>OZ022239.1:23712942-23780442 GCA_963978895.1 Erpobdella octoculata
ATTTATTGGGTGATAGTGAAAAAACCGCATACGAAATAAACAACATATTTTGGGTGATATTAAAAAAAAGCCTAAGAAACAACCCAACTTTTAATGGCTGATAATGAAAAAAAACACCTACAAAAAACCCAATCTTCAATGGCTGATATTGGGAAAACCCGCCGATGTACTACTTCGGTGATTTATTTATTTATTATATATAACTTGTTTATAATGAGTTATGACGTATGCTCAAATTATATTCGCAAAGCGTTAAACTTTCGCGGCTAATAACTTTTTATTTAATATATTAATATATTATATATAATGTATTAAAATAAATAATGTCGTTAATAATAATTTCATTAAATATATCTACAAAGCGTCGAACTTTCCAATAATAGGGATAATATTGGCAAATTAGTTAATTTTCGTAAATAATATTATAAATAATTAAAATAAGAGGAATAATAATTGCAAAATAGTAAAATGTCGTTAATAATAATTTCATTAAATGTATCCGGAAAGCGTCGAACTTTCCAATAATCGGAATAATATTAGCAAAATAGTTAATCTTCGTTAATAATAATAATAACAATTAGAGGAATAACAATTGCAAAATAGTAAATTGTCGTTAATAATAATTTACATACACTTAAAATTATTGGGAAAACCCGCCGGCTTACTTCGGAGATTTCTTTATTTTCAACTTGTATTGTTTATATTGAAAGATGACGTTCGATGCATTATATATATCCGCAAAGCGTAGAACTTTCGCGGCTAATAACTTTTTATTTAAACATTTTAACAAAAAAGTGCCCGAACAAACCGTGTTCAGCGTCTCATAATCTATAAACGTGAGTTTTTTCAGACCTGCAGATGCTAAATGACGCACGTTACGAAAGCGGCTGCAGGACGTTACGCTCCTTTGAATTATAGATAAAAAAACTGATTTAAAAGCTCTAATTGATTGAAATTCTAAAATAATTAAATTGAAAATAATCTTCTGCTTCTTTTAAGTTAATTTAATTATTAAATTTTGTTAAAAATAAGAAGTTGTTTGTTGTTTGCCTGCCACCGATTTATTGGTGAGTCTCTTCAAAAGAAATACCTGGAAAAAGAAAGAAATCACATCTCTGATAGGTGCTAGGTTAGCTGAGTTGGTAAAGGGTTAGCCTTGAATGTGAGAGCTTCACGGTTCGACTCCCACTCACTACCTAGTAGCCCATGTCAACGGAAAATTTAGCGGGTAAAATCGTTCTCTCCGTGGGGCATGTAAAAGAACAGCGCCTTTGAACAAAGCGGAAAAGGCGCTCAATAAATTAGCGAACAATTAGCGAACAAAACAATGATCAAACAACCTGACCACAGACAGGTTGAATCTTTTGGCAGGACCACCAAACTTAAGCGAGATCATCATCAACATTTTGAATTCTTGAAACGTTGACGCTACAAATTCTCAGCTTGGTCATACTAAAGAATTGGTTCGAATTTATCAAAAATTTCAACGACAATTTTATGTATAACATTTTATGCAGTAAATTGCTAAAGTTTTACATTTAAAAAAAGCTAATTAAAGCAGAAACTTCAAAATTATACAATCTGAAAAGTCTCAAGAACTATTTCATCTCAACGTTGATATTCTCTACTTAATATCTCTAATAAAATTAGTAATTAAACTCGAAAAACTCATGAAAATTAAAATAAAGAAAAAATGAAAAGAAAAAATTCAATGCTAATGATTTTTAACAAATAAATACAAATTAAACAATCGAAAATCGAAATTCTTCTACTGTATCTTCAACGACAATTCTGCTCAAAAGCAGACGTCATAAACGCATTCAGCAAATCAGAAAGCTCAGAAGAAACCAACTCAACCAATCAGCAAAGCCCGTACAATTCAAGCGTGTAGTAACACCATCTTTTGATTTCAATCGCCATGATTTTTTTCAAAATTCAGTCGTGATTTTAAAAAATTTTAATTATTTAATTTACCTCTTCAATTATAATTTCATTCTACTGGTCATTTTACTTTAATTTATGTTATAGTTTTTATTATATTTTAAGTGTGCATACATTACATTATAATTGTCCATAATTCTACAGTAGTGATTCTCAAAATCTATTTTTCAATTCACAATTGTTTAAAAACCGTAATTATTTATTTGTACTAAATTTAAAAACTATTTACTTCAGTGTTTCATTTATTTCGCTTTGATTTATTTTTCAAAAATGTCCAAAAATCTGAAAAAATGTAAGATATGTGAGATGTACGGAGGAGTTGACAGTTTTACCGGACATATATGCAAAGGCTGTGAAAGAACTGCTGTGTTGGAAAAGAATATTGAAAAGCAACAGTTTCCTGTTGATATGTTGGAAGAAAGATTGGAGGAACTGCTTAGAAATAAGGAAATAGTGGAAAAAGAAGAGGTCAAGCATTATGAGGAACATAAATCACAGATTGAAGAAATGGAGGAGAGGTTGAACAGAATTAAGATGACAGAAGAAAAGATGATACAGATTACTTTAGGGGAAAAAACTGAAGAGTGGAGCACTGTTGTTAAAAGAAATGTTGACAAAGATCTGAAGGCAATAAACGAAAAAGTGAAAAAAGTAGAGGAATCAATTGAACGCAATATAGAAGAGAAAAAACTGAGAAAAAGAAAAAAAAATAACATTATCTTGCATCGATTGGCTGAAAAAAAAGACATGGAGCACGGTGAAAGAATAGGTGAAGACAAAAGAATGGTGTTAAGCCTCTTGAATGATGTTTTGGAAGTGCCCTGCGATGAAAAGTTGGACATAAAAAACATCTACAGATTAGGAAAATACAAAGAAGAAGAAAAGGAAAGACCGTTACTTATAGAGTTCCGTAATGTTGCAATCAAAAACAGAGCTCTAGAGTCATTGTCCAGACTTCAAAAAGCAGAAGAAAAATTCAAGAGAATCTCAGTCACTCATGACTTGACAAGAACTGAAAGAGAACAGTGCAGAAAGCTGGTTGAACAATGCAGAGAGAAGCAGAATGGAGAAACAACGGGAAACTGGCTATACAGGGTAAAGGGCTTGCCGGGGGACATGAGGATAGTAAAGCTGAAAAGAAACTGAATATAGTGGAGCATGGTGAAAAGAAGAAGGTGGCACTCAAGAAAATGGAAAAAAGAAACAATGAAAAATAAGATAGAAGAGATTTGACTACGGTGGACGAAGGCAAAAATATTTGTAAATGTTTTTATGCTAATGTAAGAAGTCTGGCTAATAGGATAAAAATGGCTGAATTGGAAATATATGTGAAAAATGAAAACCCAGATATTATTGGCTTAACAGAAACCTGGACAAACAATAAAATCAGTGATGATGAACTAAAGTTAGTAGGCTATGATATGTTTAGAAAAGACAGAGAAAATCAAAAGAATACTGGCCATGGTGCTGGGGGTGTACTGTTGTATGTGAAAAATGATTTGAATGCAGTGCAAAGAGAGGACCTAAACAACAGAAAATTTAAAGAAAGCGTGTGGTGTGAATTGAAGCTAAAAACATATAAATTAATAATTGGGGTTTGCTACAGAACTCCGAGTTCTAATGAAGATGCAGACAAGGGATTGTGTTATTTGATTTCCAAGGCAAATGAAAAGCCAGTGATCATTATAGGAGATTTTAATTACCACGTTAATTGGGATACTCTTGAGGGTCAGACACACAAAGACGAGCAATTTCTACACTTCATTAATGATGAATTTTTAACACAGCTGATCAGAGCACCAACAAGAGGAAGAAATACTCTTGACTTATTATTAACTTCTGAAGAAAATATAGTTGAAAATATAATAGTGGGTGAATGTTTTGGTACTAGTGACCACCAGATTATCAGATGGGATTTGACAATAAGTGATATTAAGCAAAGAACATCAAAAGATGTTAGATACAACTACTTCAAGGCTGATTATGATAACATAAGAAAATGTATCATAAATAAAAATTTAATGAGCAAAATAACTGGATTGAATGTAGAAAATAGCTGGAAAATGTTTATTCAAAGCATGCAAGAAGTCATTGAGGGACAGGTTCCAATTCAGAAAAACTGGAAAAATAAAAATCCATGGATGACGAGACTGATAATTAAAAAGCAAAGAGCAAAATGTAAAGTATGGAAAAAATATCGAGATCTAAATTGTACCATTGGAAGGGATAATTTAAACTCAGAAAAATTAAAGGAATTAAAAGAAAAATACAAAAAGAAAAGAAATGAAGTGAAAAAAACAATTAAAATGGCCATATTGGAGTATGAACAGAAACTGGCAAACAATATAAAAATGGATTGCAAAGGTTTTTACAAATATGTGAGAAGTAGACAGAAGAAAAAAAACAAAGTAGGTCCAATAAAAGATGACAAAGGGCAGGTAATAACGAACGATGAAGAAACAGCAGACATTCTAAATAACTACTTTGGATCTGTTTTTACTAAAGAAGATATCCAAAATATCCCTAAGGCTAAAGATTTGTTTCAAAGTGATACAGACGAATTAATAACTGAAGTTGTTTTTACAAAAATGCAAGTTGTTGAAATGCTAAGAAAATTGAAAACTGATAAATGCCCTGGGATGGATGAGCTGCACCCAAAGTTCTTGCTTGAGGTCAGAAATGAGATCGGAGATGTGCTGGCAGAATTGATGAATAGGTCAATGCAAACTGGGGAGGTCCCGCAGGACTGGAGGGATGCTGTTGTGGTGCCACTGTTCAAAAAAGGCAACAGAAGCGAAGCATGCAATTACAGACCAGTTAGTCTTACCAGTATTGCTTGCAAAATTATGGAAAAAATGATTAAAAATGAAATTGTGATTCATCTGGAGAAATATAAATTAATTAAAGATAGTCAGCATGGATTTGTGAAGAAAAGATCGTGTTTGTCAAATTTGTTGGATTTTTTTGAAGAGGTATATGGAGGTATGGATGCATGTCAGTCGGTGGATGTGATTTATTTAGATTTTGCCAAGGCCTTCGACACGGTTCCTCATCAAAGGTTGTCTTCAAAGTTGAAAGCAGTTGGTATAGATGGTAATCTGTTAAGGTGGATAGATTGTTGGTTGCTGGATAGAAGACAAAAAGTGGGAGTGAGAGGAAGTTTCTCGAAATGGATGAAAATAACCAGTGGAGTGCCTCAAGGTTCTGTGCTTGGACCACTTCTTTTTGTTGTCTATATAAATGACATTGATGAAGGAATAGCAGCTAAAATATCAAAATTTGCCGACGACACTAAATTATGCAAAACAGTGTGCAATAGTGACGATGTCGAAGTGCTGAGAAACGATCTTGTGCAGTTATTCAAATGGTCGCAGGAATGGCAGATGCGGTTCAATGTTGACAAGTGTCATGTTATGCACTTAGGTAGAAGAAATCCAAGATATAAATACGAGTTAGAAGGGATACAGCTAAAAGAAACGAAAGAAGAAAAAGATCTTGGCGTATTAGTAAATGAAGATGCTAAACAGTCTAGACAATGTGCAGAGGTTGCAAAGAAGGGAAACAGAATTTTGGGCATGATCAAAAGAACCATAGTCAGCAGAGATAAAGATACAGTTTTAAGATTGTATAAATCTCTAGTTAGGCCACACTTGGAATACTGTGTGCAGGCATGGAGCCCTTGTCTTAAAAAAGATATCTACATAATTGAAAAAGTGCAAAGACGGGCTACAAAGATGATTGCTGAGTTAAAAGGACTGAATTATGAACAACGTTTGAGTAGATGTAATCTGACCACACTTGAAAAGAGGAGGACTAGAGGAGACTTAATTGAGACTTACAAATTATTGAACGGATTGGTTGACCTAAATCCGGAAAGATTTTTTGAGAGATCGAAATACAAAAGTACCAGAGGGCACAACTTTAAGCTATATAAGAAAAGGGAGAGTTCAATGAAACATAAATTCTTTAGTGCAAGAGTGACGAATGAATGGAATAAATTGGAGAATGAAGTTGTGAATGCTGAAACTGTTGAAGAATTTAAAATTAAATTATGTAAATATGGTTTTTAAATGTTTGATAGTGGATCTCACACACGATTATTATTAATTGTTCTGATTCACTTTAAAATAAACGTTATGTTATGTTATGTTAATCGGGTGACATAATACATAATACATATTACATCATTGCGCTTTTATATATATATATATATCTATATATATAAAAGAACATGTCCTGACTGACTGACTGACTGACTGACTGACTGACTGACTGACTGACTGACTGACTGACTGACTGACTGACTGACTGACTGATAATCAACGCCGAGCTCAAACGCCTCATCCTAGGAACGTGAAATTTGGAACTTATATTACTTTTATAGTGCAAACATCCGCTAAGAAAGGATTTTTAAAAATTTTGCTCCTGAGGGGAAAAAACTGAAAAACAAACTTTTTTCTAAAACAATGTATATCTCGAAAACCAAAAATGAGGAGATTTTGAAATTTGGTATATAGATTCTTTTTGAAAAATAAAAAGATACGTGTTTCACCATTTTTTGAAAATTCGGTTTCCCGGACCTCAAATGTGGGTTGGAAAATTGGGTTATTTGGTTTTTAAAGTAGCTTCTACTCAAAAACTGTTAATGCTACAGGAGTAAAAATTAGTATTTAGTTTCTACTCCAAAAATAATGAAATACGTGTTTTAGCATTTTTTGAAAATTTGGTTTCCAGGACTTCAAACGTGGGGTGGAAAATAGGGCTAATTGTCTTTTATAGTAACTGCTACTCAAAAACAGTAAATACCACAGATGTAAAAATTATTATTTAGTTTCTTTTCTAAAAATAAAGATATACGTGTTTCACCATTTTTTACAAATTTGGTTTCCCGGACCTCAAATGTGGGTTGGAAAATTGGGTTATTTGGTTTTTAAAGTAGCTTCTACTCAAAAACTATTAATGCTACAAAAGTAAAAATTAGTATTTAGTTTCTACTCTAAAAATAATGATATACGGGTTTCACAATTTTTTGAAAAATTGGTTTCCAGGACTTCAAATGTGGGGTGGAAAATAGGGCTAATTGTCTTTTATAGTAACTGCTACTCAAAAACAGTAAATACCACAGATGTAAAAATTATTATTTAGTTTCTATTCTAAAAATAAAAATATACGTGTTTTACCATTTTTTTAAAATTTGGTTTCCAGGACCTCAAATGTGAAGTGGAAAAAGGGTTATTTGGTTTTAAAATAACTGCTACTCAAAAACTGTAAGTGCTACAGATGTGAAAATTAATATTTTGAGGTTTTGTGCCGGTTAAAAGTAGATGAGTTCAGTTTATCACCGGACGGACGGGCCAAACCTTTATTTTAGAGTCTTCATACGGCCCTGCCCAAACCTTAAATCAAGGTGGGACGGGCCGAGATTTTTAACCAAGTATATAGACATTTTAGTGATTTTAGGGTGTTCAGACGGGCCGGGCTAAACCTGAAATCAAGGTGGGACGGGCCAAAGTTTTTCATCAAGTATATAGAACTTCTAGGCCTGTAAAAACGGGCGGACCCATATTAGACGGCCCTGCCCAAACCTTAAATCAAGGTGGGACGGGCCGAGATTTTTAACCAAGTATAAACATTTTAGTGATTTTAGGGTGTTCAGACGGGCCGGGCTAAACCTGAAGTCAAGGTGGGACGGGCCGAAGTTTTTCAACAAGTATATAGAACGTCTAGGCCTTTAAAAACGGGCCGGGTCCATATTAGACGGGCCGTGCCGGGCCAGGAATTTTTGTTTTTGAAACGGGCTGGGCCAAGTTGTCGACGGGCCGTGCCGGGCCAGGAATTTCGGTTTTTGAAACGGGCTGGGCCAAGTTGTCGACGGGCCGAGCCGAGACCTAAAAAATTGATCCGTGCAGTACTCTACTATGTATGCACGGTTCAAATTCTCTAATTTCATGCGAGCGAAGCCGCTACGGGCACTGCTAGTATATATATATATATATATATATATATATATATATATATATATATATATATATATATATATATATATATATATATATATATATATATATATATATATATATATATATATATATATATATATATATATATATATATATATATATATATATATATATATATATATACATATATAAACTATATTATAAACATATAAATATATAGGCAAATAATGGATAGAGAATAAATGTAGCAAAATGTGCACAGTATCAGGTGTCAGGATGGCCGAGCCGTCTAAGGCGCCACACTCAAGGATAAGCCTTGCTTTGCAATGCAGGTCCACGAATGTAGGCTTGGGTTCAAATCCCACTTCTAACACCATTGTTAAAGTTTAACTTTAATAATACATTTATTTAATAAGTGAAAAACCTGAAATAACGATCATTGATAGATTTGCTGCAACATCAAAACCGCTACAGAAACTTTTAATTAAATAAATTTGGATTTATAGTTTTAAATGATATTTTAATATTAAGGTGTGTTGTTTTTCTTTGTTTGATTATTATACCAAAATTAGACGAATTATTGAGGAAAATATGAAATACTAAAAAAAAGATGGTGGTCGCAACTTGGAGGACGGGGGGAAGCTTATCTACACAGGGGGGAATTGCATTCGGTCACCTGGGGGGGGGGGTATAGAAGCAACTGGGTATTGAGTGCGGCTGAGTTCAATATATTAAGTAGATTATAACTTCGAAGAAAGATAATATATCTACCAAACTAAGCTGAATTAATTTACCAATCTAAAAGCTTTTATTCAGAATGTCATTATAATTTATCTCGCATAAAATGTTATTTCAATGTGCTTTAAGAACCTACACGAAACGCAAGCGACAATTTCAATGTTTCGGTGCGGAGTATTAATGTTTTGGCCCAGCCGATCCATATGACGAGGGAGAAGATGGCTGCGCAGCTGGATCCCCGTACTATGGTGCAAAAAAATTTCGTGCATTGGTGTTGTGCTATAGATCGTTAGAAAGGTATTTAAGAAAGAAATATAATGGTGTAAAAATAAATTTAATATTGCAAAAAATAAAAAAGTTATAGGCGAAAACCCGTCGCCGTCCCTATGTAAATGTATGGAGAGGATTTTTCACTTGCGTTTGGGGCCATGTAAATTAAAATTTTCGACTGCATTGGATTTGTAACTTAATGCATTAGAAAGACAAATATATTAGCTAAACATAGAAACTAATTTTTTGAAAATAGTCCAACAAATACAAAAGTTATGAAGCAAAATATAGATCAGGGTATGTTTTCCGTATCTAAATGTATGGAGATAACCTTCTATTTTTCTATTTTTGGCAAATCTGGTCCATTTTTAAAAATTGAAACAAGTCTGAATAGAACTTAATATTTCCAATCCTACGTTAAAAACAAAATAGATTTATTATGTTTAAGTTAAAAGTTATACAAATTTTAAAAATCTAACTTTTAACGCACACGACACAGCATATGGTTACTTAATCGCACTGGGCTCCCTGCAGCTATTATGCGAAAGAACTGCTCGTTAACGACACACCGGATCGTTGCAAGGAAACTCCCGAGAAACTTCCCACTGGTAGGAGAAAGGTTAGGAAGAGACCGGCCGAGGAAAATATTTATAACTCGAAGGAGGTTTGGCTAAAAAAGCAGAAAAAAGATAAGGTAAAGGTTCCCTTGGACGGCCCGTGTGGCGGATTAATACATAATTCTCGGCTATAATTAACTATAAACACGATTAAAAGTAAACACTAGTTTAAAAATTATGATAATTAGTATAAGTAATTTATTTAAAATGAGAAAATGTCATATAAAAAAATAAATAATGTAATTATAATTTATGTACGTTTGAGTTTTAAGAAAAAGTTTAAACGAAGAATTTGAAGAAGTTAAAACGAAGGAATCGCGTACCGTGTTATATAGTGACTAGCCGGGTTAAACCGTTGCTTCTCTCGCCTTTTGTTCGTTATCGTTTTTTACTCTCTTTTTCTTCGCCATTATCTCGCTCCCGCTCCCATATATTTTTTATCCCTCCTAACTTTTTGTAATAAAAAAGCATCCAGGCATGACACGAACTAGCAAATCGTTAGATTTTGGGTGGCTCTGAAAAGAGCCGTTTAATAGCTACACTGTCACCAGAGTCACACGGGAAAATGTTCGCTGATTGCCACGAGGAAGCATCCAAAAAGTTCGGCTCGGCGGAACTCGTTGCGAAAGACAAATTCATCCATATATGAGGTAAACAGAGCTCTACTTGTGCCAAACTGCCTCTTCAACTTCCTCTTTGCCCGCATCCACAAATTCTCCACGTTCTGTGTATGAACTTCTGGATCATTCGGATCCACGAAGTTCTCCTGGTGAATGACGACGGAGTGTGTGTAGATGCCGTTTCCTATGGCAGGAATGTTAGCATAAGATGCCCAGCCATCTGAAATGATATGCGTTTCTGGGAGGATATGTTGTTGAATGCAGGCTAACAGCGTGTCGGCTGTCCTGTTGGGTACCTCCACCAGAAAGCACCTACCACTTCCGCGTTCAATACCACCAAAAACCCAGTGGCCTTCATGATATTGGCCACGGTGGTACTTTCGGTGGAAGTACTTCGACTCATCTACAGGGGCGTAGCTAGGGGGGGCAGGGGGGGCGAGCTGCCCCGGGCGCCATTTTGGGGGGCGCCGAAGAGGAAGATACAGTATATTCATGCTAGACTAACTCTCTCTCAAAGTTTGCGTAAGATGCAAGAAAAACAGTAGTTTCCTTCCTTGCATCAGGATGTCGTCCACAGTCTAGTTGTATATCTGCTGCTTCAGTCCATTTAGTTGTTCTGCAGCATCAAACTTGTTAGGTTTTTAGGAAGGGAGAGAGCCATGTCACTCATGTGTTTCATTTCAAACCCACCAGCCACAATCTAGGCACAGATCTCCGGCTCAGGCAAGGTGGAACTTGGTGACCCCTTCATGCTCCAGCCACCAGTCATTTCACATCGTTGACGTAGAGCCAATGTTTTGAAAGCTGCTCTTGCTATCTAGAACGTCTGTGCCCTGTGCAGCAAACCTCCTTTATGACATCAAGTTTATGACACACAGCCTAAGGACCATATTTAATTTCATCAGTATGTGCATTTATTGACATTTATTTATTACATTTATTCTCACTGAGTTTTGTGGATTTAAAAAAAATTTATTTCTGTTCTTTACGGTATTTTAAATAAAATTTTTGCTTGCCGCATTTTTTTTCAAATACTGATCGCGAAAAGATGGCTTCAAAACGCACGCATATAAACCTACACTTTTAGTTCTTAAGAGAACGGCAAAAGTATGAACGAAGTAAACATCGAATCTTTTTCTCAACAAAAGTCAAATGATAAGAACAATATGACACGTAACGTTTAATTTTAACTTCTTCATTGCAACGGGGGGAGGCCCGGGGGCGCCGGGGGGGCGCAAAATTTATAGTTTCGCCCCGGGCGCCAAAAACCTTCGCTACGCCTCTGCTCATCTATCTCGACAACAAGAGGCTCTCCGTTGCAGTCATACCCGCCAACTTCAGATGGATGGTTTTGAATCCAGAAACTACAGGTCTCTCTGAAAAAATTGCACCAATCAATTGCAACTCTTTTCGATCTCAACCGGGACTCTCGCATCATTACCTTTTGTGGCATATCCGTGCTCCAGCAATAGGCCATCATGATTATCTGCTTCATTGACAGATGACTTTGTTCGAAGTACGATCCAGCTCTTACAGATTTTCTTGACCCACAGCCGCCACACTTCCAGCGTCTTCCATCAATTCCTTCAACGTAGAGATGTAACGAACAGGCCCGACCGCACGTGATACACTGCCTAGTGTTTGCGATCAACCTTCTTCTTGCACAAAAACGCAAAGCAGACTCAGCATCAGTGAACTCTGGCAACAGCGTATCTAAGCACCACTCTTCAAAACTAATAGCAGCCGGATCTAAAACTTCGTTCATCGGAACTATACTCGCAACATTCACTCCCGCCATAGCTTAAAATACAAAGACGCAAATACACAATGTTCGCTTACAAATATTCAAATTTCGACGTTGCTTCGAATAAACTACTTTTTTTAACATTTATTTTTTAGTTTTTCTTTATTAAAAATTTGAAATTTCGTTTATTTAAAGAAGTTAACTTAGTTTAATAATTTCCAATTTTCTTACTTCTTGCAAACCGTCCCGATTTACCGGGCGGTGAGTTTTAAAATTTTAATGGAATTTTTATTTACAACTGATAGTTTGTTTTATAAATAAAATTTTATTATAAACTAATTTTATTTATTTTTTATTCATTTCATTCATACGATCATCGTACCTCACCACTCACAACTACGATGTAAATAGGGCTTGAAAGGGTACTACTTACGTTTTCAAAGTCTCTCAAATTACGATAAATGTTTTTTTTTTTAAATTAAAATTGGTATTAAATTTGTTTTTTTATGTTATTGTGACAAAATAAAAATAATACGATTATTTTTCGGCACGGGCCGTCCAAGGGAACCTTTACCAAAGATAAATCTTATTCTATATAGTATATATATGATCCAGCTGCGCAGCCAACTTCTGCCTCATATCCATATGAGCTGATCGCGTGTGTGCAGAAGACTGCTACCGAACGTATGCTGCATCTGAGATGCTCTGTTTGCTTGTCCGATCAATGACTTCTGTGAGTCGGATTTGTTTTGATGTAAGAAATATGTTTTTCTATATCTGGCTAGAAACTGCAGTTCGATGAACTTGCGATGATTTTTCTGTATTTTCTCCACAAATTAACCGATAAAGATTGTTGAAAAACATCAATCAATCATGAGTTTCATACAATACAGGTGAGGCGTGGGTTTTTTATACTCTACTCTTCTCTACTTACTCCGTGCGTCGTGTCCGTATTAAACGTCCACTCACACAAGCTCTATAAATCTTCTTAATTGACTTGTCTTGGATCCAGTGTTTTTTCCTCACGTTAGGTAGTTAGAGGAGTTTAGAGATAGAGTAGGTTGATAGAGATAGGAGTTTAGGTTGATAAAGTAGTAGACTGAGTATATGTTTAAGTTTAATCAGTAGACCCGGTTGCTGCTTGTAAGTTTGAAAAAGTGAGTCTTATTAGTTGAATTTTATTTCTTCAAGTATGGTACAGAGATCAGGATGCTATGGTGGTTCAAGAAATCCAAATTCACAGGAGTCAAATGAGAGCAAAAAATCAGAGTTGCATAGACAGGAATCCCTTCTGAATACTCATTCTCACAGAACCTGTGCTCATTTTAATCCAAAAGCTTACAGGTGAGTACTAATGTTTATATTAGTTAGAAGAGTTTTTTAATTTTCCAATTAAAATTTTCTTAATTCTTTGGGCTTAGAAACCTTGGAAAGTCTGGACTGAGAGTCTCTAACATAGCTTTAGGTTAAATTTCTTTAATGTCATTGATTTATTAGAACTTTCTTATGGTGTATGTAACTTTCTCAAAATTATTATTTCTAAAAGGAACTTGGGCAACATTTGGTTCTCAAATAACTGATGAGGTTGTCAATTTTTGTCAGAATATAATTTAATTTGTTTCATCATGATTATACTTTCATTGCTAAAAATAGGTTGCTGAGGATCTTGTAACTTTAGCATATGAAAATGGAATAAATGTTTTTGACACATCAGAGATCTATGCAAGTGGAAAGTAAATATTGTCTTATGTTTTCTTGAAAATAAACATAATTTATTTTCTTGTTAATGAGATTGGCATAGCAGTTGTTAAGTTAAAAATTATTTTTGAAGCATTATTCTGAGGCATTAGAATTGTAGAATGGTCGGAATTTATTTAACCGTTAATCGTAGAATGGTCAGAATTTATTTAACCGTTAATCGTAGAATGGTCAGAATTTATTTAACCCTATTTTTACATTTTACAGAGCAGAAACTGTTCTTGGGAAAATATTGAAGAAAAAAGGCTGGAGGTTAAGAGATCTTCATTATTATTGAATCTTTTTTTTATATTAACTGAGATTTTTTTGGCTGTGTGGCATGATCTTTGAAAGGCTGATTAACTTAATTCCCATTATTTTATCGAGCTAAAACTTGGTACGTTTATGTGACGCCAACAACAATGTATTCTAATAAGTTTTTAAATAAATTTAAATAATTCATAAAGTAATTTGATTACTTTGTTTTAAAGACGTCACAATGTATCATGTCAGTGAGGGCTCATCTGAGAAAATGTTTGAGATTTTTTAGTTAGTGTTTTCAGCAAACTCTAATTAATTCGCTGGCATCAATTACTATTAACACTTGATGACCCGATTCCTTAACTGACCACCATGGCATGCTCTACATTAAGAAATGCAATCACCAGTTCGTCAGTTCAAATGCTGCTCGCATCCAATATAAAATTTAGAATTTCGATTTATATACATCCATGATATAAATTTATCAATATAAATAGTTGTTTTTTTAGGTCCTGTATATTAAAAAAAAATTTTTAATTATTTTTTTTGATTGATTCTCGTTATGATCCTTTAAAACAATTTATAAACATTTAGAAATATATCCTTAGAATTTTGTTAAAGTTGAAAATAACTCTTCAATTGAGTTAATTAAATTTTTATTTTTTGTCATTTGGCAGAAGATCGAGTTACATTGTTTGTACAAAACTCTTCTGGGGAGGAAAGTATGCCGCAGTCATTTTTTATATTTATTTATATAGAATTGAAACATTTTCTATATTATAAATGTTTGTAATAATCAAATGAGTACCCGTTTCTCAACTGGGCGAATACAATTTTAAAACAGTGAACGGGCTGGGCCAAAGTCAATATACATTAGGTCCAGGCCAGCACGGGCCAAACCTACGAAAAATCAACCCCAGCAGGACACTAATAAGGTTTGATGTCCTCAGACTTCAGATACATGTGAGGGTGGTAGATGAAACTGTTAGAGTTTGATCCCATATGCACGAGCTTCAATTCAGAATCAGCACGCTAATGTACTTCACCGTTCCAAGATTTACTTTTTTCCTATATTTTTTATGACAGAGCAGAGACTGAAAAAGGACTTTCAAGGAAGCATATTATAGAAGGTTTGTAAGCATATTTTGGAAGTTTTGTAAGCATATTATAAAAGTTTGGTAAGCATATTATAGCAGATTCGTAAGTATATTATAGAAGATTAGTAATCATATTATAGTAGGTTGGTAAGTATACATACGACAAGTACTTAGCCTCAACGCCAGATGGCGCAATAATCGCAAGAAAAATGTATTATTGTGGTTTTTGCGGATTTTAAAAAAATGGAGAAAGAGCAATATCGGTCAGTAATTCTATTCTTGTTTTTGGAAGGGAAATCGCGCAGCGAAATTAAAGAACGCTTTTGATGTTGTGTACGGTGACTCTTCTCCTTCGATGGCCTCCATCAAAAATTGGTTTAACGAGTTTCAACGTGGTTGCACATCGGTTTTTGATGACCTACGCCAAGGTGCCCCAAAAACGGCTACCATGGAGGATAACGTCACAAAAATCCACGATCTTGTATTGGCAGGCAGCCGATTGAAGGTGAGCGAGATAGCTGAGACAGTAGGCATCTCAAAAGACCGTGTGGGTTATATCTTACACAAAATTTTGGGCATGAGAAAGCTGTCTGCGCGATGGGTGCCTCATTTGCTCACTCCGGACAACAAGAGAAACGTGAAACCACTTCGGAGCAGTGTTTGACTCTGTTTAAGCGCAATCCAAAGGAGTTTCTGCGTCGTTTCGTGACCGTTGACGAAACCTGGATCCACTGATATACACCAGAGACCAAAGAACAGTCAAAACAGTGGACTTCACCCGGCGAATGTGCTCCGAAGAAGGCCAAGACGGTCCCATCGGCCGGAAAGGTGATGGCCACCGTTTTCTGGGATTCGAAAGGTGTGATCTTCATCGACTACCTGGAGAAGGGGAAAACAATCACAGGGCTCTACTATGCCGAATTATTGGGTTGATTCGATGCCAAAATGAAGAGAAAACTACCTCATTTGGCGAAGAAAAAAAGTGCTTTTTCACCATGACAACGCACCGGCTCACACCTCCTCCCTCGCCATGGCCAAATTGGTAGAATTGGGCTACGAACTGCTGCCCCATCCACTATATTCTCCAGATTTGGCCCTGTGCGACTTCTTTTTGTTTCCAAACTGAAAAAAGTCACTCGCCGGGCAGAAATTTCAATCAAATGAAGAGCTCATCGCCGCCACGGAGGCCTATTTTGATGACCTTGAGAAAATGTATTTTTCAGACGGGTTAAAGAAGTTGGAACATCGCTGGGTCAAGTGTATAAAGCTAAAAGGAGATTACGTTTAAAAATAAATTGTCACTTTTCCAAAATTTTTGTGTTTTCTTTTGTAGGCTAAGTACTTACTTATCAGACCACCCTCATATATATAAAAGCCCACGTCTGTGTAAGGCGTCTATGAAAGACATTTTTGTGTGATGATTTGCTATCTATGGCAAATTAATTTATATATAATAAATAATTATGTTAATAATTATTTTAACCCCTTTACTGTGCGGAACGTAATATTACGTTTCGGCTGGATTTCACCACAATGTGTAGAACGTAATATTACGTTTTTAGTAACCTTTTACTTCCACACACTGTGATGCCCGTAATATTACGTTTAGTGTTGTTATTCGTGTTTATTCGCCAGATGGCAGTACTGGACCATACATTTCATAAAAAAATGTTATCAAAAAGCAATGAATAAGTCCATACTTGACCTGTTACTTCTTTGTTTTTCTACCACGTGTTCTTTTGTATTTTTTTAAATTATCGGCCTATAAATCCGCCGATACTGGCCGATACCGATATATCGGTGCATCCCTAGTAAAAATAATAAATACTTACAAAATAAATATTTGTACGCCAAAATGTCACATAATCGTAATCTAAATAATTCTGAAGTACAATAGAGTATTGGCTAAATTTTGATACTCAAAAAACTTATTTCTTACCTTTTTATGTCACTTATTTTGTTTGTTTATGTCAAAAAAGTAACGAAATTAACTGTTTTATTTTTTTTGTTTTTTCGAAAAAAAACTCCACAATAGGTGAACATTTTGAAAAAAAAATTCCCACAGTAAAGGGGTAAATATATTTTTATATAATTAAATAAATTAAAAAATATTTACCTTACTTAAATTAATTCAAAATATAAAAATTATTAATATTTTAATCTATCGTTTTTCCTTTCATTTGTTTTAGAATGCATACGAACGATAAAACAATTTTTTCATTATAATGTTATAAATAAATAAATAACAAAATAGTTAATTAACTTATATTAATCCAAAAAATATATCCAAGATTCATCGTAATCTTAAAACATCCTTCCTTGGGACGGGCAAAACCACTAGTATTATAGAAGGTTTATAGGCATATTATAGCAGGTTGGTAAGCATTTGTAAATTTAACATGAAACTGTTTGTTTAAATTATTTGTTATTCTCTAAAATAGTTTACCTAAAGTTTTTTTTTAAGTTTAAATTTAAATTTTAAAAACCAGGTTTAAAGAGCTCACTGGATCGACTGCAACTGGATTATGTAGATGTAGTCCTCGCAAGCAAATACGATCCCAGAACTCCAGTAGAAGGTCTTTTAAATTTAATAAAAATAAAAAAAATGTAAAGATTATCTTGTTTTTATGTTTGCAGAGTAAGTTTAATAAAAACTGTTAATTTGTAGAAATGGCTCGTGCTTTTACGCATGTCATTAACCAAGGATGGGCTTTGTACTGGGGCACTTCGAGGTGGTCTCCTACTGAAATAATGGTCATTATTTGCTTTTATTTCAGGTTTATTTACTTAGAAATTTATTATAAAAATGTTTGCTTGTTATTGGGAAAAAGCAAAAATTTAAAAGTGTCTCTTATTTGAATTGTTTTTAAACTTATTGTTTATATTTATGCTTTATTCTCAATTTCACTTTTGACAATATTGATGTTTCTTGTTTTATTTTTTTGTGTTTTAAAGATTCGTTTGCTATTTCAATTCTATACCTTTGTAAAACTGTTAGATAAAAAATCAAAAATGGTTTTTTCCAACTGTATAAAAAATTTACAGTTGCTAATTTGGTAATGTCATGATGAAAAATTAATATTTGAGTGTGCAGTGTGCAACACGCTTTGTGTTTCGAACTTGAAAAATTTGATTTTCAGGAAATTTATTCAGTTTGCCGCCAGTTCAATTTGATTCCCCCGATTGTCGAACAATCTGAATATAATTTTTTTAAAAGAGAATCTATTGAACTCTCAATGCCAGAACTCTTTCAGAAAATAGGTTTGTTTTTCTAGCTATGAGAGAGCTAAAATCTGTTCATTTTTTTATTTGGACATTTATTTGACTGGAAGGTACATTAAAGAGCTTTGCTGCATTTAGTTATACCTGCTAAGCTCATTCAAGTAAATCATACCAATCAAGGATTCAAAAATTTCTTTGCAACCTAATTTTTATAATAAGGATTATCAATTAGAACAGATTGCCAATCACTTTTACAAAATAAGTTGCATTTCTATTTGGGTTTTTGTAGGTTTAGGTCTTATGGCTGCATCACCTCTTGCTGGTGGTATTTTGAGTGGAAAGTACAAGGATGTCATACCTCTAAATTCAAGAGCAACATTAAAGGTTTAAATATTTAAAAAATATGCCGTTGAATAAGGGAAGCATTTCTCTAAGCGATTATGAACAATAATTGTACCAGGGTTTTGGCTGGTTAAAGGACAGGATAACAAGTCCAGAAGGTAAGAAACATCAAGCAATGTTAAGAGAGCTCAGCTCTGTTGCAGACAGACTAGAATGCACTCCTGCCCAACTTGCCATAGGTCTGCTTGCCCTCCATACATCTTTGCAAACATTTTGGTTTAAAATTACCGATTATTTTTATTTAATGATTATATTTTCACCTAAACTTGATAGACCACATTTAATGAATCGTAATTGTCAAGCAGCTCAGTTATATTTCAGCGTGGTGTTTGAAAAATGAGAACGTTCATTGTGTTATACTTGGAGCGACAACTGTCAATCAACTACTTGAAGACTTGCTATCCATTCAGGTTGTTTGAACTTTTTTTATTTTAAAAATATAAGTTCAACAACTGAATGTAAAATGTATGAAAAAAGTTGATTTTCTTTTAATTTGTATTGAAAGATGAAAATATTTTGTACAGGTTGTTCCAAAACTGACCACTTCTGTACTGAATGAGATTAATGAAATCCTTAGTACAACTTACATTCCCTACGATGAGTCACTTCTTAGCTAACCATCAAAGGATGTTTTTTCATATTTTCTATCTACATCAATAAAGACTTCTTTTTTATACAAAACTCTTGGACTAGACTAATACCATTTTAATTTAAGACTGACTTTTGAATGTCTTCTTTTAGAGGTTTTTTTTAACTTTAAAAAATATTTATTTAAAAACAATCAAAAATAAATCAATTCCAAACATGTTTAAATGTACTTATTTACAATAAATGCATTCAGAATAAATCAAAAGGTGAAATTGAGAAGTTTGTTCTTTTAATTAAAAAAATAAATATGCATTCTAAAAAAACTCTTCACAGTGAATAACTGATATATCATCATCATCTCCAGATGTCGAAATAATTCTACCTCTATTCAATAAAGTGAATACAAAAATTAACTATTCGATTAAATACGTGGGCAGAATATCACATGTCCAACGCAATCATTTAAATACTTGAACAGAATATCACATGTCCAACGCAATCATTTAAATGCGTGAACAGAATATCACGTGTCCAACTCAATCATTTAAATACGTGAACAGAATGTCACATGTCCAACTTAATAATTTTGGTCGTCACCTCGTGTGACCTTACTTCTATGGTTTTCATTTTTCTTAAAATTGTCTGCGAAGTTGGAGAGATCATCGAAAGGGATGAGCGTGGTCTTCCTCTTTTCTTGCTGGATGCATTTCCAGAGCTCTCCTGAGCGTCTTCAGCCTGTATCTCCAGATTGCTAGCTACGTCTAAGCTGTGAGACACGTGTTCTTCAGCAGCTGCCAGCTGTTGTTCATCTGCTTTGGAATACCGACCGGCGGTGATTTTTATTCCTTTCCCTGCTACTAATAAACTCTTCTCTGAGATTGAATATTTCTGTTTTACAGAGTCAGAGACGTGCGATGTGTAAGAAACGTTCTCGTTTGCTGATTCGCAGCTGAGAAAAAGATTGCCAAAAGATGCTTTCGTGTTGGATTGGTTCTCTGGCCCGGTGTTACTTTTTGTACTCTCCTGAACTACTTTGACTACGTTTATTCCATCTTTTAGAATTTCTGTGGGTATTTCTTTGGACTTTGGGCTGATTGAACTATCCTTATCGGTTAGGTTTTGTATGAGACTTGAACATTGAGTCTGTTTCAAGCTTGTTCCAACTTCTGTAAGTTTAGTGTTTACCGGATTATCACAAGTTTGATCTTTTACTGTTTTAGGGTTGTTGTTCAACTTTTCGAAACTCAGCTTGTATTGCACCTTCGGAGGAGAAATCATTTTTATGACGACACTCTCGTTATTTTCTTTCTTTAATACTTTTATGGAGCCATTTTGAACCTGAAACTGTGGCTTGGGAACGGTTTTTTGCTCGAAACTGGACACGTTTGAACCTGAAACAACAGACGGACATTGGTTGTGACTGTTCGATAAAATCAACTGTGCAGAATGAAAGGGAGCTGAACCTGAAAGAGATGATAAGTTAATGACAGAATTTTTGACTGAAATCTGTTCTTTATTGAGTGACCAACGTTGTTTAGGAATCGAAAAAATCGGAACAATTTCCTGGTTGGAATGGGAAGTGTCCAAGTACGCGATTTTATCTTTATCAGAATATCTGGAAAAACCTGACCAAGATTTCCTCGGCCTTCCTCTGGAACGAATCGCCATTTCTGATCTTCGTGATGGTTGGATGATCAAGTCATCTTTCGGTTTTCCAGACATCCCGTTTGCGTTTATTTTCTCTTCATTGAGATTGTGCAGTGAAGGAACGAAGTTGTTCTGAGATAAAGGAGGCAAGAAAGTCGTTTGGGAAGCCGTGAGACCATCCACATCAGTTATTTCAATGTCCATGTCGAACAACTTCAACCAGTCTCGAAACTTGGCAGTTGGAAAGGATATCGGCTGGCACATGACTTCGTGAAAATATCTTTCTTTTTCGAAACCAACGAAGGGCAGCTGAACACCAGTCGAGCAGGAAGAAATGCACGTTTTGCATTCATTTTCTAGTATTAAGTAGTCCATGTATTTGCATATGGCCTCGTTTACGTTGGATGGACGTTTCGAAGTGTCAAACACAAACTGGTTTGTGTGTTTAACAGACGAGCTCGTCTTGGCTGCATAATTGACATTTTCATTGTATTGACCATGTTGACCTAGACTTATATTTCCTTTCTCGCTCCACGTTACCCTGGCATTGTCACCATAACCATATATTGTGGTGTTTTGCAGAACATTCGAGTAATTCAATGAATAATCATTCGGCTCTCTAGACAAGCGGTAGTCATATAGCTGATCAGTACGGGAAGAAGTTTTTGTCGCGAACCTTCCAGTTTTTTGTCTCGATTTCTTCAATCTCTTTGCCCTGTTTTTGTTCCTCATAAAGTCATTCTGGCTGTCATTCAGCAAGTCCTTGTAGTAATAATCCGAAGAAAAATCATAGGCTCCATTGTACAATTGCTTATCGCACGGGGAGTCGAAAAAGCTCTCTGAACACTGGGAACTATCACCCATGGTCGTTTCTGAAGATTTACGTCCAGAGATATTGAACGCATTCAACTCACCATGGATTGGCACATGCGCGTTGCCGTGAGAATTTATTCTATGTTTTTGTGGAGTTTCAAGAGAGTGATAAACTTTAGGAGAGTTAACTTCCAAATGATTTTCATCCTTGCAAGATAGAGATGACAGAAAAGAAGTTGCTTGGTAGGTCTCTTGTTGATAGTCCGTTTTTGTAGATGTCCCTTCGTCTACTAGCTGTTTGGCATACGAGTCTCTGTTGAATCCAAGAGGTGCGGTAACTGAATTTAGAACACTTTTTTCCATCGTAGCATTTTGAAAGCCGAACTGGTGTTTGTTATCTCCGGGAAAATTAGACTGTAGGTGGGCAGTCAACTGATCGGCGTGTGTTCCAGTGTCGTAAATCGGATTGTTGAGATCGGATGAAATAAAAGCGTTATCCACTGCAGATTGTGGTCCAACAAAACTGTAGGATCTGTCGTTGTCTAAGTACAGCCCGGATATGTAGTTGTATATCGACTGTTGATTGTTGAATGATGTTTGAAACCAGGGAGCGTCAAAGAGATTTGAAGAAAATCTGCCAGAATCGTCTGGAACTATGAGGTCGGAATTGTTTTGGAGTAACTTTGAAACTTCATAAAGACTGACTTGGTTGTTTTGCACATGTATGTCTTGAAACTCGTTTCCAGCATTCGGATGATGACCATCTAGCTCGATGCTCATTTCTTTAAAATCTAAGCAATTTATGTCACCGAGGTCTTTTGGAATTGCTTGGGTTTTTATAGAGGTTGAAGAAAAGCTTGCTTCGATTGAAGCAGGATTGAAATTCAAGTGAGGTTGTAAGTCATGAGGAGATTCGAATGATCTCCAAGAATCTAAATTGTTGCCATGGTAGCCTGGTTCTGGATAATTAATTATTTCTGCATCAAGACTGTGAGTTCTAAAGTCGTTAAAAATGTCTGGCTGGTTTTGATTCACTACAACCTGAGTATCCGATTGATGATTAACCAAAGCCGCTGCTTCGTCAGCTTCCGTTTTATCGTTAGAAAAAAAAGGTTTTTTAAGACAATTATTTGTGTTTGCATCTTCTGTTTGTGCAATTGAACACGCATGTGGATTCTGATCATCAAAACTAAGTGATATTACGCTGTTGGAAAGAACTTCATCGCTTCGAAACTTATCCTCGACGATTGCAACATTTTTCGTAGCTCGCAAACACGAATTAATTGTCGGTTGCAAAGAATTCATATGATCTATCATTGTTACGTTTTCAGGTCTGCTAGAATCGTGAAGGAAACCGTCTGCACCAGTCACTCCTAATTTTTCCCACATAAAGGAAGACGGCACGATTGCTTGACCGTGACACGAGTAATCGTTTTTACTAGCAGTTTCTGAAAATGCTTGAACAGTATTAAATTGCTCATTACCCGATTCAGTGAAGCTTGGGGGAGCGGCGTATGAAGACAAATTCAGGCCAAGAGTGGAATCGCTGCTGTTCGTCTTGAACTCAAACTGATTCGAATTTGGGGGAGAAAAAACAGAACTTGCTGTTTCCATGTTCTTTCCTCAAATAAACAAGTCTGAAAAAATGTTTTTTCAATTATAATCAAAATATACAAGAGAGGACATCAATATCAGAATTTTATTTTTATCTCTGAAATAAAACTATTTTGTTAGAAAAATAAATCATTGAAGAATTAAAATAAATAACTAGTTATTACATTAGCTAGACTGTTAATAACTTATAACTATTGAATTCTGTTGAATAAGCGAGGCTAAATAATACAAATTTTGTAGTTTCCTAAAATAACAAAACAAAAGCTTAGTTTACCAAACCGACGGGGAAAATTGAGTCTTCAGGTTATGTGCCTTTCCATTTATTTTTCAATATTTCTTGAATTGGTTTATCTGTAAATAAAATTTATTGGACAGCGGCTTGTATGCACAAAATGTTTAAAACCCGCTCCTAAACAAAAACAAATTTTAAATTTGACGTTGCTTAGACGCTAAAAGCAGCATGTTCGTTATGAACCAAAGATTAGTATTTTAATTGTAAAAAATGTTTAAGTTGATTGAAAATTAGATACGGAGACACATGAATTTTTAAAAATGCGAACTGAAGATACACATCTGATGTCATCTGGTAAAATGTTCCATAATTTTGGTCCAATGAGGTAAACACTTGTAGAAAGTATTTTCAATCTGCAGTAAGGTAAGTGAAAGATACCTGTATGTCTTGTTTGTCTATTCTTTATATCTGACGATAACATAAAATTATCAAAGACAGGGCAATACATAATATTATTAATGAGCTTAAACATGAAAACCAAGATGCTATAGCATGAGCAATGAATTTGTCTTGGTGTTAACACTAAATATGTTAACACCAAGACAAATTCATTGTTATAGCATCTTTATTTGTGAACATAATTTACAATCGTTTTTTTGAAAAACCGAGCATTGTGTTTATATTTGATTTTTTGTGTGATTCTTGTAAATGGTGTTTCTCTTTGTTCCAAGTGTTCAGAAAAGAAGATTTAGTTAGTTTACTGTATTTTTACAAGTATATCAACAAGGCTATAAAAATGTTCACAATAAATGAATCAGCCATAAATTTTCTAAGCAACTTAATGCCAAATCGAAAAATCACAAGCAAAGAATAAACAGGTCTAGTAGAAAATTATGAGCAAACTTTTTTAAGACTCTTGAAAATTACCTACTAACTACCCCGTCATCAGTTTTTTAAGAAGAAGAGTTAAGAATTCTTTAGAAATTTTTTTAAATGATATACAACGACCGCCTACCTCCTTCTTCGGTCGTCAGCTCTTTTATCAGGGAAAGGGAAAGGTTAGTACTATTTTAGTATTAGTTGGACATTCGGGCAATGACTATTTCAGTCTTCCACTACGATTAGCTCTTGTGCCTACTGTACAAAATTTAAAAAAGTAACAATTATTTGAGTTTAATTCATAGGAGCTGCAATTTCGGTGAAAACAATTTTTTGATGATGTTCGTCATTTGTAAGGTCCCAATAATGTAACTTTCACTTGCTGGAGCATTTAAATATGAGAACCAGTAATCTTTCAATCTACTTATATAATCTCCCAGCCTCACTCAGACGCTCACTCATTCTGGAACGCACCCAATGAAGGTGTTTCCTGGGTCAGAACCCCAGAAGTGCACTCAAAGAGGAAGGAGGTTGTATAAGTGAGTATGTGTATGTGCAGGTTTCTGGAAGCTTACCTGTTGATTATTGGGTTGATTCGAAAAGAAATAATTCTATAACTATGTGACCTAGCCGGGATCTTTTAAAAAACACGGGTACTTAGACCGATAATACAGATTGAAGATAATAAGATGATAAGATTGAAGTCGATTTTTAATAAATCTTCACACGGACTCATCGCACGTTTTGCACGCACTGCAACTTGTTACAGCTAAAGTTTTCAAAATGTTCCTCAAGCAAAATAGATTTAAAAACGATGGTAGTTGTTCTAAGGTTCTGAGAAAATTGTCAAAGTTTTAATTTTACATTCAATTAACATCAATTTCATTCACATCCTCAAAATTTCACGGTATCCTATCAAAAGAACAAAAACATAAGAGCGAAAGCAAAAGGGCAAAAACAAAAGGACGAAACTGAAAAGGGCGAATGCTAAAAAGAGCGCAAGATAATAAGAGCGAAAATGAAAAGGGCGAAACTCAAAAGAGCGCACAATAAACAAGTAAAGGAAAAAACGAGTTTTTTAACACAAACTTTAATACACTCAATTTAGAAATACGAAAGATGTTCAAATTAATTTTTTTTTTAGATTTTTTTAATTGAATCATGTATTGTCATCCAATATGAAGCTATGCTGAAAGTTTCAGCTTCCTAGCAAGTCAAAAAGCTGGTTAAATTTTACTTGCAAGATTTGCGTACAGAGAAAGCCACGCACACACACACATACACACAAACAGAGATTGTAACATAAATACAATTTTTTTAAAAGGCGAACGTCAAAAAAGCGAAAACACGAAATGTAATAATTTAACATTTTACCCACACACTAGCATACAAACCAACTTTCTTTCTTCTGCTATCTCGCTTTCTCTCTTTCTTTTTTTCTTTCTCTTTCTCTCTCTCCCTCCGATGGAAATGCACGGTACTTTAGTTTATATTTTGTTCCTCACTCTTTCTTTTTTCCCTCATTCTCTATCCAGTGGCGGCGTTAGGATTTCTGAAAAGGGTGGGCAACATTTGGACAAACAAAAGTCAGGTCGGCCAAGCATTGATATGGCAAACCCATATATATAGAATAGATATATCGGCCCGCCTGTTGTTTAGGAAGGCTTTTAGCGAGGCAGCCTAGTAGACCGGAGATCCGAAACGAAGAACTGAGAGTTACAACCGTATAGTAACTTAACCAAGTATTTTTTTAATAGAAAAAAAAGAATTTTTTATGTACAAAATAAATTTTTAACTTTATAAAAATTTCAGTTGACATTGAATTTTATTTGCGTAGTCTCTAGTTCGATGGTCTATTTATGTCTATTTAACGTCGCCTGTGTTATCGGTAAATTAGAATGGCATATTTTTTATGTCGGATATCGCGTTAAATTAAAATAAAGCTCATATCAACTACTTTTAGCTATAAGAAATCGACGTTTCTGTTTCTTACAAACCGGAGTTTAGTCTCCGCTGTCGTACCAAAAATAGATTAATACAAATAATGAATATTCATGGATCCAAAAGACTCTAAATCGTTTTTTCGGAGGCCATCTTGGCATCTCACTCAAAACCTGCTCATCTCCGATATATCTATTCTATATATATGGCCTATATGGGCAAACCTAACATATGCATTTAACTTGTTAAGGTTAATCACAATGAATTTATTGTTACTGAATTTCGTAACAAAACTTGTGATTTTATTTGGTGGTAGCTAAATTTCGTGGAAAGATATTACACAATATCTGCCAAAGCATCCTTAAGGAACGCTTAAGTGTAGCTTCACACACCATAAAATAACCCCGTAGTTAGACAATAACCAAAGAATACAAGTTTTTTGGATTGCAAATATATTTCTAAAAGCAAGTTCAAAACAAACACAAAGCACTTAATTTAGACATCAAAACCTGAGTTAAATTAGCATACAACGATACGACGATCGTAGTGTGATCTAAAAAATTTATCAATAACATCAAGATCAATATTTTCAGCACGTTCCCGGTTCATTGCTATTAACAACATAACATAACATAAACGAAATGATGGGCGCAAACTATAAGTCTCTATGCCCATATCTAGAATTATATAAAATATTGTTCATATATATGTTCTATAAATAAATGTATGTATATATTATTAAAAATCCTTTTTATAGTTGTACATAATATCGCTTAATTCGAAATGACAGTCAATTAGTCTTTTAAATTCTTTAACGTGTTCGGCTTCTATGATTTTCGAAGGAAAGCGAGCGGTGAACGGAGCGTTACGTTATGCTTTATAAATAACTAAATAAACGATTTTTAGGGGCCTAATAGTTAAGAAAATTATACGACTGAACTTGTTATAAAAATCTCTATTTGACGGTATAGTTTTTTGTCTGTTTTAGTAAATATTTGTAGCGATATTAGTAAAAAATACAAATTCAATTTTGTTGTTGTGAGCCACTCCTTCGAGTCGAATTGGCGATATTAGTGAAGAACACAAATTTAGTATTGTTGTTGTGAGTCACTCTTTCGAGTCGAATTAGCTCAGATAATGTCTCGCAAGCCGCCAAAGCATGAGGAAATCATGGATTTGTTAACAGAAAATAAAACCATCGAGTCATTGGCAGATAAAATTAAAGGTAAGATACTACCTGATCTGGAGTCGAGCATCAGAGAGATGTTGAAGGAATCAATGATGGAGCTGGTAACAAAGACCCTTCAGAATGAGATCAAACCTATTGTTGACAGGCTCAAATTCCTAACAGAGGAGAATCGTACCCTAAAACTCAAAGTCGATCAATTGGAGACCCAAATGAGGAGCGGCAATCTTGTGTTCCACGGTATACCCGAGTCATCTTACGCAGAAGCAGCCTCTGTTGCCAGTAAGGATGGGAGAGGTCAAAGGCCATCTTCACGGCAAGATACGGTGAAGGCTGTGATAGAATGTTCTCAGAAAAAGTTGGACCTCGAAATTTCAGAGCGTGACATCACTGCTGGATTTCGCGTACCGGGTCCAAAGAACGCACCTCGGCCAATTGTGGTTACATTCGCCTCCAGGCTTGTCAGAGATAGGATCTATGAATTAAGGAGATTACTACGAAAACAAGACACTGCGCAAAAAGTTTATATAAACGAACACCTAACAAAAAAATACCGACATCTTTTCAAAGGGTAGAAAACTTCTTAAAGAAAAGAGAATTGCTTCCATCTGGACCTGGAATGGTGCGGTCTTTGTCAGGCGGGCTGAGTCTGACAGGCCCACCCGAGTTCTAAGTCTGGAAGAGGTTAAAAACTTTTGATTTCATCCAATGGATTCTGTCGTTAAAGAAAAAATTTGTTTTGGTTTTGAGAGGTTTGAAGATAATTCTTCTTTATTTGATTTTGGTATTGATCCGGATGACAACTTATTTCGTTCAATGTATGAAGACACCAGCATTTATGTTTCTCCAAAAGATTTAAATAACCTGACCAATCAACTGCCTCGTGAACTCCGCCTCGCTAATTGCGAGCCAGTCCCAAGCCTGGATAAAGGAGGAGGGACAGCTAAAAGGATCAGACTTTGATCCACGACAGGAAGCACTTAGGTGCTTCCTACACACAGCCAATTCAGTCTTAAAACACTTGGTGTAAAGGACTATAAACTATTAAAAAAAAAAAACAAAAAAACAAAAAACAAAAAAAACAACTGTCTTGTGAATTTTTCTCTTTCCTTCACGTTAATTGCAGGAGTATGAAAAACAAATTAGACGATTTAACGATACTACTTCGCCAAAGTCGAGCTCGAATTCTGGCGGTCACAGAAACTTGGTTGGATGAAAATTCGTCTAAAGGCATAGAAATACCGGGTTTCCACTTCGTGTTCCAAAATCGAGACATGAAAAGAGGTGGTGGAGTTGAATTTTTTATTGACGAGCGGATCAAGTATTCAACAGTTGATGCTTCACTCTGGAACACCAGTGTTACTTCATTCGAGCTTCTTCTAATCTCAATGGATTGTCAAAAAACTGGAAATTTCTTAGTGGGTGTTATTTATCGTCCCCCGGACACAAATTTGCACAGTTTTAACATAGAATTCAGCAATTTGTTAAATTGTCTTGTCAAAAGAAATATGAATATTCTTTTAATGGGCGACTTCAATATTGATTTTCTCAGTAGAGAACAGAGCTCGTCTATGGCTGATTTTTTCAATTTACTGGCTTCTTACAGCCTTCTTCAGGCATTTACGGCGCCTACCAGGATAAGTTCTAAAACTGCCTCTGCAATTGACAACATGTTTACAAACTACCCCTTACAACATTCTATTGCTAGGATTGTGATTGATGATATCTCTGATCATCTTCCGATTTTTCTCTCAGCTGATCTCGCACCTCGCACCAATACTGAAAGAGATCAGGTTTCATTTAGAAGGCTGACCAGCCTGAGACAGAAAGAGATGTTTGAACAGATGTTGGGTGAGATGGACTGGTCTAGGGTGATTGGGATGACCGATGGTGGTGATGCGTCCTCTGCTTACTCATTATTCATTAATAAGTATCTCGAAATATATAACAAGTGTTTTCCACTGGTTAAATACACTCGTGGTTCTGCTAGATTTGATAAGGATTGGATGACGCCCAATCTCATGAAGTGCTGCAAAAAGAAAAATGCCTTATATAAAAAAATACCTCAAGAGCCCGACAGTGGCCAATAAAGAGAAATTCACTATGTATCGTAATCGCTTCAAATCAATGAAAATTGCGACAATCAAAGAATTCTATTCAAAAAAATCCAATTTATGTCAAAACAATGCTAAAGAAACATGGAAAATCATTGGGAGCCTAATGGGCAAGCGATCTTCTGTGGAGCAGTGCAGGACTTTTGATGCGGGTGACGGGAGTTATTTGACCTCTCCTACAGAAATTGTTGACTCGTTTAATAACCATTTCTCCAGCATTGGCACAGATCTCGCAAAAAATATATTAATTCCTAATGCAACATTTGATCAATATCTTGGTAATCCCGTGGTCCATTCTTTCGATGCTGTACCTACAACACCGGGCGAGATCATTGAAATATCGACACGATTAAAAATCTCACACAGCAGTGGAATCGACGGAATTGAACCGTGTATTGCAAGATGCTCTGTTCCACGGATAGCCCATATTCTTTCCTGCATAATAAACTGCTCTTTGTCTTCAGGGGTTTTTCCTGATCAGTTAAAGTCGGCAAAAGTAATTCCCCTTCACAAATCTGGCAAAAAAGATACCATTTCCAATTATCGGCCAATATCTATTTTATGTTTCTTCTCAAAGTTTTTTGAAAAAGCTATGCACTCCAGGCTCTATGGATTTCTTGTTAGATTGTCCATCATTACCAGGAGTCAGTTCGGCTTTAGAAAAAATCACTCTACCTACATGCCGCTCGTTCTGTTGCACTCGAGGGTTGCGGAGGCTATGGATCGAGGAGACTACATCATCGGCGTGTTTCTGGATCTGGCCAAGGCTTTTGATACAGTGAACCACAAAGTCTTGCTAAAAAACTTGAACACTATGGGGTCCGAGGGATTCCATTAATGTGGTTTGGAGATTATTTGAGCGGTAGAACTCAACAGGTCCACTACAACGAAGTTACTTCATCAACGCCGCGGGTAACTTGTGGCGTGCCTTAGGGGTCGGTGCTAGGCCCTCTCTTATTTCTTGTCTACATTAATGATTTGTGCGCTGTTTCGCGTCGTCTCGAATTTGTCTTGTTCGCCGATGATACCAACCTTTTTGCTTCTGGTGAAAACCTACAAGATTTATATGATGTTACTAATCATGAAATACTTTCCGTTTATAAATGGTTTTGTGCTAATAAACTTTCTTTAAATATAAGTAAAACCAACTATATTCTATTCCACCATAGAAATAAATTAATTTGTTCTGATTATCAACTTCTTATTGACAATAAACCTATTGCGCGAGTTTCCTCGTGTAAATTTCTTGGAATGTTGCTTGATGAGCACCTCTCACTGATTAACCATATTAGTTACGTCACCTCTAAAGTTGCAAAAAATTGTGGAATTCTATCTCGCGTGAGTCGATTTGTGGATAAAAATATTTCTATGATGTTGTATTACGCTCTTGTTTACCCTTACTTGTCCTATTGTAATATTGTTTGGGCTTCAAATTATCCTACACGTCTAAAGTCTCTCCACATCTTACAGAAAAGAGTCATCCGAATATTATTTAACTTGCCCTTTACATCATCTTGTAAAATGAAAATGATCGAGAATAACGTACTGAATGTATATCAAATTAATTCTTTTCTTGTTAGTATTTTCATGTACAAATATGACAACCATATGTTACCGTCGTCATTTGATAACCTTTTCACAAAATCGTCTCATGTACATTCTCATGATGTGCGTTCTTTGCATTGCTTTCGGTCTGATTTTGCTCGAACAACTCTCAAAACATTCTCCATAGTGTTTTGTTCCGCGGTTGTACTCAAGTATTCCGATAACAATTTCCTCATTGAAAAGCATTTCGCTATTTAAAAAATCGTTGAAATCTTACATATTACAGCTAGATTCATAATTTCAATATCTATATACTTATGTTAACTTCGATACAAATATGTTAACTTATATATACTTATGTTTACTCCTATACACTTATGTTAACTTTTATTTCTCTGTCTCGGTTCGTATTTAAATCTGAATTTTCGTTTATAGGTCGTCCAGTTAGCGGGAAGTAATTCCCTTTGGATGAACCTTTTGAGCACTTGATTTTTTTCTCTTATTTATAACTTCACTGTTGTACTTAATTGTTTTGTTTCGTGCTCAATAAATGTTCAGAAAAATAGGGAGGTTGTTCCAAATTGCAGTAGATCTGGTCAGGAAGAAATATTTTCTGCAGTTGCCGTGGAATCTTTGTGTTTCCAGTTTGCATTTGTGACCTCTTGTTCTTCTTTCTTCTGATATCTTTATATTAGAAAAACACAAATGTCCTTCTTTGTCTTGAATAAAGTTGTAGAGCATGATCAGGTCCCTCCTCAGTTTTCTGTACTTTAAACAAGGAAGCTTCAAAATTTTCAACCTGTCTTCATATTTCAATCCCTTGCATGCCTTGACCATTTTTGTTGCTCTCTTCTGGACTCTTTTAATGGCTTCTATGTCTTTTTTCTTCCATGGTGACCACACACTGACTGCATATTCCAATCTGAATCTGACCAAAGCTTTATAAATCAATATAAAAGAATATTTTGTCAAATCTTTAAAATTTCGTGAAATTAAACCTAACAATGAAAAACATTTTTTAATTACTTCATAAATGTGATCTACAAATGTTAGTGAACTCTGGAATGTAACTCCTAAATCTTTTATTTTGTCAAGAAAATTAAGTCCCACTCCTTCCAGATGGTATTGATCCTCTAATAGCAAGTCAATCTATCCAACTAATTGTCTCTCCTCTAACATTTCTGATCAATAGTTCCCTAACATTTGAAATATTTCCTGACCAATTGAAAATTGCTAAAGTTGTTCCACTTCATAAATCTGGTGAAAAAAATAATGTAACAAATTATCGGCCCATTTCAATATCTTATTTTTCCAAATTCTTTGAAAAAGTTATGCACACAAGATTATACAGTTACCTATCAAAGTTTTCTCTCCTTTCACCATTCCAATACGGATTTAGAAAAAACCACTCCACATACATGCCACTAGTTGTTCTTCAATCCAAAATCGCCTAAGCTCTAGATCAAGGAAACTTTGGCATTGGCCTATTCCTAGACCTTGCAAAAGCATTTGACACTGTAAATCATAAAATACTATTGAAGAAGCTTGAGTACTATGGAGTCCGGGGAGTTCCTCTTGACTGGTTTCGGGATTACATGAAGAACCGATCACAATATGTCTGCTACAACAATGTGTTATCACAATCTTTACCCATCAACTGTGGCGTACCACAGGGTTCTATATTGGGTCCACTCCTATTTATTATATATATCAATGACTTACCTTTAATTTCTAACCTGTTCAGTTTTTCTTTATTTGCTGATGACACTAGTCTGTTTGCTTCTGGTGACAATTTGAACATTTTATTTGACAGCGTTAATAATGGTCTCATATGTATTTATGATTGGTTTTGTGCCAATAAGCTTTCTTTAAATGTAAAAAAACCAACTATATCATATTTCATCCAAAGAGTAAATCTATTATTACAAAGTCATGTCTCCTCATTTCTGGTGTTTCTATTACCCGTGTCACCTCATATAGATTTTTAGGTGTGTTTCTTGATCAACATTTAACATGGACTGATCACATTAAGCATGTTAAATCTAAAGTTTCTAAGTATATTGGAATTATATATAGATTACGTTGTTTTATAGACACAAAAACTTGTATTATGTTGTATTATGCATTTGTCTTTCCCTATATTTCTTACTGCAATATTGTTTGGGCTTCTAATTACCCAACTCGTCTTCTTTCTTTACACATTTTGCTCAAACGAATCATTCGTATTATTTTTTTCTTACATCCTCTTTTTTCTTGTAAGTCAAAATTTACTGAACATAAGCTTTTAAACATTTATCAAGTCAATCTGTTTCAAATTGGTTCTTTTATGTATAAATATTCTAATTCTACTCTACCTCAATCCTTTCATGATTTCTTCTTAAAGTCGTCCGATATTCATACCCATTTTTTGCGATCATCTAATCTTTTCCGTCCAGAATTTTCAAAGACAAGACTAAAAACCTTCTCAATTAATTGTTTAGGTCCGCGTACATATTCAGTCATCCCTATTTCAATACAGTCCTCTGAGTCTTTTTCATTATTTAAATCTCGTCTTAAATCTCACTTATTAAAATTATAATATATTCTATCATCTCAGATTCGAACGAGTATTGTTTAGGTATATTGTATATTATTAAATGTTAAAATTTGTTATTTTGTTCATCTTAGTAATTTATTTCAGTTATTTTACCATTCTAAATTTATTGTATTGTATGTACCTGTATTATTATTATTTGTAAATGTTTCATCTGCACTGGTCATCCTCAAGCGAGATTCATCTCTTCGGATGTTCCTTTTGGGCAATACTCATTCATTTTTTGTTGCATGCTTTTATTTCAATTTTTATGTGTTTCTTTAATGTGTTTTTGTATGCCCAATAAACAATAAACAACAATATATATTATATAACCGATGTCATCTAATTGGCGTCCATATCTCACCGCAACACATTTACCAGCATTTAGCTTAATTTCCCATTTTTTAATGTCGGCTAGACGAGTGTCAAACATACTGTTTCGAATGTAGGTTTTTATAATCCGAAGTTTAGAAAAACTACGCTCACAACCATATTTATATATATATAAACAAAACCAGAATGTCAACCGAGAAGCAATGCAATTTAAAATTATGTGTCGAGTAGTAATAAATAAAATTTTAACGATTTTTTGAATAATGAAATACTTTTCAAAGAGGAAATAAATGTCGGGATGCTAGAAAAGAATCGTGGACCAGAACATTTTATGAAGAATGTTTTAAGGGTTGTTCGAGCAAAATCAGATCGAATGCAAGGCAAAGAGCGCACATCATGAGAATGCACATGTGATGATTTTAAGAAAAAATTATCAAATGATGACGGCAACATATGATTATCATATTTGTACCACTCGTTTTTGCAAGACCTGCAGAGCTTTTAGACGGGAAGGTTAATTCGAAGCCCAAACAATATTACAATAAGATAAGTAAGAATAAAGAAGAGCATAGTATAACATCAAGGAAATGTTTATATCTACAAATCGACACACGCGAGATAGTATTTCACAGTTTTTTGCAACCTTGGATGTGACGTAAACAATATGATTTTTTAAGGAAAGATGTTCATCAAGTAACATCCCAAGAAATTATCATGATGAAACACGCATAACAGGTTTATCGTCAACATAAAGTTGATAATTGGTACAAATTAACTTATTTCTATGGTGGAATAGGATATAATTAGTTTTACTTGTATTTAATGAAAGTTTATTAGCACAGAACCATTTATAAACAGCAAGGAGTTCCCGATTAGCGTCTGTAAACGTAGAGGAATATGCTTTCTAGCCATTCGTAACGTTAAAGTCGAAGTTATTTATAACACAGTATTTCTCGAATTTATTTTAACTTTAATATTCTTCGTTGAATAAAATCTTTTACTTGACTCAAAAACTGAATTATCTCACTTTGTAGAATTTCGCACGGTTCTAACAAATCTTTTGATAATTCCAATTTCTTCAACCAAGATCACCTTACTTTTTTAATGAAGACCCCAAAAAGGAAAAAGACCAATAACAATTATATATATATACATATATTTTTCAAATAATTAGGAACAAGATGTTCTTTCAAACACGCTTTATTAAAGACTATGGCCCATTTCTTATTACAAACTTTTTCTATCAAACGTGAAACTTTTCGAAAATCGGAAATACCAAGACACTTTTGAACAAACTGGTATATATTTTTATTAATGTTATGGTCATGAGCTGACCTGCAGGTTTCGGCTTTATTAGCCATCATCAGAACTCATAAAACTAATTTACAGCTACAACGAAAATATATAAAGTGGTGTGGCGAGACATATCAGATATGTTTACACATCAATCGAGGTCAAAGTACAAAGAAGAGTAAAAGCAAATTATGAAAACCGCTAAGAAACAACCAAAAATTTTTTGCCTCGGAGTAAATAAATAAACAAAAAATAAGAAAAAATAAAAAATTACATGTGTTAAAATATACAACCAAATTAAGTAGTAAAATATAACTATTAAAAGAAAATTACTAATAAAAGCAAAGAGGTAAAATAATAAAATAAGAATTTAAAGCTACAATTCAAAGATAATAGGATATCGATAAAATTGAGAGTTTAATTAAAAGTTGAAAATGATCAACGTCTACGTATAGTAATATTACAGTTATCGATCAAATGCGGACACATCGCACCAGTCCCATCACCATCACACAGGTCAGCAGTCTCGAGGCCTCGAGGAGGTTGGCTCATGGCTGACAAACCAGTGGAGCACTGCTCGACCGCGTCCAACGCTTCAATATGGTTGGTAGATGGAGGAAAGGAAACAGGACCACAAACTGGGCCGTTGTCGTATTGGTCGCAAGGATGATCATAACTGTGATAAGATACATTTGTAGTCTTGGTTGGCGAACTCCTAGTACGGAGTTCAGATAAATCAGAAAAGGAGATGCGAGGTGTAACAAAAGGAGAATGCGGGAGGACAGTGAATAGCGGAGTCCTTGGCATGTCGGCAGGGCACAATTCGGTTGCATTTGGAACATCGATACAGTTGGTAGGGTCTATTTCGTTGGCAGCGTCTATTGCGTTGGCAGACAAAGGAGATAAACCTCGACGAGAAATGGAACCGTTGTCGTACTGGTCACAAGGATGGTCGTAACTGTAATGGGAAACACCTGTAGTTTTGGTTGCCGAACTCCTAGTACGGAGTACAGATAAATCTGAGAGCGAGAGACGAGGTGTGACAAAGGGAGAAAGCGGGAGAACAGTCGATGGTGAGGCCTGTGGCATATCACCATTCACCGGGTCTGAAGAAGGCCGGCAGATGGCCGACGGATCGATAAAGCACTGTTCGATCAAACAGTATACACACATATATATATATATACATATATATATACACATACATATACCCATACATCCATACACACATATATATATATATATTCAGACAAATAACAATTATATATATACATATATATATACACATATTTACATATACATACACACATACATATACCCAAACATACATATATACATATATTAATGATAGAAAAAATTATACGCACACACAATGTCACAAAAGCACCAATATACATATATACACATACATATATAAAACAAACAAATATCACGAAAATACGTAAGATGAACCATCTTCATCTTACATATCCCCCCTTTTCGAAAAAAGGAACGCGTCAGCGTTTTTGATTACATCATCACTCTCTTTACGACTAAGAAGGTCAGCACCGATGTTTTCCTTGCCTTTGATGTGGTTTACTTTAAACCTATTCTCAATCTCTATCTCTCTGCGTGTTGTGTCAACAGGGCGGGCGTCTCCGAAGATTACCGAATTCAACTTTTCATCTTTCCCCACGGCTTCATGTTGGCCTCTAGGCAGAAGATTGAGCCTTGGTCTTTCTTTTGGCGGATTCAAAGCTTGAACTTTTGCCTCAACTTGATTTCCCAGCTTTGAAGTGGCAGACGTGTTTCTTTTCTTGCTTTGATACAGATCCGAGTTAGCCGACGTAGTTAGGCGCGGGTTTCTGTGGTTTCCAACCAAAGCGTTTCCTTGCAGCCATTGCATCCAAACTTCTTACCCCTTCAACATTTCCCAGAACCAGATCGCAAAGTAGGTTTTTCATGCACACCACCTCTCTGGTTTCTCTGAACCAGTTTGTTTTGATTTTTACCACTGCTGTTGGAGCTACCCGAACTGTGCCGTCGATCAAAACACAGGGTCTTGTTCTTCCGGTCATCTGTCGCGGGTGCACTAATGATTCCTTTACCATTATGGCAGTACAGCCAGTGTCTCTCAAAACTTTTACCGGTTTTCTATTCACAAACCCTCTGGTTAATTTAAACTTTCTCCTGAGTGAAAACAACCATCCGCTATTACCGGTGAAAAGCAGCCACATTTTAATTGGACCTCATTCATTTTACCTTCCATCACCATGGCCGCGCATGTATTCACTACTCCAGAGTCTTTGCATGGTGGTGTCATGGTGGCCTCTCTACGCGTTTGGCACATGAATGGAGTTGCTTGAGTGCCTTGCCTGTAGTCTCTAGCCAAATGTCCAGCTTGATGACAATCCTTTGCCATATGGCCCAGCTAATTGCAATTGTAACAGCGTGGTCCAACCATTCCCGAGTCAATGTCTGGTTGACTACGATTTCCGCTAATCCTGCTTATGTTTTCGACTTTTGCCAAACATTTGACCGGGTGAGCTTGATTGTACTTGTTGACCCAGCGACTTAACTCATTGACGTCACCGCTTTCTTTCTCCAACAAATATTCAGCCATTCCCGACGGACACTTTCCAAAGAACTGCTCTTTTAAAAACAAAAACAATAAGTTTCTTGTACCCGCGAGATCCACCCAGCGCCTGAGGTAACTATCTAGTCGCACTAGATACTGTTCCCAAGTCTCTTCTGGTTCAAGCTTTGACTCTCGAAACTTTATGCGGTAGTCTTCTGCCGACTTCCCAAAACGACGAAGGAGTGCCTCTTTTACCGACCCGTAATCCTGCATCTGACTATCGCTGAGTTGGCCAAACACTTCCAATGTCTTCGCACTCAGCAGAGAACCCAGAAGCATTCCCCAACACTTTTTTGGGTGATGATTTGTCGTGGCCAATGCCTCAAAACGGAGAAGAAAAGCGTCCACGTCGTCACCTTCCGAGAACTTTGGATATGGAATCTTTGTTCCATCCATTGACCCTTTGCTCTCTTTTGGTTTTTGAGATTCAATTTCTAACTTTTTAGGTTCTAACTCGTGCTGCCTCTGTCTCTCCCGCTCTTCACGTTCCTTTTCCCACTCTTCCCGTTCTTGTTGTGCTATTTTATCTTCACGTTCTTGTTGTGCTATTTTATCTTCCCGCTCCTGCTGAGCCTTTTTTTCTTCCTGCTGAGCCTTTTTTTCTTCCCGCTCCTCCATTCTCCTAACTCTTTCTTCATCTTTTAATTCTTTGACAAAATTCTTCAAGTCCTCTCCGGAATAGCCCAGAGCCTGTCCCATCGCAATGAATTTTTCTGTGTCAGATATTTTTCACAAAAGGAAAAAAAAATTCGGTCACTTGTGATCAAATAACTTCAGAAAATATATTTACGGATGGAAATGCGTAAATACGTCGAGGTCACCAATGTAAACGTAGAGGAATATGCTTTCTAGCAATTCGTAACGTTAAAGTCGAAGTTATTTATAACACAATATTTCTCGAATTTATTTTACCTTTAATATTCTTCGTTGAATAAAATCTTTTACTTGACTCAAAAACTGAATTATCTCACTTTGTAGAATTTTGCACGGTTCTAACAAATCTTTTGATAATTCCAATTTCTTCAACCAAGATCACCTTACTTTTTTAATGAAGACCCCAAAAAGGAAAAAGACCAATAACAATTATATATATATATACATATATATATACACACATATATATACATATATATATACACATACATATACCCATACATCCATACACACATATATATATATATATTCAGACAAATAACAATTATATATATACATATATACATATATATATATATATATATATATATATATATATATATATATATATATATATATATATATATATATATCTTTGAGACACGCTCTAAGAAACACAACTCGCCATTTGGCAGAAACAACTTTTCGAGCCAAATTCTCGACCTTTCGGCACAAAACTCTCTGTTCGAGACTACAATTAGCCAAAAACTTTTCCATTAAACTTTTATTGTCAGACCGACGGACCGTTTCAGCTATGTCAGCCATCTTCAGGGTCAAAAGTAAAACGAGAAAAGTAAACAAACAGAAAGAACCGAAATTGTCAAAGAATTAGCACACTAACAAAAGAAAAAACGAAAAAACACTCTACCTATCAAATCAAAAGAATATAAAATTTATACTATTGGAAATCAATTTTTGCGTTTTCGCTGTGTTATATTAGAAGAGACAAGAATTTCCTCAGATACATTACAATGAGATTCGTCAGGAGCAGCCTCAACAGCCAAAGTATTTGTGTCAGAGGACGAGTCAGAAGTATCATCATTTATGTTATCCTCGTCGTTAGAAGGAATACAGGGTAACCGATGCATATTGCTTTCTTTGACACCGAATAAGTGGAGAATCTGTGGAAATTTATCGAATTGTTTATTAATTGCGGGTCTCATTAATAAGATATAGAGAGCCTCTTTAATTTTCAGCCGGAAAGAGTCGGATTCACTTGTTAAAATCGAAACACCTTCTTCAAGTTCTTTTCGTGTTAGCTTTTTCAAATGAATACATTCATAATGATTAAGAATACTCCCAAACTGGAGATGCATCGTGAGTCTCCTTGACAACGTAGTGGTAGTGTGACCAATGTATGTATCCACCTTACAATGTGGAATAGAACATTTGAAATGGTACACCACGTGACTTTGTTGCAACGGGTCAGTGATACTTGTTCTATCATTCTTGATGACCAAATTGAAAAGTTTCAAGTTTTTGTAATAAATATATAAACCCAGTTTATTCCTGACGGGGTCTATAACAGAAACTTCCTTTTTTATTATCTTCTTTATAATACTTTCATCAATTCTGTAATTGAGATTCATATGTATATATATATATATATACATATATACATATACATACACACATACATATACCCAAACATACATATATACATATATTAATGATAGAAAACATTATACGCACACACAATGTCACAAGAGCACCAATATACATATATACACATACATATATAAAACAAACAAATATCACGAAAATACGTAAGATGAACCATCTTCATCTTACAGCGTCATCATATAAATCCTTTAAGTTTTCACCGGAAGCAAAAAGGTTAGTGTCATCAGCAAATAACACAAACTCAAGACGACGTGAAACCGTGCATAGATCGTTGATATAAATTAGAAATAAGAGTTGACCCAGTACAAACCCCTGATGCACTCCACAGGTAACCCGTCACGTTGAAGAAGTGACTTCGTTGTGGTGAACCTGCTGAGTCCTGTTACTCAAGTAATCCTCAAACCACCGTAGTGGAATCCTTCGGACACCACAGTGTTGAAGTTTCTTAAGCAAGATCAAGTGGTTCACCGTATCAAAAGCCTTGGCCAGGTCTAGAAATACGCCGATGGTGTAATTTCCTTGATCCATAGCTTAAGCAATCTTCGAGTGCAACAGAACGAGCGGCATGTAAGTAGAGTGATTCCTTCTGAAGCCAAACTGATTTTTCGTGATGATGGAGAATCTAGTAAGAAATCCATAGAGCCTTGAATGCATAGCTTTTTCATAAAACTTGGAAAAAAGCATAAAACAGATATTGGCCGATAGTTAGAAATTGAATCGTTTTTGCCTGATTTGTGAAGTGGGATAACTTTTGCTGATTTTAGCTGAGCAGGAAAAATTCCTGTAGAAAAAGAGCAATTTATCATGGATGACATAAGATGTGCTATGTGCGGAATACACAATACACAGGTTGATACCGTCCATTCCACTGCTGTAAGAATATTTTAGGCTTGTCGAAACCTCGATAACCTCGCCTGGTGTTGTAGGCACAACATCAAAAGATTGGACCAAAGGGTTGCCAAGGTAATCGTCAAACGTTGTATTAAGAGGTGCTATCTTTTTGGCAAGATCTGAGCCAATGGTGGAGAAATAGCTGTTAAACGAATCAGCGATTTCGAAAGATGTTAAACAACTTCCGTCACCCGCATCAAACGTCCTGCACTGTTCCACAGAGGTCCGCTTACCCAATAAGCTCCCAATCACTTTCGTTTCTTTTCTGTTGGTTTGGCATAAATTGAATTTCTTTGAGTAAAACTCTTTGATTGCCGTAATTTTCATTGATTTAAAACAATTTCGATACAAAATGAATTTCTGCTTGCTGGATTCTGACGGGTTCTTGAGATACTTTCTATATAAGGCATTTCTTTTCTTACAGCAATCCACGAGTGCATTTAATAAGTGGAAAACATTTGTTGTAAGATTCAAGGTATTTGTCAGTCGATATTGAAGTCCCCTAGTAAAATTATCTTCACTTTACGTCTATCAATGCAATCCAAAATGTCACTGAATTCTGTATTGAAAATGTGCCCATTGGTATCCGGTGGGCGGTAAACAACTCCAACAGTAAAATTTCCAATTCCACGGCACTCCACAGATACTAAGAGGATCTCAAATGAAGTAACAGCAATATTCCAAAAACCAGTATCAAGAATAGAGTATTTTATGTTTGCATCAATAAAAAACCAACTCCTCCACCTCTCTTCATACTTCGGGGCTTAGATACAAAATTGAAACCCGGTATTTTTACGCTCGAAGATGAATTATCGTCCAACCAAGTTTCTGTGACCGCTATAATCTTAGATCTACTCCAGTGAAGCAGCATTGTTAAGTCATATAGTTTGTTTATCATACTTCTGCAATTAACATGAAGAAACGAGAAATGATCTTGAGCCAATCGACCGGTTAGTACATTCAACTCATCGGGAGTAACATAAACTCTATCATCACAGACAGGTTGGAAAATATGATTGTCAGGATCAATGTTATTAATAAATAAATAAGAGCTTCTTTTGAAATTTAGTAAATTTAAACGTTCTTTTTCAATTTCTTCAATGTCAGGAGCCATTTTTCTGAAAGAAATCTTCAAACTTATCAAACAAGTTACCTTCTAACTTTGCAGAACTTAAACATATTTCTTCAGCAATAAAATTTTTCAGATACAGTCAAAACTATGTGTAGCTTAATATGATCAAAGCTATTGATATTTTGTTGATCACCAGTGGTTTCCATTATTAATGATTCCTGTAGTTTTTTTAAGAACCTTCGTCTTTTTCTGGGTTTCTCCCTTTCAAGGTTATACATATCTATTAAATCCGATGCATCATTAATAATGATTTTCCACAATGATTGATCTAATTTGGGATTGTCACGCTCTTATAAGAATTTGGTTCAATACTCCAGTTAACAAATTTGTAGCAGAGTTTGGTTCAATACTCCAGTTAACAAATTTGTAGCAGAATTTGGTTCAAACCTCCAGTTAACAAATTTGTAGCAGAATTTGGTTCAATACTCCAGTTAACAAATTTGTAGCAGAATTTGGTTCAATACTCCAGTTAACAAATTTGTAGCAATCTAAATTAACATACTGAATAAGTTTTGACAGTCATTAAGCGGAGTAATATTTGCTCCATTAAAATTAGCATTACGAAGAAATTGGAGGACATGTTAGTTGAGACTTGGCATTTTTTGTCTATAAAATTTAAGGTTTATTTTTTTATTTTTTTTATTTTTTTTATATATCATTTATTAATCGCTTAAAACAAAACAAATTTTGATCGAAAGCGATCGCGTAGGGAAGGTAAGCTATTATAAAGAAAGCAAGTATGTTTTTAATTTGATTTTAAATTCATGAAGAGTTGTGGATTCTCTAATAGATGTGGGTATTGCGTTCCAGGCTGTCGGTCCAGCAACGGAGAATGCTCATTCTGAGAAGGCGCGATGAGTCCGAGGGACAGTAAGATCCCGTCGGGAGGAGGAGCGAAGTCTCTGTCTGCCGGGGCAATCAGAGCATAGAATGAGGGACTCTAGTAGATATACTGGAGAGCGATTATTAAAGATTTTATAGATTAGAAGACAGAGCTTGAAGATGATCCTGGAGGAAATAGGAAGCCAACATAGTTGGCGTAAGATTGGCGAGATATGATCCCGGCGAGAAGCATGAGCCACCAGACGAGCGGCTGAATGAAGAACCGAGGTGTAGGGGCGAAGAGTCTTATCTGGAAGTCGTGCGAGGACAGCATTACAGTAGTCCAGTCTTGAGAGAACAAGTGCTTGGACGATAGTTTTAAGAGAGTAGTGGTCGAGAGACGGTCTAATTTGATGAATACGGCGAAGATGAAAGAAACTAGCTTGAGCAATTGATGAGACATAGGGGGACAAGCATAAGAAGCTGTCAAATAGAACTCCAAGGCTGCGGACCATCGATACAGGAGAAATTGTTGTGTTTGCATCCAGGGTTAGGGAACGGTTTTCAAGGAAACAGGTGGAGGATCTTTTCCGATGAAGCCAGATAAGTTCCGTCTTAGCAGGATTCAAAGAAAGACGCATGGAGGCGCTCCATGATCCAATTTCAACAACGCATGCGGCAAGTCTAGTACAGGCAGTGGGGACATCATGAACAGTAGAGTGAGTGTAGAGTTGTGCGACTGTCGGTCAAGGTTATGACGGTTGTTCTGCGATGGCAAGTAATGAAGGTGGTGTTCAGAAGCTTATCAGAGACAAGCACCCTAAGGCTTTGTATTTTCATTGTGCCAGTTATATATTGAATCTCGTCATTAATGACTTGAACAATGTCAAAGAAGTTCAAAATACCAGTGGCACAACTAAGGAAGTAATCAACTTTTTTAGAGAGAGCACTTTACGACGATCTTTGATTCTTAATATTCCTCTGTTTTGTGAAACACGTTCGTCGGCAAAGTATAAAAGTATCGGAATATTTTCTGAGAACTTTTTGGTAAATGTCCAAGCGCTAGAAAAGCTTACAGAGGACAGTGCGAACAAAAACTCAAAGGTTAAGGCTCATTTGCGGTTCACTGCTATCACAACTCCAGCTTACATTTTGACGCTTTTAGTTATTGCTACTTATTGGGCTAAACTTGAACCTGTGTGTAAATATGAACATTAAAGATGTAACTGCTCATATAATTCAATTAACATATGTGCTGCAATCCCATCGAGACAATGTTTCTGAAGAGTTTTTATTGATTTTCAAAAAAAGCACAATGGATTTGTGAAGAATTAGACATTGAATTAAAACAGCCACGGTTAAATAAAAAACAAGTTCACAGATCGAATTTACCTTCTGAAAACGCAGAAGAATATTTTAGGAGATCCATTTTCATCCCTTATTTGGATTCTATAATATCTTCTCTACAAATTCGGTAATCTTCTACACAAGAGAAAGCATTTTCACTTTTATAACTTCACCCAAAAGAAATAAGTAAATTGGACAAGTCATCGTTTTTAACAGTTCTGGAAGACATTAACAGTCTGTATGGTGATATTCTTCCAAACTTTATGTCTGACGCTACCACATGGTATGAGATGTGGAAAAATAAAAACATTGCAAACGAAATTACCAATTGCATGAGTTTAATTAAAGAGGCTACGAAGTTCTATCCTGCTGTTTCCGAGGGCAATCTTATTACTGCCTAAATAATTTAATGTGAGCCTTGACTGGCATGACACTTCCTGCAACAACCTGCAGTATTGAAAAATTTCTTAGCACATTACGGCGCGTCAAAACTTGGAACCGATCTACAATGAGTGACGATAGACTAAGTGGATTATGTATGTTAAGTGTACACAAAAAAAGAATAAATAATTGTCCAAATTTTATCGACAAAGTTGTAGACAAGTTTGAACAGCAAAAAATAAGGCTTGAGTTGCTCTTTTAGAAACAAAGTGAATGACTGTTTATGTATAGTTGTAAGTTGTAAAATGTAAATGTCTAATTGTAATTTAAAAATTTAATTTTTCGCGTTTTTTCTTATTATTGAAAGATTTTTTTTTCAAAAGCTAGGGGGTGCACGTGCACCTACTTGCACCCCCTGCCGGCGCCCCTGAACCCAACCCAACCCAACCCACAACAAAATAGAAATTCCTGACCCAACCCACTGATCTCTATAATATAACTGGATTGCGCTTAGACTAATAAAGACTAATTACAACATAAATAACTGAAAAAAAACAAAAATTATAGCACTTTAACCCCTTAATTGTTTGTATATCATGCGACGACCGACGTAAACACGACGGCTGCATTGGTAATTGAGAGTGGTAACATGGCGGCAGACTGGCGACAACATTTCTATTGCAATAATGGGCTAAGCGCAATCCAGTTATATAATAGAGACATATATATAGAATAAGCTTGACCTTATGTCAGTTATTGTGTGTCCCACAGAAGAAAAGTCACGTTCAGACTGAGCTGAACTCACTGAAATGAAAAATATACGACGTGCCACTTCGGACAAAACTGGATATTCGTTGCTATGCTCTTTCCAAAATAGAAGAGGCGTGAGCTTGGCACTTGTATTGCCTTATACGTTGCTAAGTCATCTTTGCCTGAGTACACTACAGCACCAGATTTGACTCCAGATTTTGACATGACCTCTCGATGGTTGGCATATGGATCAATGCGGGCTCTTTTTGAAGGTGGTTCACTCTCCGTTTCGATGACGTTCTAAAATAATACACACAAGTTTAACAACATAAAAACAAAGTAAATCAAATAGGAAGTGAAAACAAAATAAAAGATACTGGGAGATAATTATCAATAAGAAAGAATAAAAATAGTGGCTAAAAAACTATTTAATTAGGACCTGGACTGACTAGCTTCTTCTGTTTCAACCGTATTTTCGTTATTTCGGAAACGGCGTAGAGGTTGTAGTGTAGATAATTAAATAATTATCTATTTAATTATATATCGGTTTATTATCTTAGTATGGACACGAGTTTAGTGTAGTTTTCTTGGCTTTTTGGTTTTCTGGAAGGTGATCGTACTGGTCGTGTCTCGTGTCTGGCTGAATAAACGTTCGTGAGTTCAAATTTAGAGTTTTGTTATTTGTGTTACTTAATTTATACCCAACAGATACAAGAAGTCATATACTTCATTGGTGAATCCGACAACAACCAAATGACAACAATGGAAACATCCCGGCATTAAAATGACCCCTGAACTTAAGTGGGCTTCCCGCACTTGAGTGATCCTCCGCACTTAAGTGGCTCCCACTCCTGTTTTCACGTGAACCACCGTGATTGGGTCTCCCGCTCTTAAGTGGGCCCCCTGCATTTAAGTGGGCCTCGGCACCCAAGTGGGTCCCTTTTGACTTTTAACTAGCCTTTCCCTGATTTTTTACTGGCCCTTCCCTGACTGTTAAGTAACTCTCTCTGACTTTTATGTAGGCTCCTGACTTAAGTGGGCTCATGGTTAATATATGGGCCTTTTCCAGACCGTTACTTTCAAAACTCAGGGACATCATTAAGGGGGCACTGGTCTCCCTGACTTTTATGTAAGCTAATGGTTACTATATATGGGTCCCTGTTGGCAGGCCCGTCGAGAGAATGAACGGGGCCCGGGTCAATTTTTTCTGGTGGGCCTCTTAGTTTTACTATTATTAATATAATTAATATTAATATTATTTTTATTATTATATATTCTGGAAGTCTGTTATGCAATTTTTTTCAAACTTGGTTCATTTGCCGCTGACCACCCAGCACTAGAAGACACACGTTATTTTGGTACTTGATGTCGCTGTCTAAATAAACGACAAAGAAAACAAAACAGAGCTTGCTTTAACTTGCTTCATGCCTGATAATCACGTGGGCTTTCTTCACCATTAGCTGCTTTACGAACTAAAACAGAAAGAGAAAATTTAATGTTTTTTGTCTTTTGGAAATGTTTTCGTTTTGTGGTGGGACTCCGGTGCAAACAGCTTCTTCTACCTTTTTCCCTGAAATATCCAGTGATGGGCCACAAACTACTTTCAAGTAGTTAAACTTTTCTGTAGTTACATTTACTTTTAAGTAGTTAAACTATGTAGTTAACTACTTTTTGTCAGATGTAGTTTAACTAAAGTAGTTAAATACTGTAAAGTAGTTAACTACTTTTAACTACTTTTTTTTATAAACTTGTACACTAATACATTGCATTGCTGTATTAGGCCTCACATGATCACTATTAATTATGTTCACCATCTAATTTATTAAATAAAGCCATGACAAATTGTTTTTTTTAATTTATTAATGAAAAGACATATTTTATAAGTTGAATATCCCGTCAATCAATCTACTTCAGACGGTGTCAAACATCGTCTTATTACCTGTAGATGATTATCTTTTGAGTACTTGACGCAGGAAAACATGCTTTTCAAACATACTGTCAGACACTTTGCACCGTCTTGGTACTAATATTTGACCTGCACAACTGAACAGTCTCTCAACAGCAGCACTGCTTGGTAGACTTGTATTAAACTTGAGAGAAACTCTTGTTAGATGAGGATACATGAGCAGTAAGTTTGTTGTTGAGTCAATTGAAAAATTGCGTAAAATATTATAGAGGCTGATTTAATTTTTTTAGGCTTTAACTACTTTTAGGTAGTTAAACTAATTATAGTTAACCACTGTAAAAAGTAGTTAAACTATTCTTTAACTACCGGTTACTTTCGGGTAGTTAAACTTTTTGTCTTAACTACTCCCAAGTAGTTAAACTAGTAGTTAACTACTGCCCATCAATGGAAATATCAAATCGATAGAAGCTTTCACAAGCTTATTTTGATTATTGGAGCTATGAATAACTCCAAGCTTATATATTTCACTATTTATGGCCTGCAATAATGACTCGTCTTTGTTTGCTGCTTCACAACGTCGACTTCAACTTCCAGAGGCTCACTTGACATTCAAACAATTAATTGACATTGGTGTTGCTGGTGTCAATAAATGAGGTACCTTGTCCGAGTGTTGTTGTAGAAGAGAAGAGCCTAGCGGAGCTCCTGATAGTAGCGAAAAAAACTCTGTTAGCTTTGCCAACATAGACGCTTTGTCGTTAGCCTCAGCTGGTTTTTTCTTTTCTCGGTCCGCTTTGATAACGTTTCATAATCTGCAATACATAATGAAAGAGATAGAGAATTAGTCAATGCGTCAGTACTAGTGACTCACTAGCATTATATCAACTATTACTATGAACAATCAACTAACGGATTAAGCTATGTTAATGCTACAAACAGTGCGCCCCAAAGTCATTAATCCAAATGGATGCACACAGTGCGCGTCGAAAACGTTGAAACTTGGTTCTGCAACTAAATTTTTGTGTCTACTAATTAGCCAGCTTAATATCATTAACTCTATGGTCAAATGTTTTTAAAATACAAAAAGTTGTTACGTTACGAACATTTTTTAACTTTCCCCGCTCCCAAAAGCGAAGACAGGAGCAAATTAATCATTGCGAAATATTTTACCTTATTGATATTTTCAATTTCAAGTCCACAAACTGTTTTGGAAAAATAACGTAACGTAACTGAGTTAAAGTAATAAATAACAAGTTGGGCAAAAACTCCATGTAAATTATTTTCTTTCTTGTCAATTATTTTAATAAAAGTTCAAACTAAGACAAATAAAAAAACTATCATACTTAGCCAATAATTTTCACAAAACCCAGACAAGTAACAAAATCGCCTGAAGTCGTTTCAACAAAGATTTACTAAATAACAATTTTTTAATAATCGAAACGGACGTGAAGTGAAGAAAATGGAGATGTCGATGCTTCTGAAGAGTTTTAAAGTTGTTAGAGTGAGAGAACAAATGCGAAAAAGATGAAAATTAATGATCTAATCTAAACTTGATGAAAAGTTCAAATCAATTTGTAGACGACAATGCGAATATAATGCAAAACATTACAGTTTAATGGATTTTATCATGTTTATTATTTGCTTCTCACACTTCGGCAAGAAAGGATATTGTGTTGACAAATAACGGTCGTATAATGGGGTGAAATTTAAAATATTGCCCTGTACTATATTTTAAGGAGGCATTATTTTAGACTCATCAAAGGCCCCGCAGCTGGCTTAGGTTTACTATCAAAAGAGCAAAAACATAAGGGCGAAAACAAAGGGACGAACACAAAAGAGCGAAACTAAAAAGGGCGAATGCTAAAAAGAACGCACGATAATAAAAGCGAACATGAAAAGGGCGAAACTAAAAAGGGCAAACAATAAAAAAAAGCGAACATCTAAAAGGCGAAAATAAGTTTGTATTCTCCCTGTTTCAAGCAATTTTTGAGAAATCTATTAAAAGTTTTATGGGCAAAGAAAAGTTAGGAGTAAAAAACGAAGCGGGATTGGGCAAGCGAGTGAGAGCTGGAACGGGAGAGTGAGTGCCAGCGGAGCACTCAGCGGGCGTGTGAGCCAGAACGGGGAAGCAAGTGGGAAAGGAAAGGGACAGGGGAGGGAAAATGATAGAAAAAACTCTAAAAACTCCGAGCAATCCCATTATTAATTTTAAATTTAACCATTTTAGATACTCGCCATTACCGAGTTATCTTTCTCTCTGTCACACACACACGCGCGCGCGAGCACAAATTAAGCCTCTCTTTCGCTATCTCGCATTCTTACTTTTTCACTCTTTTTCTCATTTTTTAATTTGATTGATTTGATTGATTTGATTTGATTTTAATTGCGTTTTTTCCACTTTTTAGCGCTATATAAAATGTCTGCGATCAAATTATTCCTAGTTAAATGTCAAAAATTATTTCAACCCATTATCGGATAATTAGAGTTTAATTTGACAATGTAGTTTATAGCTCTCCACTGCTGGGTATAATTTGTTCATCACTTTTTGCACAGACGCTGTAGAATTAAATAGGTTTTTACATGGGCAAAATTTCCCTAAATCTAGCGGGAGGCCCAAGGCAACAGTCACGCCAGCCTCCCCTCTCGACGGCCCTGCCATTTTTTTGTGTGTTTTTAGTGAGATTTGAGAAGAGAAAAATAATTATAAGATGCGGCCGTATGTAGAAACAAGTGAAGCAAAAACAAAGTTTTTTTAAAAACACACTTTTATATTTTTAATACATAAACAACAAACATATTAGCATAGACAATAAATAGTTCGAAGAAAATATCTCAAATAATTATTTAATTAAATTTTGTCCAATCGATTCGAAAATTTGACAGAATGCACTGTTAATCAGTTCGGAGGTTTGTTTAAATTTTGAAGTCTCTAGCTTATTGGGAAGTTAGTTTAAAATCGATTGCAAAATTTGACGACAGACAGATAGACAGACAGACAGACAGACAGACAGACAGAGAAGTCAAGTTAAGTATAAATGTGTAAAAAGCCGTCCCAGTTACAAGGATGGTTAGCCTTATTCATAGCCTGGTCGAGTAGGCTGTCCATAAAGAATAAAAGAAAGATGAGATGCTAAAAAAACTAAGAAGCTAGATTGTCCACATCGAGATGGAGAGGTGTTAAAAAAGTTATGAGCAGTCCAAAGTGGAACGAGAGAGGTCACAGATTTTGTATAAAAATGCATCGATCGTATTTTGTTTGAGTTAAACGCACGATTTACACAAAATAGTAATCTTCTTGCATGCCTGAATTCCTTCATTCTGAAATCTGATGATTTCTTCTCTGCAGCAGACCGAATAAGCACACTTTGGTAGAAAACGAACGAACGTTTAGCTGCATGAAAAGAGTTCAAACTTATACCTATACGAACTTGCTGTGGCGATGACCGTTTAAAAGAGGACTCAGTGTATTCATATTGGACTAACTTGTTCAGAAAGAAACGACTATAGTTTCCTTCTTTCGTTCATCAATATTAATTACCGTTTACAGCAGATTTTTGATAGGAATAGGCTTGTTCATAGAGTCACAGCAGATAGCTGGAAATTCTCTTAGGGTCCATAAATTACGTAAGGTAATTTTTCGTTTATTTTTCGCTCCTTCCCCCCTCCCCCCGTTGTAAAATTTTGTAAGAATTCGTAGATCACCCCCTGAATTTACGTAAGGTTTATCAATAACCCCCTTCAACAAAAAATGCAAATAAGGATGATTAATTAATTTAATTTCATGTTATTTGAAATTAGTAGTTTGTAATTTGGCCTTTTTATTAGATGTCATTTGTTATTCGTATCGAAATTACAATTTTCACTAATCTAATGTAATATTCTGGACGTCTAAGCGATTTCTATTCGCTCAGTTTATTATTATATAAAAACCACAACTTTAGCCAGTTTGTTTACTTTTTGACAGCTGCACTAGATAACATCTGTGGTCAGCTTTAAAACTTAAAATGCTTCAACAGCGCTCTCTTAATTCCTTCTCGAAAATCTCTTGAGTAATTTGATTTAATAAAAAAAAGAAAAAAAAATTCAAAATACAGACTTACGTAAGAAAACGTTAGACCCCCCTTCCCCATAAGAAATTGTAAGATTTTTTCTCACTCCCCCTTCCCCAAGACCCTAGCTACGCCTCTGAGTGGGCCCCTAAAACATCTTGCCCCCATAAGGTTTTGCTGAAATGACGTCCCTGGTCTCTTATTTCCCTAGGTGTCGTCAGGGACGTCATTTCAGAAAAACCTTAGGGGGGCAAGATTTTTAGGGGCCCACTCAGAGGCGTAGCTAGGGTCTTATTTTCCCGGGGACAAAGAACAAAATCTTCGCCCTGCATAACAACTTTTGCTTCTTGATCCCAAAAAAACCTGATGACCGGGGGGGTCACATGCCATAGCATCTGAGTGAGCTAAAGGGGACGTCCACAAATTACGTAAGGGAAAAGGAGAAGGGGGAGTGAGAAAAAATCTTACAATTTCTTATGGGGGGAGGGGGGCCCACTTAGGGTCCTCTGCGCCTGAGCAGAAAACACAAAATCTGCGCCCCCTGCATAACATCTTTTTTTCTGCTCCCAAAAAAACCTAATGACCGGGGGGGAAGGGGGTAGTTGGAGCCACTTTTCAGAAAAATTTCGAAACCCTCGTTTCATTTTTTCTCCCAAAAAACCTGATGACCGGGGAGGTCACATAATATAACATCTGAGTGAGCATAAAAGCATTTTCAGCTGTCTCTACCATCAAGGCTATAGCTATCAAAATCTGCTGTAAACGGTAATTAATATTGATGAACGAAGGAAACTACAGTCTTTTATTTCTGAAAAGTTAGTCCAATATGAATACACTGAACCCTCTTTTTTTGTCACCCCCATGATGTCGCCCGGGGCAGCTTGCCCACCCCCTTAGCAACGCCTCTGGGCCCAATAATGCAAGTATCTACTGAATTTTTATGAAACGGATCTAGGCGAATAGTTCATATCTTTTTTTGTTAACCTAAACAAGCTGGCATTTTACATTAAGATAATTCTAATATCGTTATTTGATAATAGTTTATTGTTCTTTATACTAGGTGTTTTAAAACTCAAATATCAGTATATGTAATATATATCGAAGTATCCTGTCGTGAATCATAATTTGATCTTTTTTTATCCGGGTTGGGACTGGCCGCAAAAGTGTGCTTATTCGGTCTGCAGAGAGAAAATCATCAGATTGCGGATTGAAGGAATTCAGGCATGCAAGAAGATCACTATTTTCTGTAAATCGTGCGTTCAACTCTCGTTCCATTTTGAACTGTTCATAACTTTTTTAACACTTCTCCATCTCGACGTAAACGATCAAGCTTCCCAGTTTCTTTAGCATCTCTTCTCTCTTTTAATTTCTATGGACAGCCTACATGGCCAGGCTATGAATAACGCTAACCATCCTTATAACCGGGACGGCATTTTTCTACATACTGCCGCATCCTATAATTATAAAAGCTTCTGTTTTTCTCTTCTCAAATCTCACTAAAAACCCAAAAAAATCCAACAGGGGTCCATATATAATAACTAATGGTTTACATAAAATTGAGGGAGTCCCGTTCCCCCTAAATGATGTCCCTGAGTTTTGAAAGTTACGGTCTGAAAGGTGCCCATATATTAACCATTGCCCACTTGAAAGTCAGGAATCTATTTAAAAGTCAGGGAGGACTACTTAACAGTCATGGAAGGGCCACTTAAGTGCGGTGGACCATTCAAGGGCGGGGATCCCACTTAAGTGCGGGGAGCCCATTTAAGTGCGGGGAACCACTTTAGTGCCGGGAAACCCACTGAAAAGTCCGGGAAGGGCCACTTAAGTCAGGAGGGGCCCACATAGGTGCCGGAAGCCCACTTAAGTGCAGAGGCTCACGTAAGACCGGAGCCCACTTCAGTGCCGGTGCCCCATGAGGGCGGGGGCCCACTTAAGTGCGTTGGGCCCACTTTACTGCGTGGGGCCCAACTTTAGTGCCGGTTCCCCCTAAGTACGTGGGGCCCACTGAAAAGTCCGGGAATGGCCACTTAAAAATCAGGAGGGGCCCACTAACGTAAGTGCATGGGGCCCATTTTAGTGATGAGGCCCACTTAACTGCGTGGGGCCCATTTTATTGATGGGGCCCACTTAACTGCGTGTGGCCCACTTAACTGCGTGTGGCCCACTTTAGTGCCGGGGGCCCACTGAAAACTCAGGAGGGCGATCGTCCCCCTGTCCCCCTAATTGACGTCCCTGGGTGTCGTCTGGATGAAACACTGAATACCGCGGTCGTTACACACTTTTAAAGTTTTTTCAATTAGTACAGTAGATGGCGCAGCAATTAAGCAAACGCAATTATGATTATAAATTTATTACCAAGAAATTGTGTTTTAAATAAACAAATGTTTTAAAATAACTAATTTATTTTTAACGTTTAATTATTAAAATACTTTTGCATTTTTATGGAAAATTACAAAAAGTCAAATTAAAACCAAATAAATATAAACAAAATATATTGAAGATATTTTTAATAGTTTAACATGTTTATCAATTATAATAAATAATTAATACATATTTTTTGCTCACCTTTAAGCTGAAAACAGATTTATAGTAGGTACAGGTGCGTTAGTGTTTTGAATGAGCTTTCATCTTTAGCGAACAAGCAAAACGAAACAGTTCGACCGAGTTTCATGGTTTTTAATTTGTAGCGAATTTAAAATGAAATCATTTTTGTGGTTTATTGTTGTCGTTCTCTTTCTCAATATTATTCCGATTTTGGCCGCAAGCTCCACTTCACCCAGCAATGACACCACTACAACTACAACTACCACAACTACAAACAATTTGCCAACTGATGCCCCAACATCCACCACTCAACCTCTCCCACTACCTTTTGATCCAAACACACCAACATCAAGTATTGAAGAAATTCAATATTTCTTTGCAGCTACAGGCAAAAGTGAGTAGTTTCAAGTCCCAGTTACTAATTTTATTTCATTTTTTGAATTTTTTTTTTATAAAGTTTCTGTTTAAAGTGAATTTGTAATTTCTGTGTTTTTCAGCCTGTTGTCACATACAGACAAGCTGTGATGGTTGCAGGAACTTTTTTGATGTCAACAGCATAAGATATTGCTGTCCTGGTTGCAATGGAAATGCCTTGGTAACGGATCTCGTCTGCAGTTGCTACCCGCCAGATAATTTTGATCCGTCGGTCGTCCACTGCAAGGTGAACAACACAAAGGTTGTTGGAGATTACATTCCATGGAGGCCTAGCTATTACAAAGCCGAAGCAAACGTGAGCCGCACGTCAGTTGTACTCTCCTTCTTCTTTTTGTTTTGTATTTTCAGCATATTTGAATTGTTTAACTGTTGAATGTCAACTCCAACTTTAAATAACATTGTGCAGGTTTTTGTTCTGTACAATTTTTTTTTCTTTCTGTTAATATTTAGTTTTTAAAAATGTTTTAGAAATTTTGATGTTTACACATTTTCACACAAAGGACCAGATTTGTTGAATTTATATTCACAACACAAAACATTGCCATATTATAAAAAAATACAAGTTTGAATAGCATGACATGCATGAATGAATAAAAAATGTTGATAAACCGTTCCATATGTTTATTTTCTGGAATAAAACGGCATCAAGTGACAACTCTGGATTTTTTCTCAAATTAAGAAAGAAACTTGCACGAAACATTGCCAGCAGTACAACACTTATTATAGAAATATTTTCAATGTTCTCCATCTCCCGTGTACACTCCAAGAAACGAACCATCCTCTGTGAACCTTCCTGGATCGTTGTCACCACCGCATTCACTCACTGTCTTGTTGGTACTGATCAGTGTTGCTTGACTTCCTTTGAAGTCGGGTTGTCTGGGGTGAATTAACAATAAGATTTTATTATATTTATTTAACAGATACTTTTTACAATAAGACCAAATTAAACAAAAGTAAAAAGCAAGCAATTTAATGGTTGGACATATACATGGCTACAAGTTGAACTAAAGTGTGCACACATCACTGATGGTGAACACTTGAAATATGCACTAACATTATTTCTTGTGCTTGCATATTAAAAATATTATATCCTCTGGCTCTAATTATTTTTTTTAAATTCTCTCCAATTGATAAATTATTAATATTTATTAATATTTTAATGAAATGAAAAAACACAAAATATAAAAGTTGTTTCACTCACGGCCGAGAATAAATCTTGAAATCTTTTTCATCGATTTCTTTGATCGGGTCGTTCCCGTTTTGCAGTTCTTTTTTGTTGACTGAAAAAAAAAAATAATAATAATACATAATAATAATAATAATAATAATAATACTAATAATAATAATAATAATAATAATAATAATAATAATAATAATTATCATCATCATCATCATCATCATCATCATCATCATCATCATCATCATCATTATTATTATTATTATTATTATTATTATTATTATTATTATTATTATTATTATTATTATTATTATTATTTGCTTAAATCTAAGAATAGCTTAGTTCAATTAATTAAATTAAATTTCTTTTTTGTTGATTGAAACAGGAATAGTTTTTGTTATTATTTGCTTTCAGTTGAATCTAAAGACAGTTTAGTTTGATTAATTTAATTAAATTTCAGTTGTGTTTATGGAAAGGATATTTAAAATGTTTTGAAAGATCATAAACATTACTGGTATAATAATTTAAAATCATAACAGGAGAAGCCCTGAAGGAAAAAGGAGTAATGAAGATTTAAATTTTTATCAACTGAATTGAATCTAACAGATGATATACAAGTAAAATATGAGAATTAAGATGATTTTAAATGGTTTTTTAATTGATTATGATATAATTTGAGAATTCCTGCAAATTTAAACTTCTCTAAACAAAAACCATCGCTGACCATTGTAGCTGTTTCCTTCGTTGTAGTAACAGTAAATTATTATGATGGCAATCAGCAATAAAAGTAGAATGAAGCAAAGAAGCAGAATCCACCATATTCTATACATGTTGGCTGTTGCTGCCAAACAAGAATTACATATTGTGGGAGTAAAACATATTTAATTATTTATAAAAACATTAAATTAATATTTATGGAGTTTCTTAAATTGTTCTCATTATATAAATAATTTTTTTAATTATAGTTTATAGTCTCTTAGAATAAATAGTTTTAAAAGTTTTTGATTGATGCAATAAAAGAAAAAAAATAAAAAACCACCAACCAATAGAAATGTTCTTGACAAAAATAGTGAGACTAGCATTGCTACTGCTATAGGAGTTGTCGGCAACGCAAGCATAAATTCCATGATAATGCCTCCAGTTCTTGGTCCCTCCTTGGCTAATATTTATTCTGAGATAACCTCCAGAAAGAAAGAACGTCTGCACATAAAAAAAGGCAAATAAATTAAATGGTTGAAAGCAAGCAGTGAAATGGGCGATTGCTCCTTCAAAAGAACTTCTAAAAAGGCCATCTAGAAAAAATGATTAAATTGTGGGTTGTGTTGGCTGTATTGAGTGGGAGAGGAGGTGCATGGAGAGGGGTCGTCAGCTTAAATAACTTTGTTCTCTTTGAAAATTTCAATTGAAGGAAACAGATGCCATTTTGAAGGGATGCTAAAATGTGAAATAAGCATTGGAAAAACATGGAATTTTTATACAAATAATCTACAAACTACCCCTCATTCATTAACAACTTTTTTAACAGACCCTGACAGGGCTTGATATAAATCAAGTTATCTAGATAAACCAGGTTAAACGTTGAAACTAGTTGTCAGTAAAATATTAAGTGGTGTCACGACAAAACGTTCACAGACAAAATGTTCAACGACAAAATGTTCCCGACAAAACGTTCACGACAAAACGTTCACGAAAAATGTTCACGCACAAAATATTCACAGACAAAATGTTCACAGACAAAATGTTTACAGACAAAATGTTCAACGACAAAATGTTCACGACAAAACGATCACGACACAACGTTCACGACAAAATGTTCACGATTGCAACTTTTAATTTTAGTTTAGTTTTTAAATGATCAAATATGTTGTGTTTCACGAAATGACCACAAATAAAACGTTAACAATAGTAAATGCAATGCTAATTTCCTCTTTGATACCCCTAACTCAAATGGCAACCAGATGAGTATGGATCGGAGTACTGTAAACTGTTTCAGTAAGAAGAAAAGAAAATGACAGATGAGATGAGATAGCTGTAATAGGAAAACAGGCCCGTAGGCAGGATTTAGTTAGTGGGGGGGCTATGAAAAGTAGTAGGGGGGCTACTGACGAACGGGGACAACGAAGAAGCCTGAGCGCGAGCGCCGAAAGTGCGAAGCCCCTCACGATAAGGCAATAAGGAGATTCGCCAAAGCATTTTTTAGCATTTGGCACAAAATGGCATCCAATTTTGAATATCCTATTATGCGATTTTAGGTTTTCTAAGAGTTGCAATATTGCTGCTCGTAATAACAAAAATTAACAATTTTCACAGGCAATTTTGTCAAATAACAGTATGCTTGTTGTTATCCACAATCTTGATTTTAGATGCGGGCATGCCACACCACTGGGATGACAGTACTGAATCAAACTGTTCAAATTTAATTATTGATTAACACAACCATTATACTGTTATAGTCCACAATACAATGACTTTCTTATTTTATTTTTGATAAAAATTTGTACATCTGTATCAAATGCCAAGAAATCAATAAAATAAAATCGGATTTAAATATTTGTCTTGACAAAGATCAAACCACATTATAATAAAATGTACTATTTAGTTTAGCTTCTCATTTTAAGTTACTACACTTACTACACATCCATTCATGTGTTACACATAAAACTTGTCATCAGTTTCTAAACAATCAAACTAGAAGATTAGATTATATATCAAGTATATCATTATACTTAAATTGTTATAAAAATTGTGTGGTTTGACAGTAAGCTTTAAATTGTTTTTTTGAATTAATCAGTTCAGAATATTAGGTTTAATAGTATTGCACTGTCAGACTAGCACTAAAAAGACTAAATTATGAAAATAGTTTGAATTATTGAGAGTCATTCAAAAATCAAAAGCAAATGTTTGTCAGCTAAGCTGAATTAGTTTCTTTCTCTGTTCTAAAACTGTAAGATTGAAGTTATTATAGTATTGTAAGACTAAGTCCATGCACTGATTATGAAACTGACGACAATTTTCATGTGTAAAACATGAATGGATGTGTAGTAGCTTGAAATGAGAAACAAAATTAAAAAGTGCATTTCATTATAATGTGGTTTGATCATTGTCAAGACAATTATTTAAATCCGATTTTATTTTATTGCATTCTTGGTATTTGATACAGGTGAACACATTTTCAACAAAAATTTTGATAAATTACAATTACAACAAAATGCGACGTGATTGAATAGAAAATTTCTGCAAGAAGGTATTCATATCAATTGCTTTAAAGAACGATTTTTCAAATGCCAGAAGTATAAGTTTGCTCTTTCTCTCATGGGACATTGATTTTCTCTGTGGTCGTAGTACTCGTGTTAGACAAGAAAATGAATTCTCACAAGTGGCAGTCGAGATGCCGAGAGTCATTGCAGCTGAATAGTACCAATATAAAGTAGGAAATGCATCTTTATAGTCCAGCATAAAATCCATCCCTTCCTGGAGACTGCAGCCTGGTTGAAATTTGTTTTTTAGAAACTTCTTGCAATGAGAGCCTCGTCTGCAATATATTTTTCAGCATCGTCATGCCTGTCATGTTTTAGCAGTTGCGTAAACAGTTTATAGTCATTGACATCTAAAAATTTGTCTGATGTTGGTAGAAGGGCAGACACTGCACAAGTCAAATCTTTATAAGAACCATCAACAAACCTCTCCATCAACTCTCCTAATATACTGTCCAACATGCTAAAATAAACAGCACGAAGCTGATTCCACTCTCGTGAACACTCTTGCTCATCACTCTGTCCAAGAGTAGACATAACTACAGAATCACGTAGCGTGCTACTCTGTAACTTTTGCTCTTTTGGTATAGGTTGTAGCAATGGTTCATCTATTATCTCGACTTCATTCACTTTTTTTTATTTAATTTTATTTAATACATTTATATTTAAATTTAAATTGCGGATCGTAACGTCCTAATCATTTGGCTGACTTAAGTGTAAATAAGGTGAAAAAACCTGCCAAAAATTCTAGTGGGGGGGCTTAAATTTTTAGTGGGGGGGGGGGCTGTAGCCCCCCCAGCCCCCCCGCTAGCTACGGGCCTGTAGGAAAATACAATTGGTTACGAATTTGAGATCGCTTGAATCTTCAATTTCAATTAAGCAAACGATGTAAAGAAGGCTTGATGGCTGTATTCTAAAGATTAAAAAGTTAAGGGTATCCAAGAGAAAATTAACCAACCCGCATTAACTAGTTAATAAATGAAACGATGATAAAAAGGGTCAAAATATAAAATCTTTATATACTCCGATCGAAAAGAAAAAGAAATGCAATTAGTTATTAATTGAGATTTATTTGATGTTTCAATTTCAATTAAATGAACGATAGAAATAAGCTTTGATCGTTGTAGCCTAGCGATTAAGAAGTTATCGGCTTCCAAGAGCAATATAGCCGGCTTTAATTACTTAATTAACGTAGCGATGACTTGGGTTAAGACTCAATAAGCAGCAAATTGAAGATCATTTGATGTTTCAATTTTAATTAAGTGAACGACAGAAATAAATCTTGATCGATATTTTTTGCTTTTTGCATGTTTGGTTTTACGGTTAACTTAAAATAAATGTTTGATAAGTTGATTGTTGCCAATATGTATTAGTGTCATACACACATACTCTGCTTAGGTTTAACTCCGCCTCGCCAATTGCGAGCCAGTCCCAAGCCTGGATAAAGGAGGAGGGACAGTTAAAAGGATCAAACTTTGATCCACGACAGGAAGTACTTATGTGCTTCCTATATACAGCCAATTCAGTCTTAAAACACTTGGTGTAAAGGACTATAAACTATCATAAAAAAAAAAAAAAACTCTGCTTAGGTAAATCAAATGGTGAATAGAAACACCACAAAATATGACTTAATAATTAGTTTGCAAGCGATCTTGACATAATAAAACGATATGTGTATTTTTCAGTGTGAACATTTTGTCGTGAACGTTTTGTCGTGAACGTTTTGTCGTGAACATTTGGTCGTGAACATTTGGTCGTTGAACATTTTGTCTGTGAGCATTTTGTCTGTGAACATTTTGTCTGTGAACATTTTGTCGTGAACATTTTGTCGTGAACGTTGTGTCGTGAACGTTTTGTCGGGAACATTTTGTCGTTGAACATTTTGTCTGTGAACGTTTTGTCGTGGAACCATATTAAGTCAGTTCTAGCACAAAACACTCACTTCTGAATTTGGAGGTAATGACTCTTTATAGTTAGGGTCAGTGACATTAACCCATTTTGGTGAAACTGGAGTCATTGGGTCAGATGTGGCAGTGCAATTTCGTATGATTATGTCTTCCTCATAACCAGTTTCTTTTTCAACAAGTTCAGGCCCTCCAGACATTGTCACTTCAGTTTTTTCTGTAATATATTAGAGATTTTTTTAAATCAAAATTTTATTTCATCAACAACGTAGCCACTCAATTTTCCTGAGAGTTCAGTACTTGCAAGATGGGACCCAAATGTTTTCTGGGAAAGCTCAGTACTTTCAAAAAAGAGCCCGAAATTAAATTTTTTTTCTAAAACTTTTATATTTTCTCTTCTCGTTCCTAAAAAATCCTGATGACCGGGAGAAAAAGGGGGTTAGTCGTAGGCACTCTCTCCAATTTTCTCAGAGTCGTACGTAATTTTCCCCATTTAAAGTTTTTCCAAATTTTTCATTTAAAAATTTTGCTCGGGGCGCAACGGTGTGTGAGGAACAGAGCCCGAGCCCCCCATGGCTACACGGCTATATTTTGTAAATATATTTTATTAAATACTAATTATTCGTTAAACTATTTCTGACTGAAAACCAGTAAATTATATATCTGTTCGGGTTAATTTGATTTAACTTACTAAGTACATTGATATAGCCAGAGGCGTATAAAAATCCATGCTTGTTGCTAACTTTACACTGAATAACCATCGAATCGGTATTTCTTCCGTCAGAACAATCTTTGCACACATCCCTGATCCTTAACGTCTCAAGGTTATCTGACAGTGACATTCGTGGAAAATCACTTTTTTCTGTTTGAAATAGTAAAACATTAATTAAATTTTTAATGGCACATGAAAAAATGTTCTTAGATTGATCAGCAAAGGTCATTATATTTTCACTAGCGATCGAAAGCCGATGTCGAAACTTTACCTTTTTTGTGAGTGACAATTTTGATATTCTTACAAAGTAGACAATTGCTAATAATAATAATTTGAGGCCCGAACTGGGATAGAATTAAAAATAATTTCCAAAACAGAAGCAGAAACAGTTTTTTCGTCGAAACAAATTATCATACCAGTTATTGGTTCAGAGTTCATATACCATTCGACTTTTGCAGCTGGGCTTGCCTTAGCCGAGCAGTGAATGTTAATGTCCTCACCTTCTGTCACATTCCTATCATATGGGAACATGTTCTCCTTGAACGACGGTGCCGCTGAAAATCATTGAAAAGTTTAGAATAATAAGTATAACTTTAGTAGTAACTAGGCAACTAGGGCTTGCCCCGTGTACAAATTTACCTTCCACTATAACTCGGATTGTTTTGCTAATTTTTGGCTGACTTCCTCCAGTACTGCACACGTACTCTCCTGCGTCAATTGAATTGACGTTTTTTATTGAAAGCCTGTAGCCGAACGAGCTGATATGGTACCTGGACGCTGTGAGAGCCGTTCCATCTATTCTACTCCAAAGTACTTTTTGTTTACCATCAGGCCTGAAAAGTTTTTAATTTTTCATAAGTTGTGATTTAAGTTGAACTCAACAATTCAAACAAGGAGCCAAAATATTGTAAAAATTAAAATGCTCTCTTCTTTCTCTTTCCTAAGACATTTATCTAGGAAATATCATCTAAAACATTACCCCCTTGACGTAAAAAGTATGCAAATGTGTATGAAAATAATGTCACATTATCAAAATACATATTTCCCGGTGAGTATGGATGTTTGTTGGAAATTCGCGTTACGCTGTTTGTTGGCGGTTCAAGTTCCGTTATTTTTGGTGGGTTATCACGAGTCTAAACATTAAACGAATTGTTTATAGGAATTTTTCAGACCACGACGCTGGTATTAATGTTTTTACATACTTTTACTTAATTTGAGCCCTGTTTTAAAAAAGGACATCGTAGTGTTGGAGAAGGTACAAAGGAGGGCTACAAAGTTGATTAAGCATTTAAGCCAGTTACCTTACGAAGAAAGATTAAAACAATGCGGCTTAACAACTCTAGAGAAAAGGAGAAGTAGGGGTGACTTGATCGAAGCCTACAAGATAATAACAGGAAAAGAGGATTTAACACCAGCAATGTTTTTCGAACAACCACCGATTCAAAGCACTAGGGGACATAGATTCAAGCTTTTTAAAAAACAAGAAAAGACTTTAAAAAAGGCTTTTTTTAGTTCTAGAGTGGTAAACATATGGAATGACTTGGACGATGACACTGTAGCATCTGAGACTACCACATCTTTTAAAGTAGCGCTATCCAGGCATGGATACTGATTTTTTATGCAATTATTTATTTTTATTAGTTTATTTATCTATTATTATCATTTATTTTGTTTTATTCTATTTATTATTATTTTTAATTCGAAGTGGTTGTCTATAGGCGTAAAGTCTTCTAAACCACTATAATAAACGTTATCTTATCTTATCTTATCTTATCTGTCTGTCTGTCGTCAAATTTTGCAATCGATTTAAACTAACTTCCCAATGAGATAGAGACTTAAAAATTTAAACATACCTCTGAACTGAGTAACAATGCATTCTATCAAATTTTCGGATCTATTGGGCAAAATTTAATGAAATAATTATTTGTGATATTTTCTTGGAACTATTTATTGTCTATGCTAATAAGCTCGTTGTCTATGTAACAGAATGTGGCCCACACAATCGATTATATAAAAGTGTGTTTTTTAAAAACTTTGTTTTTTGATTCACTTGTTTTTAATGTTTGTAAATGTCCATTTGCATAGAAATAAATTGAAGCAGCGTCAATGGTCACAAAGCTAACTTTCTTTACTGAAAATCCTTGCTAAACGCTCTTTCTACAACGTTTTTATTAGGACACTTTGTTATCTGTTTGAGATTTTGTCTGTCCGCGAATTCAATACGAGGGTGTTTTATACACACCTTTACTTAACTTGATATTTTCGTCGAAAACATTTTTGTCTATACTAATATGCTCGTTGTTTATGTAACACTAATAAAATACTAATTTTACTTTTGTAGCATTTACAGTTTTTGAGTAGCAGTTACTTTAAAAACCAAGTAACCCTATATTCCACGATATATTTGAAGTCCTGGAAACCAAATTTTCAAAAAATGGTAAAACACGTATATCATTATTTCTGGAGTAGAAACCAAATACTAATTTTTACTCCTGTAGCATCTATAGTTTTCGAGTAGCAGTTACATTAAAAACCAAATAACCTTATTTTCCACCCCACATTTGAGGTCCTGGAAACCAAGTTTTAAAAAACTGGTAAAACACGTATATCTTTATTTTTAGAATAGAAACTAAATACTAATTTTTACATTTGTGGTATTTGCAGTTTTTGAGTAGCAGTTACTTTAAAAAACAAATAACCCTATTTTCCACCCCACATTTAAAGTCCTGGAAACCAAATTTTCAAAAAAGGCTAAAACACGTATTTCATTATTTTTGGAGTAGAAACTAAATACTAATTTTCACTTCTGTAGCATTCACAGTGTTTGAGTAGCAGCTACTTTAAAAACCAAATAACCCAATTTTCCAACCTATATTTGAGGTCCGGGAAACCGAATTTTCAAAAAATGGTGAAACACGTATCTTTTTATTTTGTAAGAAGAATCCATATACCAAATTTCAAAACCTCCTCATTTTTGGTTTTCGAGATATACATTGTTTTAGAAAAAAGTTTGTTTTCCAGTTTCTTCCCCTCAGGAGCAAAATTTTCCAAAATCCTTTCTTATTGGATGCTCACGCAATAAAAGTAATATAAGTTCCAAATTTCACGTTCCTAGGATGAGGCGTTTGAGCTCGGCGTTGATTATCAGTCAGTCAGTCAGCAGTGATGGGCAGTAGTTAAAGTCTAAAAAATTAAATCAGCCTGGATAATATTTTACGCAAAGATCTGGCTTCAAATGACTCAATAACAAACTCACTGCTCTTGTATCCTCATCTAACAAGAGTTTTTCTCAAGTTTAATTAATACAAGTCTACCAAGCAGTGCTGCTGTTGAGAGACTGTTCATTTGTGCAGGTCAAATATTAGTGCCAAGACGGTGCAAAGTGTCTGACAGTATGTTTGAAAGGTTGTTTTCCTGCGTCATGTACTCAAAAGATAATCATCTACAGGTAATAAGACGATGTTTGACACCGGCTGAAGTAGATTGATTGACTGGATATTTAACTTATAAAACATGTGTCTTTTCATTAATAAATTAAAAAAACAATTTGTCATGGCTTTATTTAATAAATTAGATGGTGAACATAATTAATGGTGATCACGTGAAGACTAATATAGCAATGCAATGTATTAGTGTACAAGTTTATAGAAAAAAGTAGTTAAAAGTAGTTAACTACTTTACAGTATTTAACTACTTTAGTTTACTACCTCTGACAAAAGTAGTTAACTACATAGTTTAACTACTTAAAAGTAAATGTAACTACAGAAAAGTTTAACTACTTGAAAGTAGTTTGTTGCCCATCACTGTCAGTCAGTCAGTCAGGACATGTTCTTTATATATATATATATATATATATATATATATATATATATATATATATATATATATATATATATATATATATATATATATATATAGACTAGCAGTGCCCGTAGCGGCTTCGCTCGCATGAAATTAGAGAATTTGAACCGTGCATACATATTAGAGCACTGCACGGATCAATTTTTTAGGTCTCGGCTCGGTCCGTCGACAATTTGGCCCAGTCCGTTTCAAAAACCGAAATTCCTGCCCCGGCAGGGCCCGTCTAATATGGCCCCGGCCTGTTTTTACAGGCCTAGAAGTTCTATATACTTGAAAAAAAAACTTCGGCCCGTCCCACCTTGACTTCAGGTTTAGCCCGGCCCGTCTGAACACCCTAATATCACTAAAATGTCTATATACTTGGTTGAAAATCTCGGCCCGTCCCACAATGATTTAAGGTTTGGGCAGGGCCGTATGAAGACCCTAAAATAACGGCTTGGCTCGTCCGTCCGGTGATAAACTGAACTCATCTATTTTTAACCGGCGCAAAACCTCAAAATACTAATTTTCACATCTGTAGCACTTACAGTTTTTGAGTAGCAGTTACTTTAAAAACCAAATAACCCTATTTTCCACCCCACATTTGAGGTCCTGGAAACCAAGTTTTAAAAAAATGGTAAAACACGTATATCTTTAATTTTAGAATAGAAACTAAATATTAATTTTTACATTTGTGGTATTTGCAGTTTTTGAGTAGCAGTTACTTTAAAAACCAAATAACCCTACTTTCCACCCCACATTTGAAGTCCTGGAAACCAAATTTTTAAAAAGTGGTGAAACACGTATATCATTATTTTTAGAATAGAAACTAAATACTAATTTTTACTGTTGTAGCATTCACAGTGTTTGAGTAGCAGCTACTTTAAAAAGCAAGTAATCCTATTGTCCACCCCACATTTGAGGTCCGGGAAACCTAATTTTCAAAAAATGGTGAAACACGTATCTTTTTATTTTTCAAGAAGAATCCATATACCAAATTTCAAAATCTCCTCATTTTTGGTTTTCGAGATATAAATTGTTTTAGAAAAAAGTTTGTTTTCCAGTTTTTTCCCCTCAGGAGCAAAATTTTCAAAAATCCTTTCTTATTGGATGCTTTCGCAATAAAAGTAATATAAGTTCCAAATTTCACGTTCCTAGGATGAGGCGTTTGAGCTCGGCGTTGATTATCAGTCAGTCAGTCAGTCAGTCAGTCAGGACATGTTCTTTTATATATATATATATATATATATATATATATATATATATATATATATATATATATATATATATATATATATATATATATATATATATATATATATATATATATATATAGACTAGCAGTGCCCGTAGCGGCTTCGCTCGCATGAAATTAGAGAATTTGAACCGTGCATACATATTAGAGCACTGCACGGATCAATTTTTTAGGTCTCGGCTCGGCCCGTCGACAACTTGGCCCAGTCCGTTTCAAAAACCGAAATTTCTGGCCCGGCACGGCCCGTCTAATATATATATATATATTTAAACCTTTCAACATGAGTTTGAGGCATACATTTAATTATTTAGGCAGTAAGTAATAAGGTTGCTCAGTCAAACGCCTTACGACAGTGTTGCTAAATATAGCCCTGGCAGCAAATAAACTTTGCTAAAAAATTGCATTAATTATTTACAAATAAAGTGACTGTTTTGCTCCCTTATATTGTTTATTAAAGCAATTACTAGCTGCGAAATTCGGTATTTTTACACTTCAAAAAATATTCCGTCAATAGCATCAGGTAGGTAGGCATGGCCTAAAAGTTCCAAAATGGCAACCAGCGGCGACACCCAGACAGGGCTAAGCGCAATCCAGTTATATATAGAGATCAGTGGTTTCGACAGTTAGTTTGTCATCATCAGAGCTCGAAAAGAAAAAACAAAACATGGATAGAATAATGAAAAGTGAAATTAGTTAAAACCGATAATGAAACAAAAATAATAATATTTATTTTTCGAGAATGACATGGTAATTTATTTTACTGTAGGGATATATTAAGAGAATAAATTATATAATAAAACTG
>OZ022239.1:23790442-23927942 GCA_963978895.1 Erpobdella octoculata
TTCCCGTTTTCGCTTTCCCGTTTTCGGTCGTTTTCCCGCTGCCGGTCGCTTTACCGCTGCCGGTCGCTTTCCCGCTCCCGGTCGTTTTCCCGTTCCCGGTCGCTGTCCCGTTCCCGCTCACGTTTGTTCTCCCATTCCCGCTCACGCTTGCTTTTCCGTTCCCGCTCGCTGTCCGTTCCGGGTCGCTTTCCCGTTTCTATAATAGACAAACTAACCCACAAACATTCATATATATATATATAGTCTTAGCAAATCTATTTTACGTTTTATAGGCTAACAGAAGTTATGAAAGAATGGAAAAGAGAAAATGAGCGTGTAGCAAATCTATTTTCGTTTTATAGGCTAACAGAAGTTATGAAAGAATGGAAAAGAGAAAATGAGCGTGAACGGGAACGGGAGAGCAACCGTGACCGGGAATGGGAGAGCAAGCATGACCGGGAATGGGAGAGCAAGCATGACCGGGAACGGGAGAGCAAGCGTGAGCGGGAACGGGAAAGCGACCGGGAACGGGAAAGCGACCGGGAACGGAAAAGCGACCGGGAACGGAAAAGCGACCGGGAACGGAAAAGCGACCGGGAACGCGACCGGGAACGCGAAAGCGACCGGGAACGCGGAAAGCGACCGGGAACGCGGAAAGCGACCGGGAACGCGGAAAGCGACTGGAATCGGGAGAGCAAGCTTGGAAGGAAACGCGAGCAAGAGAGAAAATCGATAACAAAACTTCTGAGCGGGAAAGCGATCGGGAGCTGGAAAACGACCAAAAGCGGAAAAGCGACCGGGAACGCGACGAAAACGGGAAAGTGGAGAAGGAAACGGGAGCGAGAGACAAACATTAGAAAAACCTCTAAAAACCCCGGGCAACGCCGGGTAACCCCGCTAATATATATATATAAATGAATGTTTGTATGTATGTATGTATGTATGTATGTATGTATGTATGTATGTATGTATGTATGTATGTCCTTTATGCATTGCTACACCATTCCTCCGATCGTAATGACATTTTCACACAACCTTGAGAGTCAAAGGGAATCAAATATAGTGAAAAAAATTGAAATCAGTCACATAATGAGCGGAGCGGGCGAGTGAGCGGGGACTATATACATATATATATATACATATACATACATAAATGAGCGAAAACGGAAACGGGAAGCCAACTGAGAGTGAAAGATAGAGCGGGAAAGGGTAAGCGACCGAGAACGGGAAAGCAACCGAGAGCGGGAAAGCGACCGGGAGCTGGAAAACGACCGAGAGCGGGAAAGCGACCGGGGGCGGAAAAGCGACCGGGAGCGGAAAAGCGACCGGGAGCGGAAAAGCGACCGGGAGCGGAAAAGCGACCGGGAGCGGAAAAGCGACCGGGAGCGGAAAAGCGACCGGGAGCGGAAAAGCGACCGGGAACGCGACGGGAACGGGAAAGCGGAGAAGGAAACTGGAGCGAGAGAGACAAACATTAGAAAAACCTCTAAAAACCCCGGGCAACGCCGGGTGCCCCCGCTAGTATATATATATATATATATATATATACATTAGTAAAGCATAACCTCGACAACCAGAAATGCTCGAGCATAGAATCTGTTACATAAACACTTATTTTTAGGTTTAAAAATTATAAATAATTTAAATAATTAGTTTTGAAAAAAAAATTAAGCGAGTTTTTTAAAAGTACTTAGCACTTTTAAAATGTACTCATTTAAGAAGTACACTAAAATGTACTTAAGTACAAGTACTAAGTACACATTCGTGAAAGGACTTAAGTACAAGTACTCAAGTACACATTCGTGAAAGGACTTAAGTACAAGTACTCAAGTACACCTATTGTACTTAAGTACATGTACTTAAGTTCTCGTCATCACTGCAAATAACGCAAAAATTTATACGACTCTTCTAGGAATCGAACCCACGTGTCTACGGCAACATCGCCTCGCCTAAATGCAAGCGCTCTTACCAACTGTAAGCTTTATCATAAACCAACTGTCCAGATTCTTCAAAGCGTGGAAGATCCAAGATCTGAAGGTAGCCAGCGGAGTAAGGCTTGGTTCATGCCCAGCCCCCTTCCTATGACGACTAAAGATTCATCAAAGTGAGGAAGACTGGAAGTTAAAGGTAATCTGCGGATTGGGGTTGTCTGGGTGCCCAACCCTTTTCCAAGGACGACTGAAGACAACCTGGTTCCCGCCGCGATGCAACCGAACATTCAACGACGACGCTGGGCCCAATAAATCATGGGAGAAATGAATTCCAAGAAGTCAGCGGATTAGGTTTCTGCCTCGTTCCTTCTCCAATGACAACCGAGGATGACACGACAATCATGATCGAAAGAACTCAACGTCACTTTGCAACACGAGCTCTTCAAAGCGTGGACGACTGAAAATCGGAAATGAATCATCGGGAGGGACGTGATTTATGCCAGCCCTCTTCTGGACCGATGACGACCGATAAAGACGACCTGACCCCCGCTACGAAGCAGTTCAACAAGCTACCTTGAATAGAACCTTCCAACACAGGGAAAAAATGATCCGGATGAAGCCACGATGAGGACCTGGACTCTTCAAAGCTTGGAAGAATGGAAATCAAAAGCAAATCATTGGGAGGGGTGTGATTGATGCCGTCCCATTGGATCACCCCCAATGAAGACCGATAAAGATGACCTGACTCCCTCTACGAAGAAGTCCAGCATTTATCAACCGACCAGAAGTATTCCGAAAGAAGTCATCTCCCCTGATCCAGAAATTGAGGTTTCAGCTGAAGATGGCGAAAATGACACGACGAAAGGAAAAGAAGGGAAAAGAAGAAGATGAAAAATTTTCTAGAATTATTTTCTGACATTTTTCATTTCCCCTTCTTAAAAGGACAATATCTATATTTTTATTTGTTTTAATTTTATTTGTTTTTAATTTAATTTTATTATTATTATTATTTTTTTTCCGTCTAAAAATACCATGTAGAAGGACGTTAAACAATAATAAAAAAAAAACGTAATTTTCAGTTGGTCCTTTCTCTCGTTCACGTTGATGTTGTTGCCAGCTCTCGGAATCTGTTTTATCGTTATCTCGCACGTGTTGTGAAGCATCGCCCAATCTCATGGGGCCGAAAAAAAGATGAAGTCTAACAAGCCTTCGAGAAACATCATCGAATAAGCATGGGCTCAGGCTTCCGACAGCAAGGAATCTACTCCTCCCCAGAAAAAACCAGCTCTGCAGAGCAACCGCCGACCCCGGCAGTCAAGGGAACACTATCGAAAAAAAATATAGAGAAAATCATTGCTGAAACCCTTACTTATGCCAAGATCCTAGCAAGCTTCAGAAGCGTAGCCTCAGCCAAAACAGGACTCAGCCAACAACAAAACAAGCAACAACAGCCAGCGGTAGAAAACCAACCCGATGAAATTGTGGAGTGCATACTCTTGAACGACCTCACAAAGATCAACCCCTTCAAAATTGAAGACAGTCTGTCATGTTTTTTCAACCGACAACCAGAAATAACGGCCAAAGGAAGAAAACTAAGAATCTTAGCCACAAAAAGTGAGTAAGAAAAACTAGAAAACTTGAAAGAAATAGCCGGTTACCAGGTTAGGTTTCTTAAACCTTTCGTTAAGAAAACTGAATTGATTATTACCGGGGTTCCGGGGGTTTCCGATAGAAATCTCGATAGACAAAATCATCGAAAATCCGGCTGTGCCGCAGCAATGCGGACTAAGAAAAGAATAGATGGAAGATATCAGGAGACCACTGCGGTTATTCTCACTTTTGAGGCGGACCAGACTTCTCCGAAGCACATTAAAATCTCATTCCTGACCTTTCGATTGAAGGAATACATTGTGAACCCAGTTAGGTGCTTCAATTGCAATCAATTTGGTCATGTGGACAAATATTGCAAGGCCAAAACCTCCTGCCCTAAGTGCGCTGGGGAGCACGACACAAAGAACTGCCCAGCACCAGAACAAGCAAGAAAGATGTGTGCCAGCTGTATGACTCCTGAACACAGGACAGGCAGCAATGAATGCCCCAAATGGCAAAAAGCCAAAGAAAACGTAAAGACTACAACAGGGAAAAAGTCCTATTCAGAGGCGCTGAGCAGAGAAAAAGAACCCACTGTTGCCGAACCTACAGAAATCAACCAAGAGCTGCTCCTTATAACTAAACAAACAGAGACAATGAAATATCAAGAATAAAGGAAAACAGCAATCGAACCAAGCCCGATAATAAAGGTATTATGTATGATTAAAAAGATTTTACAGGTTCTGGCGACATGGGACAACCAAGTGGACGCGAAAAACTCTACAACCAGCAACAAAGAAATTGCGTCCATCGATGACCGCCCAGCTGGATCCGGCATTGAGGACTGCAGCAGCCATTCTCCCTGATTCCGGGATTAAGGAGTCAGCTGGAGATGCGCTACAATGATGAAAAACAGCGAAAAAGGGGAAGATGAAGAATTTTTTAGATACATATTCTGACTTTTTTTCTTCTAACTCTCTTATAATGGACATCATTTTATTTTATCTTTTTATTATTTTATTTATCATTTCCATTTTTTATCATCTAAAAATACTCGGTATGGCGACGTTAAACTATATTTAAAAAAAATAGAATTTTCAGTTTTCTTCTTCTTGCGATCTCGAGAGACAAAGTCCTATCCGACTAGTGTTCGAATTTCTGTTTAATTTGGTGGTTGATTTGTTTTAATAAAGTCATCGATTAAAATGGAAATAATACAGATGTAAACACCCATATATTATTAAAAATGCAATATTCCTAATTTTTCCGGAAGGGGGCAGACACCTTTCCAAGAGGGGGAGACAATTTTCTCGGGGAGGGGGGAAAGATTTGATCCGGGGGGAAGGGGCAGCTTGCCCCCCACCGAAGTCTACGCCTATGAACAGAACATCAATACGCTCATTAATCTCTTCTACACATATAATTTTTTAAATTTTAATCTTCAACCATAACATTCTATCCGTGACATTTTTTTACATGTTGTCCACGACATTGTGTCCGTGATATTTTGTCCAATGACAAGAAAGATAAGAATAACAGCGTATGCGGTGTTTTACGGCGCCCTGGCAGCCCCGCATACTACAAGTGCACGAAGGACTTTAACCCCCAACCGAAGTTGGTACTCATTTATCGACCACCTAAGGATGAAACACTGAGCTGACGTGAGCACATGTCAATTAGTGAGTTGGTTTCTTGCTCAAGGAAATTACGTGCCGGGACTGGGAATCGAACCCAGGTCTTCCGACTCTCAAAGCCGGTGTCTATACCACTAGACCAACACGTCACACTTGCATTAATGTACCTAGTGATTTTTTAGAAACAATTCCATTCTTACTCTCCATTTACGAAGCATTCCAGAGTCATGGACCGGTTCCCCACAGCAACCAGAGGTGATTGAGTTGAATAGTGTAACTTTGGTTGAACGTCTTTAGATGATTGATCGTTTTCTAAATAAAAAAAACAAGTCAACCGTAAAAACTTCGTTTTTCCAAAATCCTTATTAATTTTGTAATTATGCGACTAATAATTGTTTGCAAACTATTTTTCGATGATAATCTATATATATATATATATTATATATATATATATATATATATATATATATATATATATATATATATAGATTATATATTAATGTAAAATCGCTGTTTTTATGATAGGTTTTCCCATTGATAGACGTTAAAGGAGTTGGAATAACTATTATGGACATTATTAATAAACCAGAAGGTATAACTAGCCGTAACAAAGCTTCATTTATTATTTTCCAATAAAACATCAAAACCATTCTATTGAGCCCGGTATACGATTTGGTGATATCGTAACATTGGTGTCAGAATTGGGATACAAAAATGGTTTTGAAATCATTGGATGAGCTTTGGGCGAGTGAAATGAAAGACGAGCTGGAGAAACGTGGCCTGAGCGATACAGGTAAAAAGGACGAACTTATGGAACGCCTCTTAGCCGCGTTAGTGAATGAGGGCTATGGGCCTGACGACGACGAATATCTATTCGACATTGACGAGGAAGCTGTGGTCAAGCGAAGGAAATTAAAAAACAAATTGCTGGAGGAAGAAAGACAACGAGCGAAAGAAAACATGGCAGCACAGAAGAAGACAGGAGAAGGAATGATTCTTGGCCACGGAAACAAAGTAGCAGCAGCCGGTACAACTGTTGAGAGTTTGGTCGCAGGGTTGGCTGAGGCAGTGGTGGACACGGTTCTGGACCAGCGGGCTACTGGTGATGTGGGTTGCTGCGGCGAAACCCAATTTGAACTGGAGTCCACCAGCTGTGTCTCAGAGCATGTGACGGATGACGGCCGTACAGACTGCACAAGTCAGGTGGGTCATGATGATGAGCCTGTCAAAGACAGTCATGATAAGGAACCTTGCAAAGATGCTCAATATGAACCATGCAAAGATGGTGACAGTGATACAGTCGGTTTGGACGTCAAAAACCAAACTAAAGAAGATGAGAGGAATGTTGAAAACGAAATGCAAAACGATGAGGATGAAAGTGACGATGATTATTATAATAATGGCAATAACAACTATGGCTTTCACCCATACAGCGACGGTTCTGAAACGGAAGCCTCCATAACAGACGACGGCACCGAATATTCAGAGTCAGATTTTAGTGAAGAATCTGACTCGGATGAAGCAACCGAGGATTTAGAAACGGACAAAACTCCAATGGAAAAATACGTCAAAGTTAACTTGACAAAAAAAGAAGACACTGATTTGAGAGATGATGGCGGTAATTTGAAGAAAGATCCGCTGGACGATACGAAAGTTGACACCGACGAAAGAGCCGAGTTGGAATGTGAAAAGAAAACGTTCGATTGTAGCTTGGAAGAAAACAAACATGACGACGATGAACTTCTCCAAAACAACAATAGCAATGCAGCAAGCAAAAACTCTGGAAAAGATGAGACAAGAACAGAGAACGGTACCGAGGGTTTTAAATCAGATGAATCCACAGAGGATCCTAGATCAGATAGACTAAGAGTCATTGTAAAATCAAATAACAGTTTCATGAAGGGATTTATTGGATTTATGAAACGACGCGTTTTCGAAAAATCTTTTGAAGAGTTTCTTGAGAAAGATCTAAAAGATGTGAAAGAAGAAGAAAAAGCAGACAATTCCGATAAACTGTGCAAAGATGTTCAGGACGAGGCATGCAAACAAGGCTGTGATGAACCGTGCAGAAATGGCGACGATGAGCCAAAGAAAGACTCTGTTGATGAGCCAAAGAAGGACTGGAAGAAACTGTGTCAAACAGTCAAGAGACTTGACCATGTTGTTTGCGAATTGCGGTCAAAGCCACGAGTAAAGATCAAGGTATTTTGGTGTTCGTGGCCGAGTCGCATTTCTCAAAAGCGACTATGCTGTTCGGGACGAACAGAATTAAGAAGGGGGTAATAATGTAAAATCGCTGTTTTTATGATAGGTTTTCCCATTGATAGACGTTAAAGGAGTTGGAATAACTATTATGGACATTATTAATAAACCAGAAGGTATAACTAGCCGTAACAAAGCTTCATTTATTATTTTCCAATAAAACATCAAAACCATTCTATTGAGCCCGGTATACGATTTGGTGATATCGTAACAATATATATCATATGAAATCATATCCCCGTACCCGTCGATATGATTTCATTTTCTCACCATGCATTAAATGTTACTGTTAGACGTAGATAACACCACATACTAGCTACAATAACTATATTTTTATCTTGGAAACTATATCTTACACTTTTTGAGCTTCATTAATATAATTATGTTTAAATATTTTATACATTATACTTTCTACTTTTTATTTTGAACTTCTAATTTACTTTTTAACTTTTGTGCAACTTTGTCTTTTTATATGTTTATCAAGTTTTATCTCTCTCCTTTACCTTTAAAATAAATTAACCTATTAATTTAATATGTACGTAGTTTTATATATTTATTACTTCTCTTTTTCAACCATTTCAATATCCTGTATAAATTGTATCTCATTTTTTAAATTACTAAAATTGAGTCTTTTTGTTTTTACACATCACTATTCATTTTAGTTTGTTTATAATCGCCCTGATGATGACAAAATGTCGAAACTGGCCAGTTGGCGATTTAAATAAAAGATGAACATTAATAGTCGTAGTCTTTTTGTAGTTAAAAAACGCAGCCTAGAAGTGTTTTGCAAAAAATTCGTCAACCTAAAATGGAGAGTTGTATTTAATAGAGCATGTTTAGAAGAATATATATATATATATATATATATATATATATATATATATATATATATAAATCTCGTGTCATAGTGCTTGATTTCAAACTCCTCCGAAACGGCTTAACCGATTTTTATGAAATATTTTGTGTACATTTGGTAGGTCTGAAAATAGGTTGTAGGCTATTTAGAATATTTTTTAAAAATTAATTAAAAAAGTTATTTTGGAAAAACAATAAGGTGTTTTTTTATAGAAAAATGCAACAGACATATATATATATATATATATATATATATATATATATATATATATATATATATATATATATATATATATATATATATATATATATATATATATATATATATATATATATATAAATATATATATATATATATATATATATATGTCTGTTGCATTTTGTTGAATGCTCGTCCGCATTCCCTCATTTAACTAACTGCGGCAGCATAACTTTCCGCAGACGAAAGTGATTAGCCGCATTTCATTCAGTTCTATACTTTTATATTTATACTTTTATTTTATTTCAGTCGTAACCTATTACTCTCGTGATCCTTTCATTCCGATATTATATTTTATATTTCATATTTTATCTTTCGTGTCGGCCATCGCTTCGCTGGTCACAACGTAAACATCTACTTCTCGGCATGCTATTCGTTTACCGTTTCGCTGGTTGCTTCGTGGTTTTTGAAGTCGGTTTCTAGTAAGTTTACACATCTTCCAAAACCGTTTTTCATTTTATATCAAACACCCAACAATATATAACGCAGTTTCACTCCACTTTATGTCTTCTGTTTTTACAATAGTATTCCCGTCTTTTATGTACCTCGGTTTAATTTTACTTCACACTATTTTACCTGTTCGCATTATATTCATCGCCTAATCGTCTGGTTTTAAGTAAGCACGTTTTACCATTATTCTAATTTCACTTCGTTCGTTTTTGAATATTCGCATTATTTTCTATTCAAGGGCTCTGATGATGGCTTTCGAGCCGAAACTGTACAGTAAGCCCGCTACGAAAATTAATAAAGAATTTTATTAAAAAAACAAAGTCGTTGTCCGCAGATTGGAATCTTATGTTAAAAAAATTATAAACAAAAAATGGGCAGTTATTTTTAATAGAGCATGCATGAAAGAATATATATATATATATATATATATATATATATATATATATATATATATATATATATATATATATATATATATATATATATATATATATATATATATATATAAATGAATGTTTGTATATATGTATATATGTTAATGTCCATTATGCATTGCTACACCATTCATCCGATCGTAATGAAATTTTCACACAACCTTGAGAGTCAAGGGGAATCAAATATAGAGAAAAAAATTTTGAAATCCGTTTTTTCGTTGATGTTTTATGGACAAAAAACGTTTTGGTCAGCGGTACTAAGGTGAAGTAAATTTTTTTTCTACAAAATAAAAATAAATTAATTTATAGTTAAATTATACAAAAAAAATTTTCTTAAGTTTTAAAGGTTTTAAATATAAATATTAAATTAAATAAATATGTGTGTTGTTTAGTGCCGCCCATAGATATCTATGGTGCCGCCGGATACCTTTGTTTTGATTTCATAGAGCTCATTCTCTTCCGAACTTACGATACGACAGCTCTGCTATCGGTAGTTTATAATATAAACTTTATATTTGATTTTTAGCAACTTATCTTTTAAATCCAGATAACTTTGGTTTTCAGGACTAATCAATATATTGCAGGTGGAATTTCTTCTATTTAGTCTATTTAGAGATATTTTGTGCTTCACAAAAAGAGTTCCAGACTTACAAATTAAAATTAAATCAAAGTAGAAATTCATTGTTCATATCTCCCATTCAAAAGTAAGTGGCAAAGCTTTGGTAATTTGTTTTTAGTTTTTAAAATCGTGATTTACTGTGTATCTTTCAATTTGTTTTGTTTGTTGCATTGCACGTGATTAATTATGTTATATTATTATTAATTATTATAAGATTATCATTATGCTCTATTATTTTGTGTTTTACAAAAAGGAGTTGCAGATTGGAAAAATAAATTTAAATTCATTGATCATATTTATCGTTCAAGGCTTCTGACTATCAGCCTATCGGTAAATGAGAATTTTTTTTGGGCAGGTAAGTGTTTTTTTATGTGATTTATCGGTCTTATTTTCTTTTTTACTTTTCAGAGGAAATTAAAGAATTTTAAAGAAAATCTTACATGCAACACCAATTTATTGTAAAAGTTTCACTGATATATGAGGTGCATGAAATTTGAAAGAATTGAAAGCAAGCTCAGTATTTTTGTGTTTCAACAAAATCATGAACAAAGTTCTCAAGCCAGCCTATCAATCTGCTGCTGTTTTGTTCAATTTATAATTGCATCATTTGCTAAATAAAAGTGTTACTCTTCCATTGTTCCAAATTGATCTCCGAAAATGTCACATGTAGCATTATATGCTTTCTGTAGACATGACACTTAAAAACTAAGAACAACTCAAAAAGTAAGATTAGCGATTTTTCGATAAGCAGCTGTTGAACAGTGTGTGATAAAGCATTTATAATCTTACAAGTATTTAAAATAAATATAACCTGTTGAGATATATGAGCGGATTTTAACATTATTTCAGCGTTAACTAATAAATTCTTTTTTTTTCAGCTTTAGTCAATCAATAATCCTTTGCAGAAGATCACACTTGCAGAGCGAGCAGGAAAAGAAAGCAAGCTGGAGCGGTATAGCGTAAAAGCGACCGTGAGCAGAAATGCGACCAGGAGTGAGAAAGCGACCTTGAACGGGAAAGCGAGCGTTTAAGGAAACGGGAGTCAGAGAGAAAAACCTTAAAATTCCCCGGGAGAGCGACCGAGAACGGGAAAGCAGCTAGGAGCGGGAAAGCGACCGGGAGCTGGATAACGACTGATAGCGGGAAAGCGACCGGGAGCTGGAAAACGACTGAGAGCGGGAAAGCGTACGGGAGCTGGAAAACGACCGAGAGCGGGAAAGCGACCGGGAACGGGAAAGCGGAGAAGGATTGGGAGCGAGAGACAAACAATAGTAAAACCTCTAAAATCCCCGGGCAGTATATATATATATATATATGTTTAAGGCATATTTCGGAATGATATCTTCTTTTAGACAAGTTTCGTTGAACTTTTTAGTCCATTCTGCATTAAGAAGCTTCTTACAAAAGTTTTGAAGAGTAACGATTTCTTTTTTATCTATATATATAAAAGAACATGTCCTGACTGACTGATAATCAACGCCGAGCTCAAACGCTTCATCCTAGGAACGTGAAATTTGGAACTTATATTACTTTTATAGCGTAAACATCCGCTAAGAAAGGATTTTTGAAAATTTTGCTCCTGAGGGGAAAAAACTGAAAAACAAACTTTTTTCTAAAACAATGTATATCTCGAAAACCAAAAATGAGGAGATTTTGAAGTTTGGTATATAGATTCTTTTTGAAAAATAAAAAGATACCTGTTTCACCATTTTTTGAAAATTCGGTTTCCCGGACTTCAAATGTGGGTTGGAAAATTGGGTTATTTGGTTTTTAAAGTAGCTTCTACTCAAAAACTGTTAATGCTACAGGAGTACAAATTAGTATTTAGTTTCTACTCCAAAAATAATGAAATACGTGTTTTAGCATTTTTTGAAAATTTGGTTTCCAGGACTTCAAATGTGGGGTGGAAAATAGGGCTAATTGTCTTTTATAGTAACTGCTACTCAAAAACAGTAAATACCACAGATGTAAAAATTATTATTTAGTTTCTTTTCTAAAAATAAAGATATACGTGTTTCACCATTTTTTACAAATTTTGTTTCCCGGACCTCAAATGTGGGTTGGAAAATTGGGTTATTTGGTTTTTAAAGTAGCTTCTACTCAAAAACTGTTAATGCTACAAAAGTAAAAATTAGTATTTAGTGTCTACTTTAAAAATTATGATATACGGGTTTCACAATTTTTTGAAAATTTGGTTTCCAGGACCTCAAATGTGGGGTGGAAATAAGGGTTATTTGATTTCAAAATAACTGCTACTCAAAAACTATAAGTGCTACAAATGTAAAAATTAGTATTTTGAAGTTTTGTGCCGGTTAAAAGTAGCTAAGTCCAGTTTATCATCGGCCGGGCCAAGCCGTTATTTTAGAGTCTTCACACGGGCCAGGCCAAACCTTAAATCAAAGTGGGACGGGCCGAGGTTTTTCACCAAGTATATAGATATTTTAGTGATTTTAGGGTCTTCAGTTTGGCCGGGCCAAACCTGAGGTCAAGGTGGGACGGGCCGAAGTTTTTCATCAAGTATATAGAACTTCTAGGCCTGTAAAAATGGGCCGGGCCTAATTCAGACGGGCTGTGCCGGGCCAGAAGTTTGGGTTTTTAAAACGGACTGGGCTAATTTGTCGACGGGCCGAGCCGAGACCTAAAAAAATGATCTCTACTATGGATGCACGGTTCAAACTCTCTAATTTCATGCGAGCGAAGCCGCTACGGGCACTGCTAGTTAGGAATAAGACTAAAAAGAGATTTAAATTTTTTATTAAATTGGGCTTGTAATATTGTTACATATTATATGTTAATATTTATTGTTAAATATTATATATTAATATTTATTGTTAAATATTAATATTATATTTATGTGTGTGATATTTATTATTTTGTCGTCTATAAGTTTACATGCCCACATGATCATTTTGAACAACAAGTAACTACCTACATAGGGTCTACAATAACGTCCGTGTCTAGAAGACTGACGATGCACTTACAGGGAGGGAGTATTACATAACATTTCCGCGAGACACACTTCTGTAATCCAACGAAACAAATTCTCGTCGACAACACTAAGATTATTGGTACAAATAACAACCCAAAAAGACTTATAATTTTAGAAGCCTTATTAATTCAAGACCAACGACCAAGTATCAATATTCAGGATAATAATTTCAGTCATCTACTTAAACTGTTTGGTAGTTCAATTGTGGGAGAAGTCGAAACTAAAAGAAAGAAGACCGAGTTTTTGAATAGCAGGGATGAGCGTAAGGATCGTTGCGACCGTCGCTCCGTTGAATTTGTTGGATTCGACGCTGTTCTCGACTCTAAGTCTCAAGAAGCTGTTCTCGACTCTAAGTCTCAAGAAGCTGTTCTCGACTCTAAGTCTCAAGAAGCTGAAATAAGTCCTGAACTTGTTCCACAAAAAGAAAAAGTGAAAAAATGTAGTAATTGTGACTCTTAATTTCAAGAGCCCAAAATATTAAACAACGAGGAAGAACAGAGAGATAGTTACGACCTTCAACCCGTCGAATTAGTTGGATTCGACTCTACCTTCGATCCCGATCTTCGTGAAGATTATATACACACGGAAAAAGATGAAGACATGAATGTCTTACAAAAATGTAAAAACGAGTGCGACAAGCGACCTGGTGAGGAGAGGTTGATTGATGACAGGGCCGGACTTGCAACTACACCTCTTGAGTGCGAGATGGAACCTGGATATATAGACGTTGCTGTTTGTTCCGATTTTTTAGAGGTGCGCACATGTATGCCCGTGACTGTCGGCGAAAGCACGTGTGATCCATGCGTATTTAACCAACTGCTTGGTAATGTAAACATTACAACTAGAAAACGACGTTGACTGTATATTACATTGGTTTTTTCCAGTCGAATAAGAAACGTTTACGTGTCTTTACATCGATATTTTAACAATTTGAGTCAGTTTTATTTCGGACTAGTTTTAATGGTTGGTTGGTTTTAAATATTCAATTTAGATTGTTTCATCCTTTGTTCATATTAACATTCAATGCTCCATGTCAATAATCAATGTTTTATAATAAAATCCAATGCTTCATACCATTATTTAAGGTGTCATACTAATATCCAATGTTTCATATTCCAACGTTTCGAATCATTCCATATCAATATTCAATATTTCATATCAATATTAAACGTTTCGTATCAACATACAATAGTTCATATCAATACTCAATATATTCTTATATGTTTTAACTCATATTTATGAAATTAAATTAGGGGCTCTGAAGATGGATACGTCTGAAACTGGCCAGTTAGTCCAAGTTAATAAAAGTTTTAAATCTCGTTTTAGTCTTAGCAGGCCCGTAGCTAGCGGGGGGCTGGGGGGCCCCCCACCAAAATTTTAAATAAAAATAAATAAATAAAGGTAAATTTAAATATAAAATTAATAATAATAATAATAATTTGCATGCCTGTAGAATGAATAATTGGTAAAACCCATACCAAAAAAGAGCAAAAGTACAGATTAGCACGCTACGTGATTCTGTAATGAACAATATAGTGTTCACCAGAGTGGAATCAGCTTTGTGCGGTTTATTTTAGCATGTTGGATGGTATATTGGGAGAGTTGATGGAGAGCTTTGTTGATAGTTATTTAAGTTATTCTAAAGATTTGACTTGTGCAGTGTCTGCCCTTTTACCAACATCAGACAAGTTTTGAGATGTCAACGACCTTAAACCGTTGACGCAACTGCTAAAACAAGACAGGCATGACGATGTTGAAAAATATATTGCAGACGAGGCTCTCATTACAAGTAGGTTTCTAAAAAAACAAATTTCAACCAGGCTACAGTCTCCAGGAAATGATGGATTTTATGCTGGACTATAAAGATGCATTTCATACTCTAAATTGGCACTGTTCAGCTGCAATGATTCTCGGCATCTCGATTGCCACTTGTAAAAATTCATTTTATTGTCTAACACGAGTACTACAACCACAGAGAAGATCAATGTCCCATAAGAGGAAAAGCAAACTTGTAATTCTGGCATTTGAAAAATCGCTCTGTAAAGCAATTGATATGGATACCTATCAAATACCAAGAATGCAATAAAATAAAATCGGATTCAAATAATTGTCTTGACAATGATCAAACCATATTATAATGAAATGGACTTTTTAGTTTAATTTCTCATTTCAAGCTACTACACATCCATTCATGTTTTACACATGAAAATTGTCATGAGTTTCATAATCAGTGTTTGGACGTAGTCTTACAATTTTATAATAACTTTAATCTTACAGTTTCAGAACAGAGAAAGAAGCTAATTCAGCTTAGCCGACAAACTTTGGCTTTTGATTTTTGAATGACTCTCAATAATTCAAACTATTTTTATAATTTAGTATTTTTTAGTGCTAGTCTGACACTGCAATACTATTAACCCCAATATTCTGAACTGATCAATTCAAAGAAACAATTTAAAGCTTACTATTAAACCACACAATCTTTTCAACAATATAAGTTTAATAATAGACTTGATATATAATCTAATCTTCTATTTAGATTGTTTAGAAACTGATGACAAGTTTTATGGGTAACACATGAATGGATGTTTAGTAACTTAAAATGAGAAAGTAAACTAAATAGTACATTTTATTATAATGTGGTTTGATTTTTGTCAAAACAATTATTTAAATCCGATTTTATTTTATTGATTTCTTGGCATTTGATACAGATGTAAAAGTTTTAATCAAAAACAAAATAAGTAAGTTATTGTATTGTGGACTATAACGGTTGCCTTAATCAATAATTAAATTTGGACAATTTGATTCAGTGCTGTCATCCCAGTGGTGTGCCATGCACGCATCAAAAATCAAGATTGTGGATAACAACAAGCAGACTGTTATTTGACAAAATTGCCTGTGGAAATTGTTAATTTTTGTTATTACGAGCAACATATTGCAACTCTTAGAAAATCTAAAATTAAATAATAGGATATCCAAAATTGGATGACATTTTTTGTCAAATGCTACAAAATGCTTTGGCGAATCTCCTTATTGCGAGGGGCTTCGCACCTGCGGCGCTCGCAGTCAGGCTTCTTCGGTGCCTTCGTCCGTCAGTAGCCCCCCTACTAATTTTCATAGTCCCCTCACTCACTAAATCCTGCCTACGGGCCTGAGTCTTAGTCCTAATAAAAAAGAAATGGTTACTCTTCAAAACTTTTGTAAGAAACTTGTCAATGCAGAATGGACTAAAAAATTTAACGAAACATTTCTAAAAGAATATATATATCTATAATGTTCACCTGGGGCTCTGAAGATGAAAAGTTTCTTTTCGAAACTGCAGTCAGCCCAATTAGAGATATAAACAAAATGGCAGACATTAAAAAAGGTTGTTTGTTTTCGAAGTTTCGCTTAATTGAAAATATTTTGCGCAAACTGATAAACGCCAAATGGGCCGTAGTTTTTAACGGAGCATGTCTAAAAGAACAAATTACGCCAAAATACGTTCAAAATAATATATATATATATATATATATATATATATATATATATATATATATATATATATATATATATATATATATATATATATATATATATATATATATATATATGCATCGGTTACCCTGTATTCCTTTTAACGACGAGGATAACACAAATGATGATACTTCTGACTCGTCCTCTGACACAAATAATTTGGCTGTTGAGGCTGCTCCTGACGAATCTCATTGTAATGTATCTGAGGAAATTCTTGTTTCTTCTAATATAACACAGCAAAAGCGCAAAAATTGATTTCCAATAGTATAAATTTTATATTCTTTTGATTTGATAGGTAGAGTGTTTTTTCGTTTCTTCTTTTGTTAGTGTGCTAATTCTTTGATAATTTCGGTTCTTTCTGTTTGTTTACTTTTCTCGTTTTACTTTTGACCCTGAGGATGGCTGACATAGCTGAAACGGTCCGTCGGTCTGACAATGAAAGTTTAATGGAAAAGTTTTTGGCTAATTGTAGTCTCGAACAGAGAGTTTTGTGCCGAAAGGTCGAGAATTTGGCTCGAAAAGTTGTTTCTGCCAAATGGCGAGTTGTGTTTCTTGGAGCGTGTCTCAAAGATAAATTGATTCCACAATTTATTCGCAATATATATATATATATATATATATATATATATATATATATATATATATATATATATATATATATATATATATATATATATATATATATATATATATATATATATATATAGTTTGATCAATGATTTACATTTATACTGTTTCCTATAAAAGAGTATCTGAAATTGAAAATTATCATCTTCTTGCATTTTGAGGTCAAAAACATGGCAAATTCCTTTCAGATGAACTGCGGTACAATACTGTAGAAATGGCAGCGATTGTTACTCGCTATGTTCCACTAATGACTGATGAACGAAGAATTATTTACGGTCACATTATACTGGCAGTTTTGGAAGGACAGGGGGGATTCTTTTTTTGGATGCACCATGTGGAACTGGGAAAACATTTCTCATTTCTCTAATTCTCGCCGAAATACGATCAAATAATGGTATAGCTTTGGTCGTTGCATCGTATGGCAATGCTGCAACTTTATTGGATGGAAGCAGAACAGCTCATTCAGCACTTAAGCTGCCACTGAATATTAAAAATAACCCAGATGCAATGTGCAACGTAAACAAGTAAAGATAAAAAAAAGAAGCTTTTATTTGCCTCTAAGCAAATTACATATTTAGATTAGTAAACGCTATTGCAAACTCGGACTTAGATGGGAAATATCGATCGCCTGAGCTTTGTGGCCGGTTGTGAAGCAATTTTATTAGTCGTTAGATGGCAGGAATTAATTTGGTTTGATTAATTTTAATTGATTTAAGGCCTAATTCATGTCGGAAAAATTAAATTCATGTATTGTTATCCAGAATAAGGCTTTCCTAAAAGTTTTAAAGCTCTAGGTGGTCGAAAAGTGGGAAAGCGACGGGAGCGTGAGAGCAAGCGGGGAAAGAAACGGGAGCAACAGAGAAAAACGATAGAAAAACTTTCAAAAACCCCGGGCAGTGTACACTCGATTGCTTTTCGAGATTGATTTTTTTAATTGTCATAATTTTGTACATTAAATTTTTAATAAAAAAAACCAAAATAATTTAAAAGGCAAAACAACGTTTGCTGGGTCAGCTAGTATATATATAAAAGAACATGTCCTGACTGACTCACTGACTGATAATCAAGGCCGAGCTCAAACGCCCCATCCTAAGAACATGAAATTCAGGGACCTAAATTCAGCATTTTCCAGGGGGGGGCAAAATTTTCCCGCCATTATATAGCTTACTGACAGGGTTACCCGGTGTTGCCCGGGTGGTTTTTGCTTAGTTTTTTTTTCTTTTCTGCCAATGAAACATCAAATAAATAACAGATTGTTTTAATTTTTCAAAATTTTCTTATCAATAAAGTTTACCTGCATGCCAAATGTTGCTCCTGCAACTTGGATGTAATAAGCAAATGCTCATATACACGCACACATTACCTTTTATATCTATATAAATACGTAGGTACCAGCAGAGAGGGGTGGAAAGATGCATCCCCCCACCAGAGTTTCAATTGATATTTTTTGGGTATAATACCTGGTTTTTGAAAAATGACCGTAGATTTTTGGGAGGAGAAAGTGGAAGTCTTTGAAAAAAAATTGGAAAAATACTTACGACTACCCCTCACCGGTTATTAACTTTTTTGAGAAGAAAGTGAAACATTTTTGAAGTGCATCCCCTTAGGAATTTTTGGATCCGCCACTGGGTATAAGGGGCGTGAATGATTTAATCATATTGCAGGGGCAAGTACAGGATTAGTAAAAAAAAAGATGTCCAAAATGGGGTGTGTAGAATTTTGTTTTATTTTTGTGCAATAAATAATATAACATTGATGTAGACAGCTGTGAGGAATCAACATAGTATAAATACCACTAATAGGGTAAAGTTCCACAAGTTCGAGGCGCTGGTGGCAGAGCGGTAGAGCGTTCGCCTGTCGATCGTTAGGTCGGCAGTTCAAACCTCGCCGGCGTCACCAGCGTAACTCCCTTAAGCAAGGAGTTCACTTGCATTTGCTAAAGGGGTAGGCGCCTATAAATGGCTGCCTTTGCAAGTACCCTCCCTCTCTCGCCTTGAGCAAGACCTGTCTTGATAAGGCGTATGCTAAATCTCAATAAAAAAAAAAGAAAAAAAAAAGTTTCCTGATTGTATTTTGGCACAGAAAACAGCTAATCTTTGGACCAATGCTGATACAAAAATTTGTACTAAGCATTTATTCGTAAATCTAGCATCAAAAGCAGATATAAAATTGTCTACACACGCAAAAAGGATTCCAATACGCATTGAAGTATCAGGAGATTAAGTGAAGATAAAATTTTAAAAAAATATAGTAAACTCAAGGTAGAAAAATTTCAAATTTTGAAAATCAGGGGGGGACATGCCCCATCTGCCCCCCCCCCCCCGCAATTTAAGTTCCTGGTGAAATTTGAAACTTATATTACTTATGTAGCGTAGGCACCTACTAAGAAAGGGTTTCTGAAAATTTTGTCCAAGGGATGAAACAGAAACACAATTTTTTTCTAAAACAACGCATATCTCAAAAACCAAAAATGAGATTTTGAAATTTAGTATCTAGATTCTTCCTAAAAAATAAAAAGATACGTGTTTACCTTTTTTTTAAATTTGGTTTTTAGGGCCTCAAATCTGATGTGGAAAATAGGGTTTTTTGTTTTTTGTTAGAATAACTGCTACTCAAAAACTGTAAGTGCTACAGATGTAAGAATTAGTATTAAGTATTTACGCTAAAAAATAAAGATATACGTCTTTTACCAATTTTTGATAATTTGGTTTCCAGGACCTCAAATGTGGGTCGGTGGAAATGAGGAATATTTAATTAAAGACTCTAAAACTAAAATGTGAAAGTTTTGCTATTTAGTACCGTAATTAGTCTAACAAAATAACAAATTACATGTTTTAATAATTTTTGAAAATTTGGTTTTAATGTGGGTAGAAAATAGGATTATAATTTTTTTTAGAATAACTGTAACTCTGAAACTGAAAATACTACAGATATAAGAATAAATTTACACAGGTTCGACCAATTTTTTTATGCTTTGGCTTCCAGGACTACAAATGTAGGGTGGAGAAAAGGATTATTTGCTTGAAATGTAAAATCAATAAAAATCAGTATTAAGTTTGTTCAAAAAAAACAAGTGTTTTATTATTTTTCGAAAAATTACTTTTCAAGCTTTGAGGTGCGTCCTCCGTTTACACATGTTGCAAGACAATGCCCGAGCATTCTTGGCAACAGTTTTGTTACAACAAACACAGATGCTTTTCATTTTTCGCTGCTAACAATCAACAACTCCGTCGAAAACTATCACAAATTAAATTACTACTAGATACAACTATCACCATTAGTCAACTTGCCTAGATAAAACATATAGATAATTAAGTAAAAATAATAATTTAAATATGTTTTAATAATTAAAAATAATAATAAAAATAAATTACTATTATTTTAGAAAATAAAAAACCTAATTACGGAAATTTTTTGTCATATTCTTTAATTAAACTTTTCTAACGTAAATAGATATTTTATGATACTTTGCTATTTCTATAATGTCAAATCTTTGACAAAATATAGTATTTTTAATGAGTTCTTATTTAAATAATCACTATCTAATGCAAGCGCCACCAAGCGACATTTTTACAGTCGCTTGGACGATTAAAAAGCACCTTTAAGTCATATCAGTTCGTAAGTTAAATACTAAACAAGTGAACCGTAAAAAACTTCGTTAAGTCTATAACTTTCATAACTACATAAATGAAAGGATCGTGAGAACTTTGTGGCCGGTTGTCAAACGTTTTTCTTAGAGTCGCTAGATGGCAGGAAAACTACTTATACTTGATTTAAATAACTTTAATTGATTTAAGGCCTAATTAATGTCGGAAACATTCAATTCATGTATAGTCATCCAGAATAAAGCTTTACTGAAAGTTTTAGAGCTATAGGTTAAAAAGTTGGTGAATTTTTGTTGCTAACAAGACACCTTCGAGTCATATCAAGTTGCAGTTCAAATAGAAAGAAGCTAATAGCCAATCAGCCGCAACTGGTTGGCGTTGACACCGACTGGTTGGCTTTGACACCGACTGGTTGGCGTTGACACCGACTGGTTGGCGTTGACACCGACTGGTTGTCGTTGACACCGACTGGTTGGCGTTGACACCGACATTTCAAAAAGTGTCGGTGTGATCGCAAAAGTCGGTGTTAGTGATAGGAGCCAAAAATTATATATAGCTTTCTTTATTAAACTAAAAATTGAAAGATACTTGAGTTTGTAAAAATCACAGAACCTTTAACAAACATCAATCATCATTCAACATACATAATTTCCTATGTCTGTCTGTATGTATGTATGTATGTATGTATGTATGTATGTATGTATGTATGTATGTATGTATGTATGTATGTATGTATGTATGTATGTATGTATGTATGTATGTATGTATGTATGTATGTATGTACGTACGTATGTATGTATGTATGTATGTATGTATGTGAAAGCTCTTCTTCGAGCAAGTTCGTCAGAGGTCTTCAGAGGAAGACCCTCCCAGCGTTTCGGCCCTTTTCCTGACGCTACCACGGGAGGGCGGGCCACGAGTCGCTAGATGGCCGCCCCCTGGCGAAATTTGTGTATATCACATGCCGTTTTTGACCAGAACCAGATAACCGGCAAATCTTCAAAGTACCAGAACCAAGAAGTCATTTCGAAACCGTCAAGCAATTGTAACAAGATGAGAAACTGTCTTTCAAACGCCGAAACTTGAGCATGTAGTAACTGTAGTATCCACCAAACCGCCAGATTTCGAAACCAAAAGAAACATTCACCTCCGGAACTTCGAGCCATGCCACCACTTTCACCAAACGAGAAACACCACAAACCATAATGGCAGGGAACATTGTTTCGATTATTTTCTAAACGCTAGCAACTTTCCTTCTATTGCAAACAACCGAAACTTTCGCCGGCAGCCATAACGCGACTTCGTCCCTGAAATTGGAAACAAAGGAAAAGCTAACACTGTCGTACGGAAGCCAAAAGTGGCTGTTTAAATTTATTATCTCCTTTTTCATTCCTTTGCATCCATATCCAAAAAGAAGCTGTTTCTGCTCTTTCAGCTATTTTCTTGATAGCTTGAGTTTTTTTCCGACCCGACATTCCGAGAGCCACCAGCAATTTGACGAGTGAGCGACCGGCTAAACCCCTGGCGCCTACTTCAACTGGAAAAATCTCGACTCTATATCCCGCACGCTCCAATCTTGGGCAAGGATTCTGTAACGTTCTTCTTTCAAGATATTTGAGGCTTCAATGTTGCTTTCCCATGGCACTGTTAGTTCGATGAACAGCAACGTCTACGCCAAACTCGAAAAAATGACAATGTCCTGCCTCAATCCGCTGCTGCGAACCAATTCCGGAAAGCAGTCTTCATCTTTTAAGTCTGCTGATATCCTCCAGTCATTTGCCGCATCAAGCAACGATTCGTTTCTCGTACTTGCCTTTCTGCGGCCCAAGTGCTGCAAGCCTTCTCTCAAGAAATAAACTTTTTTTCTGGGGCACAACTGCATCGAATTGGCTAGTCTGCAGCTTTCCTTGATAATGCCCAGTATCTCTCTTAGAACCTCAATGTGGCGCCACGTGTATCTTCCCTTTGCCAAAGCATACGGACAACATGAGAAAATATGAATCAGAGTTTATCTTTTCTCACACAGCTTTCAGGCTTCATTTTCAAGCTTTCCCCACTTAACCAAGTTCGAAGCTGTCAGCAGTTGATCATACATCGCTCTAATCACGAAAGATGGGCGGATGGGCGAGTAACGACACAAATCATTCCATGTCATCGAATGTTGAACTGCCTCCTCCCATCTAGTCTAATCGCCCTGTTGCGACATCTGAGCACCTAACTGCACTCTTTCCAACTCCATGGCTCGCCTTCTGTTTTGAATAATCAGGTTTCTCCTTTCCTGCGACGAGGCATTAGACCAACACACAATATGGAACTAACCCAGACCGAGCCGTCCCGGTTGCACTGCTCCGAGCTTTTCAGACCATTGCAAAGATTCTTTGGCTTCACGGATGTCCCTCCCTGCAGTCCAGCCTTTCCCCGATCCAACTGCTGCGCCCACATTCACGCTACATCGGTCTGAAGAGTTGTCCAGCATCAACTAAATCCGGATCTTGCTAATCTTGTACTCTTCTACTAGGGACTTGAATGGAAGCGCTAACTTAGGTGTCTTACTATATAGAGCTAAAGTTGTTAACGCTGGTGGAAGTTCTAGCCATTTACGAATACAGCAGTTCATTTTCTTTTCCATTCGCTCCACGTGAGATAAACAAATCTCATAGATGGTTAATGGCCATAGCAACCTCGGTATCAAAACAAACTGTACCAGCCATACCTTGAACTTTCCCTGCAGCTCGGTTGAATTGATTTTCTTCAGGTCTTCAATCAGGCCCTGCAGAACGATGTTGCTCTGATTCACATCATTCATGGAGACGTTGTACCATCTTCCCAAGCTTTTCACAGGCTCTTGATGGATTGTTGGGCTCTCGCATCTAGATCGCCATGCATCCTTAAACGGTTGTAGAGCAGCTTTTGTACGCCTGGACATCTCTTGTATAACAGATATGGAATGCCGTTGGGACCTGGGGCAGATTTGTTTCTCGTTTTTTTAGAAACTGAGATACTTCATTCATCTTTATCTCTCCACCGTCGAAAGCCACTTTCGGCAACTGTACTTCGGGAAAATCGGTTCTTTCCGGCAGCTCTGAATCGCCAAGAGGATCTTTGAACGCCAAACGGAAGTGATCATCTAATCCTTGTTTTGTCGCTCAAAGAGTGCCAGATTTTGGTGGATCCAGCAAACTTTTTCCGAAGCAAAATGGATTTTCCATGAATTTAAATCTGGCTTTCTTTTGCTCACTTTTTTTCCGGAGTCTTTCTGCACCCCTGAGAGCCCGGAGCCGATTCTTTACATCCCGCCACAGTTCAGACAGACCAACTTTTTCGACCCCTTCTGTGATTCTCCATTGTCGCCTGAGTTTCTTTCGCTCCTTCTTTAATTTTTCAATTTCTCTCTGCCGTTTGGATACCGCTGCATGCGTGTGAACCGGGGTTTTCTGGACCACACCAAATGAATCAAAACATTTTTTTAGATAATTTCTGAGAAGGTTTTCATATCAAGTTGTGGATTCTCCCTCAACTGGGCTTTCAGTAATCTCGTCAACTCCAAGTCTAATGTTGACCAAGCTGAAGTATCAATTGCTTTCGGAAATTTAATTCTTGTCTCGGGTTCTGAATTTACATATGCTTCTGAATCGGAGACTTTGTCGGGGTTGTGGTTAGTTTCCGGCCCGGCGTAGTCAGACGTGTTACCTGCTTCTTTGGTTGATGCAGAGCGTTGATTGATAGCAGTTTGACAGCCCATTTTAGTTTTATGAACTTAAATCTTCCATAAACACATTCAGTTCCTTCGTCGAAAGCAATCTGTGGAGTATGGGTGGGTTGTGGAACTTCTTGAGCCGACGAAACTGAGCCCGCACCGAGAGATAATGGGCGGCGAACAGGAGCGGGAAGAATGTATGTATGTATGTATGTATGTATGTATGTATGTATGTATGTATGTATGTATGTATGTATGTATGTATGTATGTATGTATGTATGTATGTATGTATGTATGTATGTATGTATGTATGTATGTATGTATGTATGTATGTATGCATGTATGTATGTATGTATGTATGTATGTATGTATGTATATATGTATGTATGTATGTTAGCAATTTCGCATAACGTGACGGCCGCGGGGGTCAGCAAGTCAGCAGTTTTTAAAATTAATGCCGAAAGGCGTGTAATCAAAGTTATTACGCAATTGCACAGTCAGTCCTAAAGATCCAAAACGTATTTACTTGAGCTTATTATGAAGAGTTTATCCGATTACATTAAACATTATGCTGAATTTATTGTTCAAAAGAAGTCATGGCATAAAATGTGGTGATTTTAATTTACTTGAACCAGGTTCGATCTAAAGCTAAAGCATTGAACAATTTTTTGATATTGCTGAGCAGGTAGAGCAACCGCATTGTCTAATTACCACATTTAATCATTTACAGCGATTGAGATCCTGACTTGATCGAACTTCCTATAATAATAGTAGAAATGGAAAACGTTCTTTATTTAATATCTGAAAGTTCGATAAAAACAAAAACAATTAATCAGTAAAAACACTTTTTACGAACTAGTCTTAATTAGAGGTGTGCGCTGACGTCAAATCGTCGGCGGCAGCGCGCCGGTCTGTTTCGATCGGCGGCGGCGGCGCGCTGACCAACTTTAGGCGGCGGCGGCGTCGGCGGCGTTTGTGATAATTTTTTTTTATTAAACAATAACGACATGAAATAAAAAAAATTAAACGGACGTACTTTGTTAAAAAAAAATAAAGTTGACAAGTCAAACTAAATTTATGTTAGTTTGTCAAAAAGTGTGAATTTTCGTGTACAAAAACTATCTTGTCAACGGATAATGGAGTGATGGCACTGCGCTTGGAATTAATTGTTAAACCCGCAGTTGAAAAAATGCGCTCTGACGGCGCACTTGTAGCCGGAATAGCTAAAATAATTTTGGCAAGCTCTGAAAGTTCTGGATAAGTTTTATTCTGCGTGTTCCACCAAGCCAGCAGGTCATTTGGAGAAACAGTTAAACATCTATACTGCTGAATGTTGCGTTCTAATGACAACGTCGCTGAACTTGCATGCTTTACGAGCATATCATATTTTGCTCGTTTCCATGGGGTTTTTTCAGCTGTTTCATCACGACTAGCTTGATCGTCTTGGCCTTTCTCCAAATCACCAACGTATTTTTGTACTGCTTGCTTAAGAAATTCTACAGCCGTTATGTTTTGTTCTGTAAAATATTTTTGGAAAGTGGTCAAAGCACGTTGAGATGGGTCAAGCATTGCTGCGATTACATGTAAATCTGTTACTGGAAGTCTATGATCTAGAGCTAATCGCATGTTGTGTTTCATAGACTTTACAATATTGCTGTCTGTTGCTAAATCTGTCAGGACCCCTGTAATCTCAGCCTTGAACAATAAAACAAGGCTAATTGTCGGATATTTGGAACCACTTAATACCTCAGTAGCCGTTTGAAATAATTTGAGAAATTGGGCCAAATTATCAATCGTTTTCCATTCCTCATTGCTCAACATTTTATCAAAAAGACGTAAAGGACTGAGACACCTTTCAATAAGTTGCTGATTTTTAATAAGGCTGTACAGTATCATGAGTAGACAATTCCATCGGGTAGGGCAATCTTTCTTCAAAGTTACCATATTCTGATGATTTTTTCTGAGTCTCGTCCCATTACATCTGTTTCTGAATCAATCAGAGCTGGAAAATCATCTTTGTTTTCCCCAGAAATCATGCTAGACTGTTGGTTATTAACTGTTTCTAGAGTTTCTTCAAGTTCTGAAACAAGTTGCTCATGAGCCATATCAATGGATTCATTCTGAAGCAATGACGTTTTGTACGTGAAGGTCTTTATGACGTTTTTAACTTTAACGATGAGAGATTGAATAGGAGTGCATTTACCAACTCCATCAACTTTGGATATTTTCTTTTTTAAAACAGAGAGATACATATATGATTATTTGCAACAATGATTATGAAAAAAAACTTAAACAACCGTCGGCGGCGGCGGCGCGCCGATCCCGAATTCGGCGGCTGCGGCGAGAACAAAATGTCGGCAGCGGCGGCGCGGTTCGGCCGGCGCACACCTCTAGTCTTAATATACATTTATTTATTTATTTTCACTATAAATAGAAAATATTTAATTTAATTAAATCTAGCCATGGGAAAATCCGCAAAAATTCACAAAAATACTATCACCGAAATTGAACATGAGTGCAAAATTTCAGAATGATTGGATAACGGGAAGGGGTTCAAAATTGGGAAATTAAAAATAGTCCGATTCATGGGTCCGATTAACCTGACAAAGCAAGCTTATATAAGACTAGTAAAAACCGTCATTTTTGACGGGGTAGTTCTAGTTAAAGAATTTTTTTATTATAGTTTATTGTCCTTTACAATAGATGTTTTAAAACAAACAAAAACAAATAGAAAACCAAACCTACTTGGCATTACGGTCACGGAATAACTGTCACAGCCTCTAGACACGTCTATAAGAGCGTTCCTAAATTTGGCTTTATAACGGTTAGTTTTTCTTGCATGGGCAACATGTACGCTACCTAATTTTAGAAAATAAATCCTTTAATTTGTTAAACAGCAATATTTAGACTCATAATAAAATAAATAAACAATCTTGTAACCTTTTATGTCTATATAAGTGTTTTCATCATCCTGTAAACTTCTTTCTACGCTTCTATCATCATCAATAATAACCCAAGATATTTGAACTGGAGGGAAACTAGTGACATTGCCTGGCACTAGATAAACAGGATCGCCTTCCAATACATCCATAACTTTCTCAATTGCGCAATTCTTCTCGTCCAAATCCAAAACTGCCATTTGAACACTGTAAAAGTGGGACGCTGCAATACCATATTTGTTTCTTGCCAAACACTGATATATGCCAATATCCTGTGAATTTCCATTTTCTATTACCAGAGGACCGTTTGGGCTGCTAGTTATTGTGGAGCGATCTTTCTTCCAAAAAATACTGTAAAAATAATTATCATAAAAATGATAACTAATTAAATAAATCATGGCTTATAACATTCCAATTTGTTAGATAAATATTGTTACAAACGGGTTAGAGAAAAAGATGAAACATCAACTTAAGCCAGGGTCTCCCAACCAGGGGTGCCCGCACCCCAAGGGGGTGTGAGATAACATTTCAGGAGATGAGAAACTTAACCAGCAAGAAAAAAAAAAGAAAAAAAACAGTGTCTCTTTCTTTATGTCAGCTCTTCTAATACAATTAGATGAAAATAACTAAAGTTTAAGCTGAATGCTTTATTGTTACTTATTGCATGATATACAAACATTAAAAATTATCAATAAAAAAATACAAATAAACTGATTTATGGAGCCGTTTTTCCCTAAAATATACAATATATCAGCTCTCAAAATCCATTTAAATAAAAATAACTCAATCTATAGATGAAAACTACCTAATGCAAAATATACATAAGTTAAAATTTGTCTCGCAACATTATATACGGATACAAATAAACTACTTTATCATACCGTTTTTGACTAAATGTGCAAAATAAATTAAGATAAATATGAAAATTGCTTGTTACATACTATTTAATATACACATATTAAAAAGCATACATATAAAACCATAAATAATTTCCAATTTCAACATACAATAAAAAAAAACAAACAGAAAAACAACAAAAACACCTAAAAATAACAATTTCTTTATTTCCCACCCTGTGTCCTTTGTCTGTGTGCCTATATCCCTTTTGTTTGGTTATATACAGTTTGTATGGTAGGTCCAGTAGTACAATTTCTTTAAAATAATGAATAAGAAGTTCAGTTAGACCACTGTAAACAAAGCCTCCCGATCGGAGACGCTTTGTCGTTTAGGCGCCTTTCAAGTTTGGATGAATGCACAATATCAACAGCGGCTGGTCGAAAGTCACACAAGCCGTTGGAATGTTGAGCTTTTGAGCCTGGCGTTCTATGAAAGTTAACGTGGAAAAAATACAAGACATGTCATTAGGGTTAAAATCAATAATCGGAAGCATCCTTATGTCTGATCTGAAATCTCAGTCAGGTTTACAAGCATGTTCCATAAAGCCGGACCAATTTGGCCTTTGCTGATCTTCATCTAAGCACAAAATACCAATTTTCCAGGCAAGTTCCAAGTTTAAAGAAGGAGGCAACACAGAAAGAAAATTTAAGTAAGAGATGGGCTTGAAAGACATCAATGATAATGATGACTTGTTGGGGAATGTGTATCCCAATATAGGAATACCTCGGTTTTTAACAACACAACTGGATTTTAGGCGTGACAATCGAGGTACAGCTGATTCAGCATAGTGTCCTGACCCTAATCGATTACACGGAGTAGACATTGATATGACGCCCATACCGTAAAAAGTACCACTTTCATCTAAAGTGATAATGTTGTGGTCTAGATTATCACCAAGACCATTGCGTAAAACATTGAGGAAAAGACTGAGGAGTATCAGGGGAGTCCTTTTGAACCACTGATTGTTTAAAAAGTTTAACTTCATCATATGAAATTGAGAATCCCAACCGTGACAGCAAATCAAGAGCCATCTAGATCCAAAGGCGTGATCTAAACTAACTCCAACGCCAAACAAAATTGGAGAGATAAGAGATCTTTGTCTTGCCCCCTGCACAATAGAATGACATATGGAAACTTGTTCTATTTCATTACAAACAATATTTTCAAATAAGATTTTCAACAAACTAGGAATCCACCTTTTGGCATTTTCAATATTTGAGAAATCATCAGTTCCTGGATACGTTTCATTTGAGGACATTTCCCTTATTTGAGCTCTTATCAACTTTGCTGCTGCCACTATGATACGTTCACTCTCATCTTCTATGCTACTCTTTTTTTCAGCATACCATTGGTTAGTTATAATGTGAGATGCCATGTTACGGAAGCAAATAACATTTTTCCGACCACAAATTTTGGCAAATAATATGTGCTCAGCGTAGCGTTCTTCCAGCTTTCGTTTTATATGTTTTAATGAATACACTTCACCATCTTCCGATAATTCTTGGATTTTAATTTGTATTCATCTATTGTATAAATTCCTTGATCTTCTTCTAACCAGTCACGCAGTTTTTCAAAAGTAATTAACATGTCGTTATCTGGATGTGGACCTGGATGGTTTCGGCCAGCGGTATTATCTCCGACATGTGATGATCTACATTTCAGGAACACAGAAAGACACACTCTGTGGTAACGAGCTTCTTCAGCTGGTTAGTCATTGCACGTATTTAACCTACCAAGAACTTCTACACTCCATGCATCATTTCTTTTGTGGCAAGTTTCAATTATAGTTTCTCTGAATTTCAATGTCATCACAGTACTTGATTCTTCTTTTAAATATTTTCTACTTTTTCCAAAAACTATTTTTCCACACAAAAAACAATGTTTCTTCCAATTGAAAATGTCGACAGACGATCGTAATAATGTACACTTAAAATTCTCTTGATCAACACCAACACCTTCTGCATGCTGCTCTTTCTTTCGTTGCAATTGATCATAACATAACATAACATAACGTTTATTTTAAAGTGAATCAGAACAATTAATAATAATCGTGTGTGAGATCCACTATCAAACAATTAAAAACCATATTTACATAATTTAATTTTAAATTCTTCAACAGATTCAGCATTCACAACTTCATTCTCCAATTTATTCTATTCATTCGTCACTCTTGCACTAAAGAATTTATGTTTCATTGAACTCTCCCTTTTCTTATATAGCTTAAAGTTGTGCCCTCTGGTACTTTTGTATCTCGATCTCTCAAAAATATTTTCCGGATTTAGGTCAACCAATCCGTTCAATAATTTGTAAGTTTCAATTAAGTCTCCTCTAGTTCTCCTCTTTTCAAGTGTGGTCAGATTACATCTACTCAAACGTTGTTCATAATTCAGTCCTTTTAACTCAGCAATCATCTTTGTAGCTCGTCTTTGCACTTTTTCAATTATGTAGATATCTTTTTTAAGACAAGGGCTCCATGCCTGCACACAGTATTCCAAGTGTGGCCTAACTAAAGATTTATACAATCTTAAAACTGTATCTTTATCTCTGCTGACTATGGTTCTTTTGATCATGCCCAAAATTCTGTTTCCCTTCTTTGCAACCTCTGCACATTGTCTTGACTGTTTAGCATCTTCATTTACTAATACTCCAAGATCTTTTTCTTCTTTCGTTTCTTTTAGCTGTATCCCTTCTAACTCGTATTTATATCTTGGATTTCTTCTACCCAAGTGCATAACATGACACTTGTCAACATTGAACCGCATCTGCCATTCCTGCGACCATTTGAATAACTGCACAAGATCGTTTCTCAGCACTTCGACATCGTCACTATTGCACACTGTTTTGCATAATTTAGTGTCGTCGGCAAATTTTGATATTTTAGCTGCTATTCCTTCATCAAGGTCATTTATATAGAGAACAAAAAGAAGTGGTCCAAGCACAGAACCTTGAGGCACTCCACTGGTTATTTTCATCCATTTCGAGAAACTTCCTCGCACTCCCACTTTTTGTCTTCTATCCAGCAACCAACAATCTATCCACCTTAACAGATTAACACCTATACCAACTGCTTTCAACTTTGAAGACAACCTTTGATGAGGAACCGTGTCGAAGGCCTTGGCAAAATCTAAATAAATCACATCCACCGACTGACATGCATCCATACCTCCATAAACCTCTTCAAAAAAATCCAACAAATTTGACAAACACGATCTTTTCTTCACAAATCCATGCTGACTATCTTTAATTAATTTATATTTCTCCAGATGAATCACAATTTCATTTTTAATCATTTTTCCATAATTTTGCAAGCAATACTGGTAAGACTAACTGGTCTGTAATTGCATGCTTCGCTTCTGTTGCCTTTTTTGAACAGTGGCACCACAACAGCATCCCTCCAGTCCTGCGGGACCTCCCCAGTTTGCATTGACCTATTCATCAATTCTGCCAGCACATCTCCGATCTCATTTCTGACCTCAAGCAAGAACTTTGGATGCAGCTCATCCATCCCAGGGCTTTTATCAGTTTTCAATTTTCTTAGCATTTCAACAACTTGCATTTTTGTAAAAACAACTTCAGTTATTAATTCGTCTGTATCACTTTGAAACAAATCTTTAGCCTTAGGGATATTTTGGATATCTTCTTTAGTAAAAACAGATCCAAAGTAGTTATTTAGAATGTCTGCTGTTTCTTCATCGTTCGTTATTACCTGCCCTTTGTCATCTTTTAATGGACCTACTTTGTCTTTTTTCTTCTGTCTACTTCTCACATATTTCGAAACTTCTTTTGTTAGTGTAGTCTCTCCGGCAATGGTCATGTACATTAGCTACATTTGGTTTATTTAACAGATACTCTGTTAACTGTTCATCACCACGTAAAACGCTGAATTGACATAACGTTTCAATACCTTTAACACCTAGTGTAGTGTAACCATCTTGACTGTATCACAGACGTTGTCGGAACGGAATTCAGTTCGACAAATTAAACATACCATTTCATTTAGTTCACCCATTTCGAAAAAGAACAATAAAAACTCCAAAAAATAGATGTTTTACAAAATACTAACTTAGAAATTCGATGTTTTACGACAATTTACGAAAATACTAACTTATCGCTCACTACGGTAAATCTCTTTCAAAAAAGCGTCAAAAAACCAATTTCCGAAATGACGATTTCAACCGATTTTTGCAGGAAGAATCATAAACGTATTACAAACAAAATATCCAAAAATCAGCTTGATGCAAATTTTGTCTAGGTACAACAAGGAAAAATTTTAATTCTCCTAGACTATTTTAAGAAAATAACGTCGACAATTTTAACGGCAATAGTTGTTAAACAGAAGTTAGTTTCTAAAACTCAGTAGCTTAAACAGCAATCCATTAGAATCCATTGGTGCAGAAAAGTAAAAACAAAACAAAACAAAATCAGTAATTAGCAGAAAGCAGCGTTTGCACGGCTGATGTATAAATAGCTTCAAGTATGAAGATTAAATCAATTTATTATAATAGATATCAATTTAAACGACTTTAGTTAAAAAAAAGTTTAACTGACAAATGAAAAATAATAAAATGTATTATCCGAGGTTAAATTCAATAAAAACGTGCCACATAAACTGACACGTCCGGCAGCTACAAGAGCGCCAAAGATAGCAATATCTAAATATCAATTGAGTAAACAAATCCACAAAACTAATAAATAAGCATTGGTGTGAGTAATTTTTCCATTTACATCCAATTTTGAATTTATGATTTATGACAGTTTTTTACTGATATAAACATATTTTGGGCTGCTTCTAGTTGTTTTGCAAATTTACTAAATTTTAAAAATGGCTTTGAGAAAACATTGCCGATATTTACGGTACAACTTTACAGTACAACTTTTTTAATATGATTTATGACAAGCAGAAATATACAAATTGCACCAAAGAATCAATTTTTTTCTAAATTTAGCTTGAATAAATATTTTGCTCAAATCTAGTAAAAATTGTTTTGTTTTTCTTATGACATATTACTTATATTACTTATATTACTTTTGTATGGGGTGCGAGAACATACTAAAAGTTTTCTAGGGGTACGGGACAAAGAAAAGGTTGGGAACCCATGACTTAAGCCAATAAACTTCACCAATAACTTTATTGTCACAATTGATTGAGAAACATATCTGCGTAAGTTTACATAGAGTCCTCATTAAAGTAATATTGGTGGCGTTATTTATCTGTTATAACCTATCATATGTGTATTATTCATTATCCATAAATAAATGGAACAATTACAGTTAAACCAACTCAGGCTTTGGAAAACCTCCAGCAAAGCATTGCAATTCTTTTGTTCCACCTTTAGGAAATGATACAGTCTTTTGCTCGTGAGACACATTTTGAATGTATGGAGGCACTCGAACTGCAATGGACAAGAAATGGACTTGATAGCGAAGTCGCTTGGCAATATTGTAACATGCAATAAAATCGCTTTCACTGAAGCAGATATTAATTTAAATTGCATAGGATAGAAAATAATAACATTTTGCAACAAAAAATCTCTTATTAAAATTAAAATATAGTGGTTGAATTTCAACATTTCAGGCTTTTATGAAACTCATGTAAATGTCTTGATATAATATAAATCATCTCAAATAAACAGAAAATAATTATTTGTATTAATAACTTAAATACTTTACAGCGCACTTTTTGTGTGCATAGGCGTAGGGGAAGTTTATGCGTTGAGGCAAGTCTGGTCTGCCCGAAAAATAGAAATCAAATGCTTGTTTGAAAAATAAGTGACCCACTGAAATTGGAGGGCATATTTCTCCTTGTCCCCAGGGACGTAAATTGCGGAAAGGGAGCAGGGGGCATTTGCCACCCCCCTGATTTTCAAAAATTGAATTTTTCATCTAGAGTTTACTATATTTTTTAAATTTTAACTTTACTTAACCTAGTGATAATTCAATGCGTACTGGAATCCTTTTGGCGTGTGTAGACAATTTGCACCCTTCCTTGATTTCCAAAATGTAATTTTTTTTCACTTAGAGTTTATTATATAAATTGTTAACTTTAACTTTACTTAACATCGTGATGATTCAATGCGTATTGGAATCGTTTTTGCGTGTGTAGACAATTTTATATCTGAGGTCGATGCTAGATTTACCAAGAAATGCAGAGTAATAAATTGTGTATCAGCAGTTGGTCCAAAATTTAGCTGTTTTCTGTGCCAAAATACAATCAGCAAACTCGTGGGATTTTACCCTATTAGTGGTATTGATACAATGTTGATTCCCTCACAGCTGTCTACATCAAAGTTATTAATATTTATTTCACAAAAATAAAACAAAATTCTACACACCCCATTTTGGACATTTTTTTAAATCATTCACGCCCCTTATACCCTGTGGAGGATCAAGAAATTCATGGGGGATGCACTTCAGAAACTTTTCACATTCTGGGGAGGTGTTATATATATATATATATATATATATATATATATATATATATATATATATATATATATATATATATATATATATATATATATATATATATATATATATATATATATATATATATATATATATTTAGATATATATATATATATATATATATATATATATATATATATATATATATATATATATATATATATATATATATATATATATTCAGATATATATATAAGTTTTATTCTATTTCCTACTTAGTAATTTCATAAAAGCAAAAGCTTATATAAATTATTATTAAACAATAAGATCTAATAAGTGTTTAGCAACCACAATAGTTAGATTATAATTACTATCCTTTAATTAGAATAATAAAGATATAACAGTTCTAAACGAAGATGTCGTCATCTCTGGCGAGTTCAACATATCTACATATCCTGCTCCCACAATTGAAACAATTAACACTGGTATATCTGACCACCTACTTGTCCGTTAGGCCTCGGTTATGTCGCGACTAGACCTCCTAGCCGCCGCCGACCGCCGCCGCCGCCGAACTTTTTACGGCTGCCGTAAATCCGCCGAAAAAAATTACGGCTAGCCGGCTGCCAGCCGAAAACGGTACGCCGAAAATCCGCTATAAAATTTCCGAACGCCAGCTTAACCTATATATATGTTTGTATAAATATATATATATATATATATATATATATATATATATATATATATATATATAAGTTTTTTATTCTATTTCCTTCTTAATCATATCATGAACAAACAAACTTATATTAATATTTTTTGTTAACTTCGACCGACGTCGACCGGTGTTCTGTTAGTTAGAATTAGCATTAGAGAAGATTAGTAAAGATGAGCAAACGAAAGGTTCGTTCTTTTGTATTTTACAATTATATTGTGTGCGTACATCGTTACTTTTTATAATACAAAATTACTACCTTACGTGTTATTTCATTTTGTCACAAATAAGTTAATAAATTACAATTACATTTACTATCTATTCACTATTGTAATGATTATAATAATTTGCAGGAAAACGCAAACGTGAGTACTCCAGCTCTGACAAGAGATGAACGTGCATTTTTCAGGCAGCTGAAGGTTAAAATGAAGACAATAAGTCAACACGGAAATTCTAAATCAGCATGAAGTTAGTAATGCCTTAAAGCGATCTGATAGGGTCGACCTCTGTTTACACGAAGATGAATGGGAAAGTGTAAGAGAGCTGGCATGTTTTTTACGACCTTTTAAAGATTTAACGGAGTTGTTCAGTAGTGCTATTCCAAATGCATCCTCCATTCCATTAGCCAAAGCAAAAATAAGAAAGCTATGTACTAGCAAACCTGATGAGGATCCAAAAATACGAGCAATCAAACAAGATGTTCTATCCAAACTTGATTCACGTTTGCCAGATTCAAACATTATCAAATTACAACAAGTGTTGGACCCAGAAACCAAAACACTAATTTCACGTAACACTGCAACTGAACTTTTAGAACAGGCAATAAAAAGGTGCATCGACAAACAACTAATAACTCATACAACCGCTCCTGAGATGGAAAGTTATGAAGATGAGCCAGCAACAAAGCGTATGAAACTGCGTCAGGAAATGCTGAATGAATTGAAAGCAAGGAGCTCTACGAGTGATATGGATAATGCTACTAATGATTATGCTGTTGAAATTGCTAGGTATTTGTCATTTGTTGATAGCAGACATACTTACATTTTGGAGAAACCATGCAGATGATTTTCCTGTATTATCTCAAGTTGCAGAAGTATATTTGACAACATCTTCCAGCTCAGTACCAGTCGAAAGTATGTTTTCAACATGTGGATTAGTTATGAACAGCCGCAGATCAGCCTTAAGTGCTGATAAATTAAATCAGATTGTTTTTATACATGACAATTTTAAATTTGCAATGTAAAAATTTTTTTCATATTATTTTTTATGATGTACTTTTGTTTATCATATGACATTTTTGATGATTTAATTAACTTTTATGACAATTGCTATTAATTTGATAATTTATATAATGGTAATAAATTTTGAACTTTATTAACTTTAGTAAATAATTTTATATTAAATTTTAGCCTAATTTAAAATAATTATCAGCCACAAATTTGAATCATCAGCCGGATAATTTAAAATTCAAGCCGAATAATAATTTTACGCGTAAATTCGGCTAATCCGGATATCAGCCGAAATCTTTGTTCAGCCAGCCACAAACATAAAAAAATTCGGCTAGGAGGTCTAGTCGCGACCCCCTCTCATCTACAGAACATCTCTTCAACGACTCTGGAAGAACTTTAGTCTTGACAATTTCCTTGATTAGGTTCGAAGATCTACACTCGTTTGTGACTCTAGTACCAATCTCAACGACGCTGCGGACACGTATGACAATGTGCTTCGTGTTATTCTCGATCGACAGTTGCCTCTGCGACTCATTCGAATTCGCACACGTCCATCGTCAGGTTTGATGTAGACTGTTGAGAGGCAAAACGAAAAATACGTCGTCTCGAGAGAGTTGCAGTCAGGATGTCGTCAACGGGAAACGGCAGCTTGTGTCTTACAGGAGCTTGCTCCGTCATAAACGAGAGGAATTTTGGAAGACAAGGCTAGAGTCTGGCAAGGGGCCAAACCTCTGCTAATAACTCTATCACTCCAATTCAATTTCTCCAATTTTTTACTACAAAGGTCGTAAACGTCCGAGCTTCGACTTTGTGCTAGTTTCCGTCTTTCCCCGTTTCTGCCTCTACTAGCTGGAAATGTTTTGAACCAACTAGTCACGAAGAGGTTCTTAAGATCATCCACTCTCTACCCAACAAACAATGCGCGTTGGATCCAGTTCCGACATGACTTCTGAAAAAAGTTTCGCCTCTCATTGCTCCATTTCTTGTTAACTTGTTCAATAAGTCGCTGGCCGACGGTATAGTACCGCAAGCTTTCAAAACTTCCTACATTACACCAATTATCAAAAAACCTAATCTCGATGGCAGCGATCCCACCTCCTACCGTCCGATCTCAAATTTCTCTGTATTATCTAAGGTGCTGGAGAGGTTGGTTCTTGATAGAATTACAGAACATCTACATTCTAATAATCTCTTCCCGACACATCAATCGGCTTACCGACGATTCCACTCGACGGAGACGGCAGTGCTCAGGGTTTTCTCCGACATACTCGGTGCGGCCGATGAAAGAAAGTTAACTCTACTAGTTCTTCTGGATCTTTCGGCTGCTTTTGATACGGTCGATCATCAGATTATTCTTCAAAGATTCATTTTTGGATTTGATGGGTCTCTCCTCAAGTGGTTCCACTCCTACCTCACCAATCGTAAATGTCAGGTGAGAGTAAATGGAATGGCGTATTCAACATTAACATTCTCCTGCGGGGTTTCACAGGGATCCGTCCTCGGACCAACCCTCTTCATTATATACATTGCTGAGTTAGAGAAGATCGTCGCAAGTCACGGGTTGCAATTTCACTTCTACGCAGATGACAGTCAAATCTATGGTCATTGTGATCTGGACAATGTTGCTGTGCTCTCTTCGTCAGTTTCTGCGTGCGTGGATGACATCAGTCAATGGATGTGCTCCAGTCGCCTCCAACTTAATTCCAACAAATCAGAGGTCATCTGGCTTTCAACACGTCGGAAAAACAAGTGTCCAACAGATCCGGTCCACTTGGGCGTCGACTGGATCTCGCCGTCAGATACGGTCCGCAACGTTGGAGCTTTCTTCGACTCTGACATGTCCATGCGTACACATGTCAGCAAAGTCACCCGCGTGTGTTTTTCAACGTTGCGACAAATTAAGACTCTCGCAACATCTCTTCCAATGACGTGTCTCAACACACTCGTCACATCACTAGTGTTGTCAAAGCTTGACTACTGCAATTCTGTTCTTGTGGGGCTTCCAAAGTCCCTAACTAGTCATCTCCAGTCAGTCATCAATGCCGATGCCAGACTGGTGATGAGGGCCTGCAAATATGACCATAATTCTCCTATCTTCTCAAGGCTGCACTGGTTGAAAGCAAACCACAGGATAGATTTCAAGATATCACTTTTGGTGTATAAGTGCCTGCACGAGTCGGCTCCCCCTACTTATATTCGGATATCAAACGCGTAAGCGACGTCCAGGCTCGGAAGAGATTGAGATCGTCATCCTCATCTTCACTTCTCATCCATGCAACTCGTTTGAAAAATGCTGGTGACAGATGGTTCGCAGTCGCTGGCCCGAGGCTCTGGAACACTCTTCCACCAGAGGTAACGACTGCGGCGACAGCTGAACGGTTCAGAAAGGTACTCAAAACACACCTGTTTGTGGCCTAGAAGTCATCCGACTAACGCCAGGTTAAAGATAGTCAAATTGAAAAAAAAATGACAAGAAAATTCTGAAAAATTGAAAAAAAAACTTGTTATTTATTTGATGTTTCATTAGCAAAAAAAGAAAAAAAACTAAGCAAAAAACCCAGGCTGAATTTACGTCCCTACCTGTTCATCCGTTTCCTACACCTATGGTTGCCCGCGTTTTTACAGGTTTTAGACAAATTAATAATTTTGTTTTGTCTAAAGTCTTCTCTGAATAGCAACTGATCGCCATGCAAAGTTTCATACAGTTCCCGCCATTTGTTCTGCAGTTATTAAAGTAAAAGCACCACTCATTTGCGCTATTAGTAAACTGTGATTGAACCAATTAATTTTTAGGCATTTTTAATTTTATTATGATTATTACGAATTAGCAGTAATCAGGGTATGGTAGAATTTTACCTAATATGCACAATATTTATAAGTATGTTCTTTACGTGCTCTTCAAGAAAATGAGATTGACTACTAAGACGAGATTCTTGGTGCTCAAACATATGGGCCCTACAAGTCAATTTGCACTATGTAAAATAAATGTATTATCCTAGGAGCTTTCTGAACGGCCACAAATCAAAGAACTGTTAGCGCTAGAAAACATAGAATTTTATTCTCACAATTGTAAAATGCATTATTAATTTGAGTAAAACTTAATTTTAACAGTTTTACATAATGAATTATAATTAATAAATATAATTGAACTAAAAATAATGAAGTTGACTTAGTTCTATTTCTAGCACCATTAGAAGGGCCATAAAATATCACTCCTAATAGTCGTACGCCGATAATAGCGGTAGAACCTATATATTTATTTCATACAATATATAGAATATATGTATATGATTTAGCCAGTGTAGTCGATGGCGTCTTGGCTTCGTCACATGACCGGATCAAAGCAAGCGGGAGGAATTTGATGATGAGTCGATACGTTAGCCAAGACGCGCAACCATAGCGAGCAATAATCCAATCCAGTCTAGACGAAATCGCAACGGAAAAAGAGCGGTAAGTCGAGTTGCTCTGTGGTATATGGTACTGATCAGTTCTGTGACATGTTCCCTGATACTCAGACATGTTCCCTGATACTCAGACATGTTCCCTGATACTCAGACATGTTCCCTGATACTCAGAAATGTTCCCTGATACTCAGACATGTTCCCTGATACTCAGACATGTTCCCTGATACTCAGACATGTTCCCTGATACTCAGACATATTCCCTGATACTCAGACATGTTCCCTGATACTTAGACATATTCCCTGATACTCAGACATGTTTCCTGATACTCAGACATGTTCCTGATACTCAGAGCACAGTCGAAAAAAACTACGAGGATACAAACTTTTTCAACGAAATGAATTAGGAACGATATTGATCACATATAGAGAAATTTTCTAAGTTGATTTTTAAGGATCATTAAAACGTACAAAATTACAAAACTGCAAAAACAATCTTTCTAATGTGACAGTCTTATGTGAAATAAAAAGGTTTTCTAAATTTAAAACTCAATCTGTAATCAAGTTTTTTCAGCATTTAAGAATTGGCATATACAATTTGAAATTATTATGTCAGCGTCTTCTCCCGAACGAATTTTTTGACGCCATTTTAAATTGTTGTTATTTTCGTGCATTTTTCTATAATTTTACTCACTAACACAACTACACATTTTCTGCATTAAGTTTTAAATAAAATTTATCAGTATTTGTATTTCTATTGTGGTAAATGGATGCAGGTGACATGAATAGAACCATCAAATAAAAAAAATTGCAATCTTCTAGAGATGTCAAACAATAATTTAATCAGAAATCCAATTATCGCTTTTGAAAATGATTATCGGTTTTGAAAACGATAATCGCTTTTTTTTTAATTTCGCGAAACGATAACTGCTTTTATTTTTCTTCTACGTTTTCTACTGATAATGTTTTCATTCAATATGGCCGGAAGAAATGATGTGTTCCGTTTAAACTCTTCAGCGTGTTTGTAGATAAACTCACTAAAATACAAATTGTATTAGAAGCTTCTTACTAAAACAGCTCAGCTTTTCCGGAAGTTCATATGCATTCCAGCAACTTCGGTGCAATCAGAACGATTATTTTCGTCCACTGGCTATAAACGGTCTTTTATTGTTTAGTTTTCCATAAATCCTCTCCTTAATTTGTTTTAATTCTTAAAACCTTCTTCTTAATGAAGAATACCTACAAGCCAAATTTTGTTTTAGATTGTTCCACTGGTTTAGATGTGAATTTGTGAATAAACCACACACACACACACACACACACACAGCTAATTTTTTGCACTTTTCATCTAGAAATCAGTTTGCGGTGTTTTTTTCCTGTTTTATATTAGTTTCACCTGTCTGTTTTTCGTTTTTTCTTCACTATGCATTTATTTTAATTAATTTTCTAACCTAACTTCACGACTAGTTTAAAGTCTGAAACTCTCAGCCCTGCATGTAAAAAAATGTAAATCTATTGAACATTAGGGCGCTACTTCTTATTGATAATACCACAGAAGCGCCGGGAACGGCTGGTGCATATGGGATCACACAGTGTTACCTGCCACCCGCACGTGTCTCCGAAATCGGAATGTGCCGAACCTTATTACACTCCAGTAAATAATAATAATAAGTAAGTGTACAATGGATGACAGCACATTATTCATTAATTAAATTAAAAAAAATCTCTTATCTGTCAACAGTTAAGAAAATATATATTTTCAAAATTTTAATCTTTGATTTCCCCTCTAAAAAAGATTTTAATTGTATTTCACATTAAGTATTGTATAAAATTATAAAAATAGTAAGCGGTAGACCTGAAAGTCGGAGGTTCTAATATCGCTGGCATCACCAGCATCTGCAATGGGTGTGGGTAGTTGGATGGGAAAGGACATTTTCCCTCCTGGACATTCCTCCTCGGACATTCCCCCCGAACCTTCCCCTGGGGTAGGACATCCCCCCGGGATAGAGTCAGAGTCCACGTTTTTCTAACAAACCAAACCAAATTTTTAAAAGATTCAACACTTATTGTTTATATTTAATCTATTAATTAAATAGCGTGTTTGGCGTTAAAAAGGACTAGGGTTAGGGTTAGCATCCCACTAGTTACTTCGTTAGGGTTAGGGTTATGGCTAGGGTTAGGGTTAAGGTTATGGCTAGGGTTAGGGTTAGCATCCCACTAGCTAGTTCGTTCACCGGCAGGTAAAAATGCTTTACGCGAGTTTTCTCTTTATAAGCTTTTGACAGTCCCAGCTCCTGCACCTTAACATGGAAGAAACTCTTGCAAACCCACAAATTCATACTATTTATTTATTTTCATCTGTGTCAGAGAAAACGTCATAACAGGGAAAAAATTTTTTACAACAGGGGGGAATGTCCTATCCCGGGGGGTGAATGTCCGGGGGGTACATGTCCTAGGGTTTGTCGGGGGAAAGTGTCCGGGGGTAAGAGGGAAATGTCCTACATTCAGTTGGATAGGCCCCTGTAAATGGATGTCTCTTTATTAGTCTGTATGTTCTATGAATAAAATCCACGAGTGTGTAAAGGTTAAGTACGTAATTCGTGGCTTATAAGTCTAAAGACTAGAGCCAATTTGAACTGTGTCAAATTTTTTTTGAACAATAACCTCACTAAATAGCATTGGTGGAAAAATGTAAATGTTTTCAAAACTATTCTTAACTAACTCCGTTCTTTTCTTTGAGCGGCTAAAGTCTAACGTATGTTTTTCTTAAAAAATCTTTTAAAAATGTATTATATTATTAATATTTTTAATTTCAAATTTTTTTTAGATGTTTATGTATTTAATTAGTGCTTAATTAATGGAGACATAATCATGATTGAACTCTATCAAAGCTCATAGAGTCAAGAGCATATATATAGAATAAGTATATAGGAGATAAACGAATTATTGCTCTGTATACGAAGAATGAAGATGGCCTCTAAACGATTTAGGACCAAAGATGGATTGAAGAAATCAACAGAGGAGTCAGACTCATGTGATCTACAATCTATTTCCATCTCCATTGTTCTTTCCACTTTCACTATTGAATTGCCTAAAAATGCCGTTCTATTGATGCTTTAGAAGGTTTTCAATTACTTGGAAAAATAATTTTAATTGTTCTTTTCATCGGCAAGTAGATTCATTTAATTAAAACAGTAAACTACCCCATAATGCTAACTAAATACTATCGGTAGTGTCATATTTAGACAAATAGATGTACCGAAACTAAACAAATGAAACTTATTTCAGGTTTTTTGAAAAAAAAATACTTTTTGTAAATTTTAATAAATTTTGAAATTTTTTACTATTTAAAAAATTTTGTTCAATCAATTGCTTTAATGTAGTTTGTTAGCTTAATAAGAAACTTGAATTATTTAAAATAAAAGCTTTATAAAAATCATAACAAGCAACTAATGTGACTAAAACATTGCAGTCAAACAGGTAATCTACTCTTACTATCACGTTCATTGTTGGATTCTGCCAGTGTGAACAGAAATAGTAATAGACTGACGGAAAATTTGGTCAACATGTTGAGTTGTCTGTTGGAGAGTCTAAAATGAGAACCTGTCAATGAGATATATATGTATATATTAGTAGTAGTAATAATATTAAAGATAACGATAATGTTGATGATGATAAAGATGATGATGGTGATGGTGGTGGTAGTGATAGTGATGGTGGTGATGACGACGACGACGAGGATGATGATGATGATGATGACGACAACGACGACGATGATGACAATTATGATGATGACGACGACGATTAAAACAATACTGGTGTAGTTCAGAATTTGTTGTAGTTTGTCTAAATGCTAGATGAGTTCGTAGGCGTAAAAATTGTTAGTCCACTTTTACTTTTCTTTCGCATCTCCAGCTGCTAGCTAGACCGCCCTCCTACCATCTCAATTACTATCGTTATAAACATATATTTATGCGAATACATGCCGATCATACTTTTAATAGGCTAGAAATGGTTGTACGGTTGCTTGTAATTTTATGAATATATATATATATATATATATATATATATATATATATATATATATATATATATATATATATATATATATATATATATATATATATATATCTATATATATATATATATATATATATATAGATATATATATATATATATATATATATATATATATATATATATATATATATATATATATATATATATATATATATATATATATATATATATATATATATATATATATGTATGTATTGACTGCAATATATATATATAAAGAGCATAGTTTGGCGTTATATTTTCTGGTCCTAAACGCTGAAAAAGTGACAAGGACTTAAATAAACAACAAAAACAAACAGCGTTATATTTTCTTTAATGCACGCTCCGTTAAATAGTACCGCCTATTTGGCGTTAATTAGTTTGCGCCAAAATAATACTTTATTTTATACACTAATAATAATTAATCAATTTTTAATATATTTTTATCTTTCTCATAATTATTTTCACCTTACCTTACCATCATACTTACTAACTTTACCTGGTCTAATTCACATTACCAAATTTGTTTATTTTTCATTCGGTTGTGTCAGTTTAATTTCTGTTTTGTCGTCAATTTCTGTTCTAAGTTGTTTTATTTTTCGGCTCTGAAACTGCAGTCAGCCTCGGAATAAAATAATTGACAAATCCAGCAATTGTCGTTTTTCTACCGCGTATCGCCACGTTGAAAATTTGGTACGCAAACTAATTAACGCCAAATGGGCGGTAATATTTAACGGGGCGTGCATTAAAGAAAAGAATATATATATATATATATATATATACATATACATATATATATATATATATATATATATATATATATATATATATATATATATATATATATATATATATATATATATATATATATATATATAAATGAATGAATGTTTGTATATATGTAGTATATATTCATGTCCTTTATGCATTGCTACACCATTCATCCGATCGTAATGAAATTTTCACACAACCTTGAGAGTCAAGGGGAATCAAATATAGAGAAAAAAATAATTGATTTTAGGGGTTCTGACGATGGCAGATGCCGAAACCGGCCGGTCAACCCCAATAATAAATTATGTTCCAGAAAAGGTGTTGAGTATATTAGGTTTGGAATGGAGACGTTTGGAAGAGTTGGCTCAAAAGTTAATTAATAGAAAATGGGTCGTAATATTTAATCGAGCTTGCTTAAATGAAAAACTTGTCCCAAAGTATTGCCTTAATAAATATGTACGCTCGAACGGTAATATATATATATATATATATATATATATATATATATATATATATATATATATATATATATATATGTATGTATATATATATATATATATATGTATGTATATATATATATATATGTATGTATATATATATATATATATATATATATATATATATATATGTATATATATATATGTATGTATATATATATATATAGAATATATATATATAGAAAAAAAAAAAAAAAAAAAAAAAAAAAATTAACAAATACAAAATGGGCAATTATATTCAATGGAGTTTGTGTACAAGAAAATATCGTACCGCTATATGCAAGAAACAAATTACTAAACTACTCCAAAGCGGCCAAACAATACAATTTGCCTCGTCACGGAGTTAACTTGCGTTCTCCTAAAGATTGTTTGACAGCCAATGACGACACTACTGAACGTTTTGCTTGCAAACGGAATTGTAAAACTGTTTATGGTCTACAGCGTGTTAAGAATGAATTGCTATTATGCCGTAATAAGTTGGATTCGTTGGAAAAGAGTTATTCGTCTCAACGCACCGCCTTACTTGATTCATTTTTTGATTCTTCATTGCAAACGGATCTTAACTTGTATATTACTTCTTTTGTTAACCATCTTGATTCTAAAAAAAGATCAGTCATTCAGAGCAAGCTTTCTCGGCTGTATGGAGGTAATATTTGCTTGAAAGAAAAAGTTAAACATTTTGTGAATATCTCAGACTATACACCTACTCCTGATGAACTCGAAATGTTAGAGATGGGTTATAACTGCCACGTTCAGCAAAGATATGACCCTCTGGTAAAGCAAACTGAATTAGAAGTGTTGTATCGTAATATTATGCATTTCGTTTCTAATGGTTCTTTAACATGTAATCCGAGGCTCAAAGTGCTTATGGCTCGCGAGGGACATGTCCATCGAAACGATAAAAGAAAGTATCTTCCTCAGAAACTCGTAAAAGCTGCCAAATCCTTAAAAGAGAATAAAGACATAATTATCAGAAAGGCTGATAAAACCAACACGTACGTTCTTATGAATCGTTCTGATTACATCAATAAAATCAATGTTATTCTTCAGGATACTAATAAGTTTAAAAAAATCACTTCTAGTTCTTTGGACGATCTTAAGAGAAATGCCAATAGATTGATTTCCATTGCTAACTCACAATTACGTCCAGACACTCGGTTTTGCCAGATCATCGGCGAGTACGGCCCTGCTTATATGTACGGCAACATAAAAATACATAAAAACGGATTTCCATTAAGACCTATAATATCGCAGTGTCCTACTGCTGTATATTCTCTCTCAAAATCTATTAATAACCTGATCTCTCCATATTGTCCATCAACATACAGTTTAAAATCTACTTCTCAGTTTATCGATTTAATAAGAAGTTCTCAACCATCTAATGGCATTATTGCATCCTTGGACGTAGAAAGTCTCTTCACAAATGTACCGGTATTTGAAACTATCAAGATAATTTTAAATTGTGTTTACCATAACAGCAACCTTTCTCCTCCTTCTCTCCAAGAAAGTGTCTTGTCCGATTTATTGCGCTTATGCACCACTGAAGTTCCGTTCACTGGCCCCGACGGTGTTCTCTATGTACAGGCCGACGATGTGGCTATGGGATCGCCGTTGGGTCCTACATTTGCAGGATTTTATATGGGACATTTGGAAAATAAAGTGTTCAACGGTATTCTTCAACAACCACATCTGTATGGACGATATGTCGACGATATTTTTGTCTGTTGCCGCGACGTTTCCGAACTAATGGTTTTGCGTGATACTTTTGAGGAACATTCTGTATTACATTTCACGTTTGAATTGAGTGACATTAACCGGCAGTTACCATTTCTGGATACGCTAGTCTCTCAGTTTGAGTCCGGTCTGAAACTGAGTGTTTATACGAAGCCGTCTTCGACTGGGGAGACTTTAAATGCACTTGGATATTGCCCAGATCGTTATAAAGTTAATGTTATCAATAACTACCTACACAGAGCCTACCGTGTTGCAGAGAATTGGATTGAGTTTGATCGTGAGACTCAAAAAATTAAAACTTTACTGGTGAACAATAATTTTACAAACACTGAAATAGATAAAACTATACAGGTGTTTTTGGACAAAAAGCTTGCAAATACTATGGAAGTTGTTGCTGATTGTGGAAAAAAACTTCCCATAGCGTTATACTATGGAGCCCAAGTGCATGGAGGACTGGAGACTGATGGAAAGGTTCTTAAAGATATTATCTCAAACAATGTCTTTGTCACTTCTCCTGATACCCACCAGTTAAAAATAATAATCTACTACAAAACTAAAAAAACTCATCAATTAGTTATGAAAAATAATCTGGTTAATTCTAATTTTCTCAAGAGAACCAACGTAGTTTATCAGTTTCAATGCCCTTTCCAACACGATAATAAAACTAGTTACATTGGACAGACTCGAACAACTCTGGCTAGAAGATTGACGATGCACGTTCAGGGCGGGAGTATCCGTGCTCATTTCCTGCGTGAACACAAAGCCATTCCTCTTACAAGATCAATATTGAATGAAAATACTACAATACTATCTTCTTCTAATGATATATTGCGGTTAAAAATACAGGAGGCCTTATATATACATAGAGAAGCACCTATCATGAACATTCAGCGAGATGCCTTTAATCTCACATTACAATTATTTGGAGATTATAAAACTCTAACTTGTGAGGTCAAAAATATAAAGCCCAAACTTAACAATTCTTCGGTAGAATTAACTTCTACCTGTACCCAGGGTCCTGAGATTGTCGGTGGAGTTACAGGTGGTGCGACTGATTTTGAATTACACAGTGGCTACAGTGGTGAGCCCGTTTCCAGTCGTCCCGTTCCAAGTCCTGCCACCGATATCTTTTTTGATGCGGACACTTCATTTTCTTCTTTCGAGCCGTGCGGGGAGCAGTGTGGTGATCCTGTTGAAGATAACTTAGATATCGGCCCCTCGTCCATGTCGACATCTGCTATGGATCATATCGTGGACCCTGAAAGTGGCGGCGGTGAGAGCAGTGACGGCTCTCGACACGAAAGCGTTGGCCAGCCGGTCCGCGACAACTCGTCATCTACGTGCGATCGGGTTTCGGTAGATGCGACATTGTGTGACGACCGTGCTGATGAGATTGTTTCGATAAATGAAGCAGTTGATGATGAAAATGTTCTTTTGGCAAGAATGGCGGCAGTTCTGCATTGTGACAATATAACTATGCGACGTCGACGATAACGTTTTGTGTAAAATTACGTGGCATTTTAATTAATTAATTTAATTTTGGCAATTCTTCAGAGATGTTTTCCGTTTTAACAATGTCATGGTTGCGCGAGATTTGATGTAGATCTGTCGTTTGACAATTAATAGATTTTGCTTTTCGACCGTATTTTTTTTTTTTTTTTTTAATGTATAACAGTTTTATTATATAATTTATTTTTAATATCTCCCTATAGTAAAATAAATTAACATGTCATTCTCGAAAAATAAATATTATTATGTTGTTCCATTATCGGTTTTAACTAATTTCACTTTTCATTATTCTATCCATGTTTTGTTTTTCTTTTCGGGCTCTGATGATGACAAACTAACTGTCGAAACGCGTTAGCCCTGTTTATTACTTTAAACTTATAAGTTACTCTTTTTAGTTTATTTTATTTATTTTATAACATAACTGTCTTTTTAAATTTTTCAAATTTTTTACAAATAAACGTAAATACGGCTGCAAACAAGGAATTCGTTAATAGTTTATCTTCCCAACAACGGGCTTCCCTTCGACGTTTTGAGTCTTTGGCAAAAAAATTAACAAATACAAAATGGGCAATTATATTCAATGGAGTTTGTGTACAAGAATATATATATATATATATATATATTATGTAAATTGTCATAAAGCAAGTGAATTTTCAACAGTTTCTCTAGTGAAAAAACTTCAATCAGAAAACTACATATATTGTTTCAAAAACATGGTAAAACTCACCTACAGCAATGCAGTATAGTATTTCAAAAACATACCACTAAGCCCAGAACAAGCTTCAGGAAAGGGCTAAAGGCTCAGAGGAGATAGTAAGAGGCCAAGGGCCCCGGCTTTTCTTGTCGAAGGGCACCACCCTAAGTTATATAGAATAGGTATATAGGAGATGAACGAATTATCGCTCCAGATTCAAAGATGGCCTCTAAACGATGTAGAGTCTTCTGTTATTGAAGATGGATTGAAGAAATCAACAGAGGATGCAGTCTCACGTGATCTACAATCTATTTTTATCTCCATTGTCCTTTCTACGTTCACTATTATTTGCTAAAAAAATGCCGTTCTATAGATACTCTATAGTCTATAAGGTTTTCAAATACTTGGAAAAATAATTCTAATTGTTCTTTTCATCGGCAAGTAAATTCATTTAACTAATTCTATAAACTACCGCATAATGCAAACTAAATTCCCTCGGTAGCGCTCTATTTAGACAACTGGATGTACTGAAACTGAACAAATGAAATTCAAGTTTCTTGAAAAAAAATTATTGTTGTAAATTTTTATAAATCTTGATAATTTAATAATTGTTTTTTCAATCAATTGCTTTAATCTATTCCTTATGATTGTCTGTCGCGTATAGTTCCTGATTCTATGAATCTAGGCAATTAACATACCTCCGTGTCTTCCTGACTTCAAGCCATCTTAAAAGATAGGCTCATCCTATATACTGTTCCATATATATGGTTGTTACTCCACTGTATCTAAGTACATTAGATATATAACTATGTTTCGATAATAGGTGGCGCTGCAATTGCAAAAAATGGAAATTATGTATGTAGATAAAATAATAAAATCCCTCACTGTCAACTGGTTATCTCTGGTAACTGCCAATTCACAATAAATACTTGACTCAAAACTGTTATTTTGTTATATGATGCATTCAAAGATGCACCAAACTTGATAATCAGTAACTGATTGAGCTCTGAGCAATACTTATTTAAAACAAATAATTAATTTATCAGAGAGTAGGTTTGTATATTATTACGGTATGGATTATTAAAAGAATTGAATATAGCCATAGAACAATTATAGTATTATCAACTGCAGTAATTATACGGTTATGCAAATAATGTATCAGCTATAATGTGAACACAATTTCGAAACTCATTAATGAGATATTATAAATGATGTTATATGCAGCGTTTATAATTGTACATCCTGGTGTGGGTGCGTGAAAACTTTATGAAGGTGTTCTGAAGATGAACTGTTATCAAATAAGCATATTGCTTCTATATGTAAGTTCAAATGATTTGTCTTTTTAACAATTTACATTTTCTAGAAAAAGACACGGAAATGGATCAAGGGGTCAAACGATCACATTTTTGGGTAAACTACAATACAAATTTGGTGCTTCTAGCTCACCGCTTACAGAAAGGATGACCAGTGTCATTGACACGTACCCGCCAAGTACGGTTTAAATAAAACTCTACTTGCATAGCTTTCAAATTTTAAATAATTTTCGTTTGATAACAACTCAGCACAGTGGACTATTTCTACAACTGTTTAAACAATGTCGACTGTCTAAATGAATATCAATAAGACTAATTAAATAATTACAAATATATAATTATTTACTTAGTTTATTTCATCTAGACAGTTACAATTAAACTACAATGCATTGATGTAACTTATAATTTCGTTTTAATTAAGTAATATTTATTTTGATATACTATTAAATACTAATGTTTTAATGTTATATTTAATTAAATAGTTGAATATAAAATTAATTAAAATTGTCGAGAAAAATAAGAGATGTAAGAAAATTGAAAACTTTGCTCCGAGAACGCGTAAAATAGATTTGAAAAATCCCAGAACTTTGGCTTCGTGGCTTCGTGTACTTACGCTGATGAATAGTAGGTACAAACCTCCATTCAGACATGTAGATGTAGATAACAGTTGATTTCTACGGATTGATGGAATAGCGATGGGATCTCTATTGGGACATTGGGACCAACCTCTGCGAATATGTATATAAGCCCATTAGAAGAGAATAGCTTCTTAAAAAATGTAGGAAAATATTATAGTTTATTTCCGGTATTTAGATTATATCTTAGGTGAGGATTAATAGAATATTTAAGTTATATCTTCCTTCTTGTGAGGACTGAGACTGATGTTGTTCTATTAAAAAATACTTTCAAGAGTAATTCGTTCCAGAAATTTACCTGCAAACTGAATGACAGTAAGAAATAAGTAGTTTACATTGACTCATTCGATATAATAAAAGGAGGGATAGAATCAAACAGTTACTTGTCAATAATAACTACTCTAATTAGGATATTAACAAATTTCTGACCAAGGTGATGGGATCAGTGAAAAAAAATTGCCTGGTTCCGATCGGAGAAGTGCTGAACGCTATGAACGCTTTTTTTTTTTTAAATCAACTGTATCTAAGTTAAAGAATGCACAAGAGCATTATACAAGAATTCGAAACTCTTAAGTAGGTGATCAGTAACAACAGAAATAGTAACACCGACGATTTGCAGCAGAGTCATGAGCGTACCTAACTACTTATGCTCCCTATGCCACATTGTAAGTTGATAACATACACTATCACCAAGTTATCACCGTAGACTCACTATTCATCTCCAGTTTGCCAATATAGGTACTTAAACATTTTGAATTCATTCATTTCAGAAAATAACTCCCACCTAAAATACTTTAGGAAAGCGTTTCGATTGTATGAATCTAATTTATTTCGGTTGAGGACCACTCTATATTTTATGAATGAGACCTCGTATTAGCAGAAAATCTGATAAATTTTACCAGATTATTTGCCTGTTTGGCGTCGAGATGAGAGGTTGGTTCAGATGACAAGAATAAAGTGTCCGATGATGCTTCTAATTCGACCAACGATACAGAGTGCGAGTGTGAATATTGTATCCAATCCAGATGTCTATTATTTCTTGATGTACATCTGAACGCGTTTTGGCTTTCTCTAACATTACGCTTACGTTTATTAATCAATCAATCAAATAAACTTATAAAGCGCCTTTTCTTAAATTCAAAGGCGCTTGCTCTCCAATAAATTTGCTAAATAAAAATGTTCTAAAAAACCACGAAAAATAACAATGAATTACAACATGCATACCACCTAATTAAAAAATGGAGGACTATCAGCATAATTACCAACAGACACAAGAAAACAAACATTCAACAAGAGCATAGATAACTAAAGAAAAGCAACAATTATAATATGAAAATGCTTTCTGAATGGCCTCTATAAGGCAGCACTACCAAGGACCCTACAACTAACAACAATAAAAAATCTTTTTTTCAATCACTAACATGATACTATACTAAAACTATAACAAACAACTTTTGTCAAATCACTAACAGGAAAACACACTATGAAAAAAGCATCAATGGTGATGGCAAACATTCTGAAAAAAAAATAATCAGAAGGATAAAGAAATGCCAAAATATCAAATATTAAGTCAAATTAAAAGATAACAAAGCCCTTATTAAAAAAATACATACCAACAAATCAATCAGTGAAGAAAACTCCACAAAAAATTGAATAACAAACTTCCAACCAGAAAAAATTCCAAACAAAAGTAATCTGGGGATCTGGTTGGATTCAGATTGTTCTATGGCCAGTCACATCAACAACACGACCCGCTCCTGCTATGCTTTTCTCAGAGAGATTCGCAGCATCTTCTCTCATCTTTCAATTGACGCCCGGAGAATTCTCATAACCGCATTGGTTCTTCCAAAGATTGATTACGGAAATTCAACTCTAGCCGGCCTTCCTTCTTGTCATCTGGATCGGCTTCAAACTCTCATCAACACAGCCGCCAAAATAATCTACAATGCTCGGAAATATAACCATGTCACCCCACTTCTCAAAGATCTCCACTGGCTTCGCATTCGGCAACGAATCGAGTACAAGAATTCCACAATAGTACACAAATCTCTGCACGGCCATGCTCCTCCATACCTGTCTTTTGCCCATGTTGCCGATTTACCGGGTCGGCAGAGGCTCAGATCAGCATCCAGGGGCCTCCTCACTACATCGCCGGTTCATCGCGCGACTTTCGACGGAAGATCCATCGACGAGATTGGGCCTGAAATGTGGAACAAACTCTCTTTCCACATCATCTCTACATCCAGTTCAGCCAATTTCCACACAGCACTAAAGACATTTCTGTTCACTAAATCTTTTCCCTAACGTCTACAGTAGTCTTGAAGTTCTTTTGAAGGACATACGCCACTTTAATAAAACTCGGATTCATTATCATTATCATTATAGCAAAACTATACAAAAAATTGACTAAAAAACAACCATTCATTCACATAGTCAAAAATGAGAACACTTGTCCAGGCAAGAGCTGCAAACATGGCACAATCAGATGAGAGGGCGAGGCGAGGGCCTTTGGCCACCTGACACAAGCACTGAAACGAACCGGGACGGAGTCCCACGGTTGATCACGGCTGACAGAAAACTCGATGCCGATGCCGAACAGCCATCCAAACCCGGCAGACGCCATATAGCCGAGACCATCGAAGAGACTCAGGTCGCCAAAACAACAAAAAACTTTTGCATTTACAAAAGTTAACAATTATTTTAAAAATTATTAACTATTTCCTTAAGCAGAACATTTAAATTAGGGAATTTATTGGAGAGGCTCAAACAGCTGCTAACCTATCTAATTACCAATCTATTACGTGGTTTTTGTTTGTCTTTCCAGAATTGATTTTGTTTTTCGACATTTTGGAGTATTTAAATATGTGATGTTTGGTTTGCTGATTCTTCGGGCATTTTGGACGTTTTGAACTACTTCTTTTGTTTACACTGCATGTTTCTGTTTATCTTTTAGACCCTAATGATGACCGATAAAGTCAAAACGGCCTGTCGGTCTAGTAATCAAAGTTAAACTGGGCAGCTTTTCACTAATTGTGGTCCCCGACATCAAGCACTTAAATATAACGTTGAGAATTTGGTTGGCAAGAAAAGTTGTGAGTGAAAGAGAAAGTAAAAAGACAGAGAGAATGAGACAGAAAGAGATAGAGATAGAGAGAAAGAAAAAGAAAAAGAAAAAGAAAGACAGAGAGATAGAAAGAAAGAAAAAAGAAAGAAAGAAAAATAGAAAGAAATACAGAGAGAGAGAGAGAGAGAGAGAGAGAGAGAGAGAGAGAGAGAGAGAGAGAAAGAACGAGGAAGAGTTAGAGAGAAAAAGTTCAAGCAAAAAACAAAGTTTTTAAAAAACACACTTTTATACAATGCAAATTGATTTATATTTAGAGCAATACTTTAGTCAAAATTTTAAAAAGTTTTTGAGATACTCGTGATTATCTAAAAGTTCGTTTAAATGACGCCACCAAGTGAATAATTTTAAATGCGTTAAAAAATAAGTATTGAAGTTTTTTGGAAATAATGATTACGTTGCTTCGGAAATGGTTGATTATTGTTTTCCTAGGTGGCTGAAGTCTATGTTGAAAGTTTCAAAGTTCTAAGTAATCTAAAAGTTGGTAAAAATCAATTCAAAAATTTGACGACAGAGAGAGAAGTCAAGATAGTTAAAAGTGTGTAGAAAGTGACATAAAGATTGAAAGAAAAGGAGAGAAAAAAAAGAAACCTCTAAAAACCCGCGTAACGCCGGGTGAACCAGCTAATATATATATATATATATATATATATATATATATATATATATATATATATATATATATATATATATATATATATATATATATATATATATATATATATATATACAACAACCAGCGCCAACAGAAGTGGAACTGGGTCTTCCAAGTAAAAGATCCCGTCCTGCCAAGCCAAAACGTCCCACACAGCGCCAACAAAACATCGGTAGTCTTTCCCAAGACAAAATTGACTTATTAAAATCCATAAGCTCCTCTTCGTTTGATTATAACATCGATCCTGATGAAAATATCTTCCACCCAATCTATGATAATAGAAATGTTTATGTTACTTCTGATGAGTTAAACGAGCTAACCGATCTATTAGCTTCTGATCATTTTTCATTTCTTCACGTCAATTGCAGAAGCTTAAAAAATAAATTACATGACTTAGCAATGTTACTTCACAGGAGTAGATCTAGGATTTTGGCGGTTACAGAGACCTGGCTGGATGACAATTCATCTTTGAGCGTGGAAATACCGGGCTTTATTTTCGTATCTAGACATAGAGTTATGAAAAAAGGTGGCGGAGTTGGTTTTTTTATTGACTCTGACTTAAAATATTCTGTTCTTGATGTTAGTTCCTGGAGTGTTGATATTACTTCATTTGAAATTCTCTTGGTATCTGCGGAGTGTCGAGGAATTGGAAGTTTTACTGTTGGAGTAATCTATCGCCCACCGGATACCAATATACGTGTTTTTAATGCAGAGCTGAGTAACATCCTGGATTACGTTGATAGAAAAAAGATAAAGATATTTCTACTGGGCGACTTCAACATTGATTTTCTTGACAAAGAATGGAACTCACTTACAGCTGAGTTTTTTAATTTACTAGCTTCCCACTGCCTTCTTCCAGCCTTTACAACACCAACTAGAAAATGCCCTTCAACCGCCACCGCAATTGATAATATATTTACTAATTATCCACTACAGAAGACTCTCGCCAGGATTGTACTCGATGATGTCTCGGACCACTTCCCTATTTTTCTCTCTGCCACATTATCGACACCTGATTGCGTCGGAAAAAATCATGTCTCTTCTTTAAGAAGGAGTTTCGTTAATAAAGACATTTTTGAGCAAACGCTGCATGGAGCCGATTGGTCTAGGGTAATAGAGGTGGCCGAATGTGGCGACGCATCATCCGCCTATTCAATGTTTATCAATAGATACCTTGAGATATATAATAATTCTTTTCCTCTGGTGAGCTGCAGCGGCAAATCTAACGGACCTAACAAGTTTGATAAAGAATGGATGACACCTGAACTTATGAAAAGCTGCAAGAAAAAAAATGCGCTTTACCGAGCATACACCAGGAATCCATCTCCGTTTAATAAACAGAAATTTACTACATTTAAAAACCTCTTCAAATCAACTAAGGTAAAAACCATCAAACAATTCTACTCCGAAAAGTTTAAATTAAACAACAACAACATGAAAGGAACATGGAAGTTAATTGGGAGCATTTTAAATAAAAAGACCAACATGGAACAATGCAAGACTTTCTGTACGGATGACGGTAGTCTATTAACATCTTCTTCTGTTATTGCTGAGTCATTCAATAATTACTTTTCTAATATTGGCTCCAACCTCGCAAGAAAGATATCCCCACCGGATACAACGTTTGAAAAATATCTTGGCAATCCTGTGACTCACTCTTTTTATGTCGCACCCACTACGCCCGATGAGATTATCAAAATAGCTTCAAACTTAAAGATCTCTCACAGCTGCGTAACCGATGAAGTCGACCCATGCATCGCACGAAATTCAATTACGGCGATCGCTTGTCCTCTGTCTGCCATAATAAATTGCTCAATATCTTCAGGGGTATTCCCCGCTCAACTAAAAACAGCCAAAGTCATTCCAATTTACAAATCTGGGAAAAAAGAAAACTTTTCTAATTACCGGCCAATATCTGTCTTGTGCTATTTCTCAAAGTTTTTTGAAAGAGTGATGCACTCCAGACTTTATAATTATCTTGATAAATTTTCCATTATTTCACCTAATCAGTTTGGATTTAGAAGAAATCACTCAACTTATATGCCACTGGTTATGTTACACTCAAAGATTGCCGAGGCCTTGGATCGTGGGAAATATGTAGTTGGCATCTTCCTGGACCTAGCTAAAGCTTTCGATACGGTTGATCACGACATTCTGGTGGAAAAATTGAGGCACTATGGAATCCGGGAAACTCCACTATCATGGTTCAGTGACTATCTTAGCTGTAGATCACAATGCGTCCAGTACAGCAATTCTATCTCTTCGATGAAGCAGGTAACTTGCGGGGTGCCTCAAGGGTCGGTGCTGGGACCGCTTCTATTCCTCATCTATATTAACGACCTATGCTCAGTTTCAGATCGCCTTGAATTTGTTTTGTTTGCGGATGATACTAACCTCTTTGCGACTGGCGATGGATGGGTGGGTGGGTGGGTGGGTGGATGGATGGATGGATGGGTGGGTGGGTGGGTGGGTGGGTGGGTGGGTGGGTGGGTGGGTGGGTGGGTGGGTGGGTGGGTGGGTGGGTGGGTGGGTGGGTGGGTGGGTGGGTGGGTGGGTGGGTGGGTGGGTGGGTGGATGGATGGATGGATGGATGGATGGATGGATGGATGGATGGATGGATGGATGGATGGATGGATGGATGGATGGATGGATGGATGGATGGATGGATGGATGGATGGATGGATGGATGGATGGATGGATGGATGGATGGATGGATGGATGGATGGATGGATGGATGGATGGATGGATGGATGGATGGATGGATGGATGGATATATGGATGGATGGATGGATGGATGGATGGATGGATGGATGGATGGATGGATGGACGGATGGATGGATGGATAATTGGATGAGTGGGTGAAGCGAAGGATTTTCGATTAAAAAGCTTGAATGGAAAGAGCAAGTTGATTATTATTGATTAATAAATGAAAGTGCTCTTGATTAATAAATGAGTCTTCACAAAAAATGCATACACACGAGTACACACACATACATACACATACACACATACATATACACGCGCGCACACATACGCACATGCTAGCAACCAATGCACCTGTGCGTGAAATAAATAAATAAATAACTTATCAATTTCTCGAGAAATTTCATTTATTCTACGTTAAACTAAATTAACTTAATTAATAACAAAGCACTGAAACTTAAAAAAAAACATAATCTTCAAATTCGAAACACTTTATTTAAAGTAGTTGTCACAAAAGCAGGCAGAAAGAAAAATTATTCACGAATCTCAATACACAAAAAATACAGGAATAAATAAACAAATCAATAAATCACCTTTTGCGTATAGAAGAACTCTTTTGGAAAAAAACTTCAGAAAATGTATTAAAAATAAAAGTTAGTATTACTATTTATAATATTTATTAATGCCAATAAAATATCTCCTGTATCACACAAGTCAAACTTGTGTACAAGATTCTAATCGAACCGCCCAACCAATATATCGTTCCTACTTTTATCTGAAAGTTCCTCATCAGCTGAAGCACAATGAATGTGCACGCAGCTAGTAAAGACGGAATCACATCTCATACTCCCTCTTACTCCTCTTTTCTCTCTCTCTCTCTCTCTCTCTCTCTCTCTCTCTCTCTCTCTTTCTCTCCCTCCCCCCCTCTCTTTCTCTCTTTCGCCTTCTCTCTTTCTTTCCCCTCTCTCTTCTTTTTCATTTCTTTTCTTTTCACTTCTTTTTTACTCAATTTCTTCCACTTTTTAGATTTTCTTTGGCAGTTTATTTGTCTTTCCAGCTTTCTTGCCTTAATCTGCTACACCTTTTTATTTGTTATTTGCATCAGCAAACAATCAAGTGCATGATCTAGTGAGTCTTCCTAAAATTTGTTTGCGCTGAGTTGAAGGTTGACTATAAATGCCTGCTTAGGGAAAATTAAAAAATTTAATAAAAAAAAGTTTAAAACTTCCAGATTTAAGCATTTTTTAAGTAATTAGTGGTATAAATGAATATGCATTATAAGCAGTTTCGAATTTTAAGTTCTAGAAATTTGTTTACATCTTATGGGCTTAAAAGTTATCACAAAAAATGTTAGCTGCAACATCGTAATTATTGTCTTTGATTAATTATGTTTTTATTAAAAGTATGACCTAGCGATAGAGTGCGGTATAAAGTAATTGGGGGAACAATTTTGAAATTAGGTTTACCTGCCAACCCCCATCATCTAGTTTTTGTGGAGGAAAGGTCCATAGGTTTTACCCATATAAGGCAATATCAGTCAATATTTGTTTCCATGAGAAGCAGTTTATGTTTTACGCCCTCCCCCTGTCATCTAATTTTTTTAGAGGACCCCACTCCGGGTGGATGAAACTCATTCTACGCCACTGCCGAACCACAAACAGTGTTACGTCCAGCTCAGTGGAGTCCAGAGTCTTGTAGTTTCGGGCACTTTCGGGTCGCAGGCGGAAGTGGGGACGATCGAGACCAAAAAGCAAGCATCAGAATATGTTGTACTTAACAGTTTAATAGTTAAGTGTTGATCGGTAAGAAGATGTTAGACGGGGTAGCACGCGCTCCCTTCTCATGAAGTATTCGTGCGTTTGACCACTGGTTTAATTATTATTCGTTGTTTATTAAACTAAACATTCCACTGATACCGTTTACACACGTACACACACACAGACACTGTATCGACAGGGCGGTTTGTCCATAACGCATTCCGTTGAAAAAGCTTTATAAACGAAATAAAACATTAATAATTCTATCTAGTCAGTACACAATGTTATAATCAAATTAAAATAGCTTATTATTAACTCAATTTTTAAAATAATAATAATAATAATAATAATAATAATAATAATAATAATAATAATAATAATAATAATAATAATAATAATAATAATAATAATAATAATAATAATAATAATAATAATTATATTATTATTATTATTATTATTAGATTATTATTATTAATTATATACATAATTATATTATTATTATTATTATTATTATTATTATTATTATTATTATTATTATTATTATTATTATTATTATTATTATTATTGTTATAATTTTTTATCCTTACTATTATGCTAATCAGCTCCTTAATCATCACAACCATCACCACCACATAGATCTTGACCGTGATTATCGTCACCAATATCATCGTCGCCATCATCATCATTATCATCATCATCATCACCATCATCATCATCCTCAACATCACCCTCACCACCACCACTACCACCACCATCACCCAAAATCACCATCATCATCATCATCATCTCTTAGAAATAGAGAACACGATTCATCCTTCTCTGACTCACATTGATTACTCACTCAGCAACGTCGCTAGTCGCTACAGCTTTTATAACATAAAAATAACACTTAAATATTCCATCGATAAACTCCAGTAGATAATAACCTTGATAATTCTTCGAGGATGTAACAAGTCTTCAATGTTTTGGATTAAATTAACGATTTAAAAGCACCGATTAAGTCAATTTGAAGCGTTTTCTGATTAGGAACCGGTTTGTAGAAATCATACTTATTTGAACATTTCCATTTACTTCATCCTCAAATGAAACACTAAACAGATCTGACATGTTTGTCCAGTTAATTATTAATTTACAGTAATCACGATAGTACCTACATTGTTTGCTTATATATATATATATATATATATATATATATATATATATATATATTATAATTTCAAATTTAATTGCTATTCCAGGAAGATTGAGATGGTTTTCAGTAATAGTAGCTATTAAAGAAAGCACTTCAATGACAAATTGTTTTCACTTTCACTTTCGATAAAGAGCTACAATTATTAATAATATTATTATTATTATTAAAACAACATCATTTCATTGGTTAATGAAAAGGCCGGAAAGGGCTAAAATAAACAAAAAAATATTTTTGTTTATTTTAAAAAATTCTGTTCGTTTTAATCCAATTATTTTGAGTATTCAAAGATCTGGAATTCACTGTTGAAATAAAATATCGGATATTGTTTCAGTTTTTCCCAGATATAATATATTATTAAATGCTTTTATTTAACTTCACTCGTCTCTCTGTTTGTTGTTTCTTTGTCTGTGGTGATCAAATCTAGGTCAAGTGTATTCATTGGTTTGCTTGTCTGCGATGATCAAATAGGATAAGTAGGCGTGGCCAAGTGTATTCAAATGCGTATATTGAAATGCGTCGGGGATGGGTAAAATGCAGACCGCGGACTTATATTTAAATAAATGTTAGCGAAAAATTTAGATTTTTTTTGTTATTTTATAATTACAACTAAAATTTAACCGAATACGTTATTTACTGAATCTTGGTTATTTATTAAACTGAATATTGTCGGTTGCTAAGGAGAATGCTATATGAATTAAATGTTAACGAAAAATTAATAAAATTTTATATTTTATTCATTAACAATTTAATATAAATACATTATCACAACTAAAATTCAACCGAATACGCTATTTACTGAATTTTGTTTTCTTTTAATAGTTAAATAGTTTCGGTTGCTAAGGCAAGGATGTCTTGATATAACTACTGGATCCACAACCTATACTAGCGAATTTTACTTAGTAGGCCTACGTGCGCTCAGTCGAATGCTGTCACAGTGCACCTGATATGGGACTACACGATATTTTAATTTGCTCTAATCTAAATGAAAAACAAACACCATTTCAATGAAGCAGAATTTATTGAAAAAACATGACAAATTAAAAATAATATTAAGGAGCGTTTTTAATTTTATTTAATTTACGTTTTTTATTTAAATTTGTTTTATTCGAAACGTCATCATTAATATTTCTAACAAAATTTCTTGATAAACAATTAAAAAATCTTCCACTGATCATTTCCTTAACATTATGATTTGATGAACAGTAGGTGTTTTCTACTAATAATTCCTCATCTTCTACAAATTCGTCTAAAATTTTTACAAAGAATTTCTTTTGGTTGGCTGATGATAAAAACATTTTCATCACTTCTTCTGATTTTTTCATGGAATCAAAAACCTTCCAGCAGTTTAAACATACCAAAAAAACATATTCTGCTGGTTTTAATAGTCCTCCTCTATTAATGTCATCAAAGTATTGGAAAATACTTAAGTTGTTAATATCTGAATGAAAAGATTCATCGTCTAACAGTATTTCTCTACAGTGGAGACATTTTGTAGAATTCAAGATGCTTCTTGCTACTGCTCCTGCTATATAATAAATTGTGCTGGCTTCATTTTGACTAGGCCAGCTCAGTTTGTCCAACTTCGGAATTATGGTATCTGAAAATTCATTGTTATTGCCGTCAACTTCCAGGTGTATATCGTCAATAAAATCATCAATACTCTGGACTGTCAATTTAGAATTTCCCAGCAAAGAAATCATTTTGATTTTCGTTTCACTTTCAACTATCTGTCGGACAGAGAGGAAATAGTTGCCTCCAGACATCTGTCGAAGCCAACCGAATCTAGCTTCAATTGGATCAGATTGAAAATGACCCAACAATAGAAATTTAAATTCGGTTGCATTTAAAAGATACTTGCTGCAACCAACAAGAGCTGAACAAGTTTGTTTCATAGCAATGAAAGTTTCTCTACTCAGTTTTCCTTGATTGGATTTCTCCCACAAACATAAAAAATCATGAAATTCCAATAAAAAATCAAGTTTCCAATCGTTGGACGATCTTACGGGGTCCATTGAATGACTTCTTTTGTGTTTTCCTTTTGTGCACGTTTTGACATTCATGACTTCCCACAGTTTTGTAATCATTCCAATGAACTGAGCAGTTCCCTTCCACTCCACCTTTCCTTCGTGTTCTACATAATAGTCAAATGCATCTTTTGTTGATTGACAAAATATGGAAACAGCCAGTTTTACAGATACTTTTTCGATGTTTGAAGGATTAAATAATTTGGCACTAAGTTTGTGTGCTTTTTTCACCAACATTTCTAACTCTAAATAATACAGTTCTTCTATATGTTTGAAACTTGCAGTACATTGAGAAATGTTAATATAAATGCTTTTGTACTCTGGCAAGTCAAATGTTTTTCTAGTTAAAAAATTATTATAAATGTTTTTAACATTGTGCACAGAATCAAATAACAAGAAAATCGGTTGGTTGAATCTTTGATCGATTATGTGGCTTTTCAAGTTTCCTTTGCATAAGTGATGAACATAAAACTTTCTATTGACGGCTGCATTGTCCACCGAAATCCCAACAACATTAACATTTAATTTTTGCAGCATAGTTATGACTTCGTTGTAACATTCATACAACTGCAACGCTGTCAACTTATTCATCGGATAAATGGCCACCATGTCTTTGTACTTGTGACAGAGTGATTTTATCATAAAACACAATATGGTGCTAGCCAATTCTCCTCCTGATGTTAAACCAATCATCTGTCCTCCAAAATATTCTAATCGCCTTGCAACATATATTTCGTCTATCATCAAAATGCAGGTCCTTTCCAACTGATTAAGACAGCTTAATCGAAGTGTTAGATAGCCGGCATTATCAAGTCCATCACTACTACTCTTAACTCTTCTGGTTAATTTTCTCAAAGTATTTACTGAGGGCAGGCACAAATTTTTACTGTCTAATATTTTCATGTATGCTGCATGGCTTGTTGAATGGAGTATATAAGACCAAACAATAGTTTCAGGTGAATAAATTCGTGCATGTTTGCTAATACCGATTAATTTCAATTGACCAATGAGAAAGTTAAGTTGAAGAAATTCATCTTGATCTTCATCAAACAAATGTAAACAACTTTTCAATTGTTTTGTGGCAATGAGTTTTTGTTCTTCAAAATTGTTACTTTGTGGAATATCATCTGAATAGATTTTTAGACGAACAAGCAAATTCAACAATTGACTCATTCGTGTCAATTCTTTGTCAATAATGCCCTCCATGAATGATTTTGGAAGTTGCATTGTTTTATGATGAACTGTCACTTTCAAATTTTCATTAATTAATATTGAAGAAACAATAATTGGAAAATCTTTCTCAATAGCTACTGTATAAATCAACATAGAGTCGTCTATCAGTTTAAATTCAAATCCAGAAGGAAGTGTACTTTCTTTTAGTAAACGTTGTAGTATATCGTTTAGTTCACAACCAACTATAGTATCATTCTGTACAAATTCTTGTTCTGCTTTTTCACATTTCTCAATATCCAATTGACGACGACTAGCAGCTGATGACTTTGTTGCTGGTCGCTGTTGTTGTGCTGGAGTCGATAAATATGATGGGGCATTTTCAAATCTTGAAGGCACTGCATCATCTTTCAACTTTCTTCTTTGTCTTTCTGCACTATTATCACCCTGGTGTCTGTTCAGCTTGTACATATACTGATCACTAAAACCAATCACAAAATCTGAATGATCAAAATGTAATGAGCATATTTTTGAGTTTTTATTTGGTACAAAATCTTTTCGAGGGTTGGCTCGATTCCATTGAGCACATAAATCTGGATTTTTCAACGGAAAGGCGTGAAATGAAACATTGTTTTTCTCATCATTTGCAGCATTCGAGGCATATCCACTTCTGCATCCGTATGCTGAACACTTATTAACCATATTTGATATAACAAATTTTACTAGAAGTAACTAAAACTAGCTTAGTTTAAGTAAATCCAAATGTAATCCAAAATACGAACACGTTACGTCCGTTACGATGTTACGTCGTTACGTTAATACGTTAATATAACTTGAATAAACCGACGAACACGATAATACAACTTGAATAAAATGATCCGACGAACTCGTTAATACAACTTGAATAAAGAATAAACCAACGAACACGTTAATATAACTTGAATAAAGAATAAACCGACGAAAACGATAATACAACTTGAATAAAGCGACAACGAACTGTAAAGAATGTTTATGCTGTTGAGTTTATAAGCACTGGTGCGTGCGCACAGCCTGCGTGCGCGAAAGCTATAGGCCTACTATATCCAAATTAAACCGCGACACAAAATGGGTTGTGGATCCAGTAGTTATATCAAGACATCCTTGGCTAAGGTGACGAGTTTTTTTCATGTATGAAACGCGTCGGGGGTGCGTAATACAATTCAAATAGGTAATTACGTAATAAAATTCAAATTTAGTTTACGTAACAACGTTTGAAGACTTCAAGCAGGTTTTAGCCAGTTTTAGCAAATCTATTTTACGTTTTATGGGCTAAAAGAAATTAGGAAAGAATTAAAAAAAAAAAATGAGCGCGAGCGAGAACGGGAATGGGAGAGCAAGCGTGAGCGAGAACGGAAGAGCAAGCGCCTGAATTATCGAGATAACGGCTCAACTCAAAAGCATTTCTTTAAAAAAATTATTTTTTATCTTTACTTGCTTTTATTTTGTTCTAATTTACCAGCAATATGATGAGATCATTGTTTTGAGAGCAATTGTGTCTACAAGTGATTATTGATAAATAAATTGAAACTTTAGATTTTCTTGTAGCGCAGCGACGGCGTATCAATCTGGACACAACATACTCTAGACCAGTGGTTCTTAACCTTTTTTTCCTGCGCCCCCCTTTGGACAAACTTGATTTGACCGCACCCTCTACTTTTGCATATAAAAAATAATAAGTAAAATTTAAGTGATTTGCATCAAGTTTTATTTAATTTATTTTTTTTTGCTTCCAATCGATTAGGTCAACAAATGAGGACCAATCTTTAACAAGGTAATTCGCATATCATTACCGGCCTCCAATCAAATTCTTCGCTTGGTTTCCACAAGTACCAAATCAGAAAAGCTAATCTCACACAAAAGGCGGTAGCAAAAAGAATGATGAATGTCAGGGCACTTTTGGCCAAAGCTGGGTAGCTATCTAAAGAAAAATGTGAGGCTTTTCACTTTTAACAATTAGATGAGAAACTAGCTAAGAGGCAATCAGGGTTAGTTTTTCAATAATCGACCAAATTCCTAGTTGAGGTAAATTTGCTGTGGCGTCACACCGAGCTCTTTTGTGTTTAAGAACGTCAATCGATTCGGAATTGTTGGAATACACTGCACTGAAATGCTCTTTTAGCTCGTTTGGTTTTATTATGTCATTGGACAGGACTTTGTCACATTAAAAACAATTCTGTCGTTTGCTGTGTGTCGTCTTTGTCAGTGATAAAAGTGAATCGATACTGAACACAGTCTTCTGAATAATTCCGTGTTTTGACACCTTTCATCTCCCACCAAGAAATCAGTTGGATTGAATGTAAAGTCCACAGCAACAAATAAACCCACTAAATTTCAACTCAATTGGATAACGGGAAGTTGGTTTTTTAGTGGTAAAGGGTCCCAACTTATGGTGAAGAAAGCCATCAAACAAACACGGTGAAGGTAAAATTAAGGATTTAAAAATGCAAGCGTTGCCAGAATTAAAGATTTTTAAAATATTCCAATTATTCTCCGCAAAAATTAAAATTGTATAGAATATTTTTTTTTCAAATTTAAAAATTTTATTTTTAAACTTTTATTTTTCGCATCCCCCTACACTGAAACGGCACCCCTTTTGGGGGGTGCACCCCACCGATTAAGAACCTCTGCTCTAGACCTCTAGAGCATCGCCAGCATTGGTTATCAACCAGCGGTACGCGTACCCCTTAGGGTACGTCAGCTGCTGCCAAAGGAAGGGTACGGAAGGAAAATATAAAATTACATTTTTTAGCAAATTAAATTTTCAGCTCTACTGGACAGGTCAAAATGGTCTTATTTCTTGCTGACTTTGTCTAACATTTGTATTCTAAGTTAATTGTTGATTATAAATTTTATTCCTATAAAAATGTCAGGCTCTCTCGATCATAATATAAATATACAAAACGTCATTGTTTATTTCGTTGAAACCAGGGTTGTTAACAATATCCAAAAATTGTATTGACAATACCAATCCCAATAGGCATATGAAAAAGTATTGACAATACCAATATCAATACCAACTTTAAAATGCATTGCTAGTATTACCAAGTATCAAACACCAATACTTCCAAAAACATTTAGTGAATTATTTTATTTTTTAGTACAAAAAAGTATATTAATTTAAAAACACATCCAAAGTACACAAAAGTAAAAAAACAAATAAAATAGAGAAAAGTTCAAAATAAAACAAGTCAGATATTATTGCACAATGATAAAAAAATACAGATAGTCAGTCACCATTTTGCTAAACGAAGAAAAACCATCATTTCAAAGTGTTGGCTGTTCAGCCTTGAGCGCATGGTGCAAACACCGCCCACTCAACGAAAACCAATGCTCCACAGCAGCACTTGCAGGCAATCCAGTATTCATTTCAACGTAGTTTACAAATACTTGGAAAGGTAGTTAACGAATTTAAAGACGAAGATGAGTCAGCCAAGTACTTGTCCACTTCATCTTTGTCTTCACTGGATTTTTTTGTTTGTCGTCTAGCTTGTAGGACTGCAAAAAAATCCTGTGACGGTTGTAATGATACAGGCGCTGCTTTTTCTTCCTGTGTATCTTTAGAAAACACGTGCATCGACTTGTCCAACAGTCAGCTGTAGTACATACGGTCACAACAGTTGCTAACTTATTTTTAAGTTTTAACTTTTGCAAAAGGAACCGGTCTTCAAGATGCTTTGTTACCGTCTGTCTGCATCTCGGAACAAAACGTTGCTGAGTCAGACGCTTAACAAGCGAACAAAAATCAGGAGCATCAGCATGACTAACTGGCAAAATACTATCAGCCAAGTAGTCCATAACCCATTCATCTATCAAATGTTGTGTAACTGCTTGAGTATCTAACTTGTGCTGTTTTAAAGACAGACCACCAGTACCATCATTAGAGTTTTGCCTTTTGATAGCATCCGGTGAATTGGATCGCTTTTTTTCTTTTATTTTCATATAGTTCTGCACATGCAGTTGCGAACTCAGTTAGTTTATTGCCATGACATGCCTAAAAATATTTATAATTGATATTAGGCCAATAAAGCAAAATATATATGCAATTCAATATTTCTGTCATAATGAACTACAACATCGAAATGAGTTTTACAGATCTAATTTTCTTAAAATACCACTAAATGCAATATATAATTATAAACTCACTTTAATATGCTTTTTCAAATTCTGGCGTGACTTGTTGTGAGACGAAATAGATTTCTTCGGTGGACAAAGCAGGCAGCGATAAAGGGAATTATCAGCTTTATCAGCAGGACCGATATACATGAAAAAGTTTTGCGGAACTTCTAACCGATCACTAATTGTTGTTGACAGAGACATTATAACTATAACGCCTTAGAAAACAAACTTATCGGACGAAACCACACCAATCAAACGGGAAAAAGGAAACAAGTTACCAAAGCACGCATCGATATCTACGATAATAAGTTTTCTATGTTGAATGACAACGAAAAAAATTAATTTCTTTTACCGAGTCAATACTTCAGCGTAAAAGTATTGACAATATCATCCCCAATAACAAAAAAATATTGCCAATAGTGTATTGGTATTTGGCCAATACCAATCTTAACAACCCTGGTTGAAACACAACAAATTTTGAAGTCAACTTTAACCATTTTCCGATTGTTTGAGTGGTCATCCCCTCGCCAAAATATATAATTTCATACAATAACTTCAAGGTTTCAAATCACGCAAAACATTAGAGAAGCCATTAAGCAGGCGAAGGCTGTCCGGAAAGTCATTGAAGACAAAAATGCATTACGGATAAAAAATCATCAAAGAACTAACAGTTCTAAAAATTAGGAAATAAAAACGGAGAGCCTCTCCATTTCATCGACCAGGTAAAAAGGTACGGCATAGAAATTCGAATGAATTTCTAAAATAAGCCCAACTGCTAGAGCTTATACTAGAGCATAACCGATTTTGATTTTGCTTTCGATTTCCGATTCCGATTTTCTGGTATCAAATCTCTGCTCCTTCCATACCCATAGAAATTATATTTTAAATATATATTTAAAATAAAAAACGATTTTTAACTCCTTTATATTAACTTCACCTTGCTTGATTGCTTTCTTGTTTGCTTTCTTGCTTGCTTGAATGTTTGAAAACTTTAAAAGTGAAAATCGAGTTAAAATTTGAAATTTGCTTGTTTTTTTGTTTGCTTGCTTGCGTGAATGTTTGCAAACTTTAAAAGTGAAAATTAACTAACTTCTCGCCATCCAATCCAGATAAAATTTGAAATATAGACTCGCTCCTCATGACAATGCATTCTATTAAATTTTGAAATTAAAAAAATGTTTTTTTTGTAATTAAAAATAATAATTATCTATGTTTAAAATACAAATCAAATACAATTAAATAAATGTTAACATATATAAATTCACAAAATATCATTTTAAAATAAATTTTTTGCAATAAATTAATAACCGGAAAATCCAGAAATATAAGGGATTTGTAAAATCCCTATTTTTTACGGCTTACTTGTTTATATTGTAATATGTGACTAATAAAGTGTTTACTACATAAAAAAATTATTAATAAGATTTTCTTAAAAATAATAACTTCATTGCAAACTACGTTAAAATTGTAACATTTAGCCCCGGTCTCCCCTATTTAGAAGACTGTGGTCAATGTTTTTTTTCTATTTTATAGACTTACATCATTAGGAAATGATTTGCAAAAAATTAGATGCTGCCGAATTACAAAATATAACGAAGATTTTAAGTGATCATATAATTTGACCGGCTGGGTTGACAGTAGTCACGTTTTGACTTGTCCCCATGTTGAAAGGTTAGGAAAAATACAGGAACATAGGCAAATTCATTTATAGAAATGTAGATAGGGGTAAACGTTTCGTATCGTATTGTGACTTCTATCTCCATCATAGGCGTACGAATACTTATTAAGCTAGGAGGGCTGAAACAATTATTATCCGAATGGCTGGTGGATGGTTACCAGTACCAAGAGGAAAGTTAAAATCTTCTATCCACGCCGTCAAGGAATATTGACGAAGCATTTGAAACCCTAAAAAACCATTTCCACGACTATTAGAAGAATAATTTTTTTCATATAAAATTCAATTTTTAGGTTTTTCAAAAAAATAGGGCAAATGGGAAATTTGGGCAAAACAGTCTACAAATTTTTAAAAAATTGGGTATACAATTTTGAACAAAAGTTCCTAAAATCTGCTTACGGTCCTACGGACTAACCCTCCTTTCTAGTCATCAGTTTTTAAAAAGAAACTTTAAGAAATTTTAAAAATTATTAGGACCAGGAGCGTCATTTCAGCAAAAGCATGAGGGGGCAGATGTTTTAGAAACCCACACATTTTAAAGTTCTATAATCCTAGCGCTAAACCTTTCCTTTAAAAATAGCTGATCAGCGGAGAGGTAGTCGTGACCACTGCACAATCGTCAAAGTCGTCTACGAATATTTATATTGTAATTGTCATCATCAATGAGGTCTTTGAAGACTGTTTCACTGCCATTAAATGACGCCTCCCTGCAACCGAGTGATGCGCGGAGGTCGTGTCATATAACGGCGTGTGTTTTGAACTCCACGCACCTTCCTTTATCTGTAGTTGTCGTTTTGTCATTTTTTAACTTGAGCGACGTACTGAGCATTTATTGTGGTTTTAACTTAATTTACGCGTAATTTTATTATTTTATATTTATATACTTATTTTATCTAATTAGTTACAAAAAGTCGTTAAGGTGGAATTGCTCTCAATTATAATTTCTAATTAATTTTTTATTTTGAAATTTGTTTTATTTTCCGTCAAAATTTTCCATCATCGTTTTCCAGAGGCGGTACAGGGGAGTGTCCTGGGGGTCCGGACCCCTTCCTTTTTGCTGCAAAAAACCATGTCATTTAGCACTTTACAGGCATAGTCCAAACTTTAGACCTAGCAATTTGGCTAGGTTACAATGTAACAGTTGCTATAACGTTCATTCATCTTTGACTTTTAGTTTATTTCATCTGTTTATATTTGTTTGAACTCATTACACTTAAATTCTATCTAGGTTTTAGAAAAAGATATTCTGTTTTTCTTGTTAACAAGACTTGTCTTTTAACTTGTACAAATCGAATAAAAAATGTTGCCTATCAATTAATGTTAACTTGTAGAAATTAATTAAAAATTGTTACCTATCAGTTAATGTTATATTAAGGAAAGTATTAAATTACGTAATTAAGATATGATTTGATTATGTTTAAAAGTATTACTCGTCCGCAATAGTTTGTGTGTTTACACGGATTTTTTTTCTTATATGGATCTGATCATGCATTTATTATGACAAATCCTGTATTGTTCAGCATTTCACTACAAAGAACCTCAGTAAATTTAACTCTACTACTCTGCTAAAAACTGTAACAGAAATTCAGTTTTTGAATTAATAAATCTTTTATTCTAACACTAAATCGGAACAAAATTCTTTCTCAACCCACTTTGGATCCCCTGTTCCTTCCTTTCACTAACCCTCTATTTGCCCCTGTATTCTGGTTTATGGTTATAGATTCTGAAAATGACTTTACTGATAGTGACCAATAAACCCTATTTAATTTAATAAATTATTGAAAATTGACGAGTCTTATTGCTAAAAATCACGAAGGACGGCTTAAAAGAATGCTAAAAGAAGTCTTGAACGCCAAATGGGCTATGGTTTTTAATGGGGCAGGGTTAGGGTTAGGGTAAGGGTTAGGGTTAGGGTTAGGGTTAAGGTTAGGGTTAGGGTTAGGGTTAGGGTTAGGGTTAGGGTTAGGGTTAGGGTTAGGGTTAGATTCATAGATGTTCCCTTAATATTCCGGAGTGCATTTGTTGGAGCACGTCTGACACTTTTACTTTTCGAATAATTAATTGCAAAACATTGGTGGAACCATCAGTGATTTCCCAAATTATTTTTAGAGATCCGTTCACAATTGTGCCCAATAGGATTTAGTAGCAGGACTGAATTCAGAAATATCTTGCCAGTCAGGTTTCTTCCCTTCTTCTATCCATCTCAAAATCGGCCCTATATCATCATCTTTTAATTGTTTGTCTCGAATCACTTCATCTGACCAAGTGTCGTCAATTTGGAACAGTACCTGAAAACACTGATTATTTGTTATCTTCCATGCGAATGCAATACTTACATTCATCATTGCACTGTCGTCGTGACAGTGCGTCAGCATTTTTGTGCTGTTCACCCTTCCGATGCTGAATTTCAAACTCGTATGATGGTAAACGTTCGATCCACCTAGCCACTTGTTCTTCTGGATTTTTAAAATTTAAAAGCTATTTTAAAGCAGCGTGATCTGTTCTCAACAAAAACGTTTGACCATATAAATACTTGTGAAAGTGCTTAATAGAATCAACGATTGCCAATAACTCACGTATGGTGACGCAATAATTGCGCTCCGGTTTGGAAAAAGTTCTGCTATAATAAGCTATAACCTTTTCATTGCCGTCAACAATTTATCTAAGCACTGTCCCTATTCCTTCATTACTTGCATCTGTGTCTAATACAAAATCCTTTTCAGTGATTGGATACGAAAGCTGTCTTTAACTGTTCGAACGCTTGTTGACACGACTCTGACCAATCAAACGTGCACTCTTTTCTGTAAGCTTATATAATTCTTTTTCAATGCTGGAAAAGTTGAACACAAATCGTCGATAGTATGTGCACAAACCAAGAAAGCTTCTTAATTCCTGAGAATTCCTCGGAACAGGCCAATGGTTAACCGCTTGAATTTTCTCAGGATCGGTTCCTACCCCTTTGGCAGAAACTATATGCCCAAGATATTTCACATTGCTTTTGAAAATTGCACACTTCGCCGGATTTAGTTTCATACCAGCATTCCGGATCCTTTGGAAAACTTCTCCAAGATTGTGTAGATGCCCTTCAAACGTCTTTCCAACCACAATAAAGTCATCCAAATAAACAAGACACGTTCTCCAATTTAATCCTTGTAACACATACTCCATAAATCGCTCAAAAGTTGCTGGTGCGTTGCACAAGCCAAATGGCATCACTGTAAATTGCCACAATTCTTCACCTATTGAAAAGGCAGTTTTCTCGCGATCCTGGGGATGTATTCCCACCTGCCAATATTCGCTCTTAAGATCTAAATTAGAAAACATTCGAGATCCCGCAAGTGTATCAATGGTGTCAACAATTCTGGGCGGAGGGTAACTATCTTTTTGCGTGACCTCGTTTAACATTCTGTAGTCGACACAAAAACGTAGCGAGTTATCTTTCTTCTTAACAAGTACTACAGGTGAACTCCATGGACTATTGGATGGTTCAATAACTCCTTGTTCCATCATCTTTCTAGCTTCCTCTCGCTTTGCCAGTGGAAGCCTTCGTGGCAGTTGACGAATGGGTTCTGTATTACCAGTTCGAATTCGGTGTTCAACGATTTTTGTTTTTTCCGTTGTCTTCTTCGTCAATAGCTATTATATCACAATACTCTTCAATCAACTTTTCCGCTTTGACATAGTCCATTGGTTTTAATGAGTGCCTGAATTTGCGAGTAATTCATTCGCTTTTTATTATTATTTTTACCAACCACTGTGTTACATGCCAATATGTGATCGACTGGGCTGCATACCGCAATTTTATCACCTTTTGTTATTCGCTTGTCGCATTCTGTCACATTCATAACTCTGATTGGCACGTACCAGTGTTTTTCCGATCATTAATCCAAGTTTTTCAACTCCGTTCAGGGGCTCGATGAACCTAACAACTCTTGAGTTTTTATCGTTTTCTATTCTTGCCCAAACCAAAAAATCCGACTGAGCAGGTACAATGATGCTCTTTGTTACCAATACTCGCTTTACCAAATTCGTTTCGCCTTTATAGCAAACAGGTATTTCCATATCTCCTTGTCTAAATGTTCCCATTATTTATCACGTTTACATGTAATCCAAAATGGCAGGAGATTACATCTTTGTTATTGCCAGGCCAAAATGCAATACATTGTCATGACATTGCAGCACGTGTGTTCAAACAAAAGTTGAAGTCTTTAATAAGCTTCATTACAAAATTACATGTTTTCGGTCCCACACATTGCTGGATGTATTCGGTTGAATGGCAGAATGCACACATTTTGATTTGGTTAATCAACAAAATACGTCCTGAGGAAATCGATAGTATAATTTCTGCAGAAATTCCAGATCCGTCTACTGATCAACTACTGTTCGATATTGTTGATCTCTTTAAAGAGGTAGACGTTGTAGAGAAAATGGGTTCAAAAAGGTCTATATTGTCATTATTTAAATTAGTTAATATGGCGGTTGAAATTTGTTCAAACCAAGACGAAAAAATTCGTGTTCTACAAACAAAACTATCCCTACGAGAAAACCAAATTGCTGTTGTACAAGAAAAGTTGGATGGTCCTAATATCTCTCACAAAACCAAATATGAGACACCATCTTAGGCAGCAGTTGCTGCTAAAAGTTTATCTGTTACTGGAAGGGTGGTGCTCGAAATGTCAAAGTTAGAGAATAAAAAGAACAACATAATTATCAGAGGTGTAAAGGAATCCAAAAAATTTGACCAAAAAGAAAGAAAAAAAGAAGATATGGCTGCCATTTTAAAAATCTTAGAAACTCGGGACACCGGAATAAATATTGACGAAATCAAACCAATGATTGAATACTCTACAAGACTTGGGAAAAGTAATCCCGAATATGATCACAGAATAATTCTGGTCAAACTCAAAGACAAATCACTAAGGGAAAAACTGCTGGAAGCAGAAGGTAAAACCAAGCAAAGAGAGTTTAATATTATGAACGAGTGAGCAGAGACAATTTTACAAACAAATGTGGGTTGAGGCCGGCTTAAAAACATCTCAGGGAAACGGGAAATGGGTTGTCTATGGCCCCATGGACAACCCACATTAAAAAAAATGGAAAGAAGTAAAAACTATAACGTCTCAAATCAATTAACAGATTCCCAAAAAATTATAAAATTAATGAGTTTAAACATTGGAAGAGGGTTATACCAGAAAGAAAATGAACTTGTAGACATTTTTAATTGTGTTAATGCTGATATAATCTGCTTACAAGAAACAGACATTTTAAATTATGACATAAAAAAACCTTTTCATATTCTTGGTCATGCGACTTTTGTGGGCCCAGGTGATAAGAAAAGAATAATGATGTTTGTGAAGTTGGGTTGTTTCAAAAGCCAGGAGGGTAATGAAAAAATAAACACATCAGGCCAGCAACTTTGGATGTCTATGGAAACTGAAGGTGGCACGCGTTTAACATTTGGAAACATATACAGAGAATGGAGTGGTATAAATCAAGATAGCGACCTTGAAGTCATTCTAAAAAGACTAGCTATGGCAAACAAGTTTAGAACATTTGCCATAGGTGATTGGAATCTTGACTTATGGAAAAAATAAATTATGGAGAAATTAAAAGAGCAGCCACACTTAATTCTGGTATCCTATATTTAGGTTACGAATTATGGTCTCCTGGTACAAAATGGCAAAGAATCAAAGAAATGAAAAGAATGACATCTTCTCTTGATTGGTTAACAACAAATCAAAAAAATAGCATTGTAAATATCAGTAAACTTGAAGTTGGCTGCAGCGACCACTGGGCCATTATTGTTGATATTGGAGTATCCGCTTACGAATACAAAGAAAAAGATAAAAAATACATTCAAAAGAGAAACTTCAACAAGTTTGAAACCTCAGAATTTCAAAATGAGCTAATTAGTAGACAGCGGTGGCTACATTTTTCGGATCTTGATCCTCAAGAGATAGCAATAGTTTTGAAAAAAAAATATTTTAAAAGTTTTGGACTTGTTTGCTCCAATCAAAAGTGTGCCGTGCAAATCATTATCAAAACCAAAGCCATCACTAGAGTTTATCTATTTGAGACATGAAAGAGATAGAGCTAGAAAATGTGGCATTCACGAACAATTCAAGAAGCTGAGGAACAAGTGCATAAATATAGTAAGAAGAGAAACAATTCAAAATAATGCAAAAAAAATACTTGCCAATCCAAATGAAGTATGGAAAATTATGGATGAAATGTTTGGAAAAAAGAAAAATATGAATTAAAAATGTTACAAAATGGTCATATTATTCAAAAAGAAAAAATTCCGAATGAGTTTAACAAATTCTTTATCAACAAAGTACTTAAACTCTCAAGTCAGATTCTCACAACAAATGGGGACCCTTTTCAATTTGCAGGCACTAAAGCGAATCGACTAAAGATCGGTCAAAATGATTTTTCTTTTAAAGAAGTCTCCTATCATGCAGTTCGAAGAACCATTTTAAAAATGAAAAAAATCATTCTCTCTGGACCTCGACGGCATATCTACAGAAATGTTGAAGTTATGCGGGGAATCAATAGTTATACCTCTCACACAAATTATAAATAAATCTTTCGAATCCGGTGTTTTTCCACAAGATTGGCAGCATTCCAGAGTCGTACCTATTTATAAGAAAAAATCTAAATCCAGCATTGAAAATTATCGTCCAGTTAGCCTTATCAAAGCATTATCAAAAATTGCTGAAGAAATAGCTAGATCACAACTTTCTGAATATCTGGAACATTTACAAATACTGCCAACCGAACAACATGGTTTCAGAAAAGGTAGATCTACCTCATCAGCGCTATTGAGCGCATCTAATATTTGGACAACTTCTTTACACAATCTTAAGTTTACAGGAGCCTTATTTTTTGACCTTAGTAGTGAGTTTGACATGGTAGAAGTTTCTATTCTAGTTGGAAAGTTGAAACTTTATGGTGTATCTGAACTAGCATGTTCCTGGATAGCCTCTTACATATCTAACCGAACCCAAACTGTAAATGTCGGAGATTTCTATTCGGAAAAGGAATTAGTACAACTAGGGTGTCTGCAGGGTTCCGGACTATCTCCGTTACTCTTTATTGTTCTGACCAGTGATATGCCCGAAGCAGTACCAGCTCCACTAATGATGTATGCTGATGACACTTCAGCAATAGTGGTTGCGGACTCTCTGAGCCAATTGAACGAACAGTTAGACAAAACAGCTGAAAAAGTCCTACACTATATGGATTTAAACAGGCTAGTGTCAAATCCTGAAAAAATTAAACTAATCATTTTTCAAACTGGTAGACCAAGGTCTGATAAATTGGCTGTAAACTGTCGGGGTTCTATAATAACAGAAAGTTACAATGAAACTTTGTTAAGTTTGTCTGTTTCCAGCAACTCTAGCTGGAATTACTACATTTCATGCTTACTTCCAGAACTGGATAAAAGAACAGAAGCCATGAGAAGATTACGATATAATTTGCCAAGGTCAGTGTGTGTTCAACTAATTACTTCTCTGGTTCTTTCAAAAATACAGTATGCCCTGGACGTATATACTGATCCAACAATAGGATGGAATGATGGTAAATATTTTGGTAAAAAAATTAATGCTCTTCAAAAAAAGCTGAACGAAGCCGCTCAAGTCGCATTTGGTCTGCGTTTAATAGATAAGACCTCCGTAGAGGATCTTATGAAAAAATGTAATCTAAAAACCATACTGCAACACAGCATAATAGCCAATGCTATTTTAGCATTTAAAACGCATACAGATCAACAGTACCGGGAAGATATACAGCCTAAAAGCAGATGCACCAGATCAAAGACAAGAGATGATGTCACTGTATCAAAGACAAGAGATGATGTCACTGTATCAAAGACAAGAGATGATGTCACCGGAAATAAGATCTGAAACGAATTTTATCAAGGCCAAAGAAATGATTAAAATCAAGTCAATCAGGTGGAAACAGTTTTTAGTAAACATTTCAATGGACTGAATTTCTAATGCTTATTTTGTTTAAAGTGTATTTTTTTTTTACTATCAAGAAGTGCATGAGCACTTAAATAAACGATTTCGAAACCAAACATGATTCATGGTCCATGCGGTAATCTCAATCATTTATCGCCTTGCATGGCAAATGGAAATTGTACAAAACATTTTCCTAAAGATTTCAATAACGATACGATCACAAATGTTGACGGATATCCAATATATCGTCGAAGAAATATCGATAATGGCGGACAATCCTTTAAAAAAAATTTCAACAACGCAGACATCGACATTGACAATCGTTGGGTGGTACCATATTCGCCTCTGCTTTGCAAAACATTTAATGCTCATATTAATGTTGAGTTCTGTAGTTCGGTGAAAAGCATCAAATACATTTGCAAGTATGTGAATAAAGGCAGCGAATTTCGAATTGAAAATACCGATGTGAATGCTCGGTTGAATAACAACAACGACTACATGTTTCCCGGCCCAAGCAGATACGTTGTGGGATAAGCACAAAGATTCAATGACTGATGATATTTTGTATCGACGTCGTACTCGGTGCAATGATCTATCGATAACGTTCAGCGATGCTATGTACAATGAAGCATTGATTGCTATCGAGGATCTTTGCATTGTCATTGTCAATTTGCCAATCAGTCATTTCGGTATGCGTTCGCCAAATCGAAGAGCATCTGATTTAATGAACACGGAGATGGATCGTGAACTGCGTACAATACTGTAGAAATGGCATTATACTTGCAGTTTTGGAAGGACTAGGTGGATTCTTTTTTTTTTTTTTGATGCACCAGGTGGAACTGGGAAAACATTTCTAATTTCTCTAATTTTCGCCAAAATACGATCAAATAATGGCATAGCTTTTGCATCGTCTGGAATTGCAGCAACTTTATTGGATAGAGGCAGAATAACTCATTCAGCACTTAAGCTGCCACTAAATATTAAAAATAACCCAGATGCAATGTGCAACATAAAAAAGCAATCATCCATGGCCACAGTGCTGAAACAATGCAAAATTATCATCTGGGATGAATGCACTATGGCACACAAACATTCGCTTGAGGCGTTGAACAGGACACTAAAAGATATAAAAAACAATGACAAACTATTTGGTGGCACTCTGTTACTTTTTTCAGGGGATTTCAGACAAACACTTCCCGTCATTCCCCGTTCAACTTACGCTGATGAAATCAATGCTTGCTTAAAATCATCGGCACTGTTGGGTTATGTTGAAAAAGTGCAGCTAAAAGTAAACATGCGTGTTCAAATGCTTCAAGATCTATCTGCCGACACATTCTCAAAACAATTGTTAGATATCAATGATGGAAAAGTTGCTGTCCATCAAAATACTGGCTGCATAAAATTGCCAACCGATTTCTGCACAATTGTTAATTCGCAAAAGTCTCTCATTGACAGCGTATTTCCCGATTTACACACACAATACATGAATCATGAGTGGCTGGCAGAAAGTCATTTTGGCAGCAAAAAATGTGGACGTCAATGATTTAAATTTCAAGATACAGCAGTTAGTGCCAGGCGAATTGGTGTCATACAAATCGATTGATACAGTTTGCGATGCCAGCGAAGCCGTAAATTATCCAACTTAGTTTTTGAACTCATTGTATTTGCCAGGCATGTCACCGCATCATCTACAACTTAAAGCTGGATCTCCGGTTATTCTACTTCGGAATTTGAACCCACCGCGGCTGTGCAATGACACGCGATTAGTAATTAAAAAATTGATGAAAAACATTGTCGAAGCCAGCATTTTGAATGGCAAGTTCCGAGGCGAAAGTGTTTTGCTGCCACGGATCCCAATGATTTCCACAGAAGTCATATTGAATTCAAGTGAATTCAATTTTCAATTAGATTGGCATTCGCAATGACAATTAATAAGTCGCAAGGCCAAACGATGTCTGTTTGTGGCTTAGATTTGGGCACGCCATGATTTTCTCACGGACAATTATACGTGACATGTTCTCGCGTGGGCAAGCCATCCAGTTTGTTTGTGTTGGCTAAAGATGGACTGACAAAAACATTGTAGGGGGAGGTTGCCTAAGTCGGAACGAATTTTATAAAAAGCTTCATGGTGCTTGCGTGTAATCACTAAATTTATTTTTTTTATCCGTCAATTAAAATCACATTTCGGGAAGGAGTTGCAACAATCATGAAAAAAAACATTTGTGGTTGTGTCATAACATTGATTTGCGCGAGACCTCTCAAGTGTTCCATCTTAGGAGGCTGGTTGCCCAAGATGAAACGATTAGTTTCCCAAGATGGAACAAACACAGAAAATAATGTTTTTAACATTAAAACACACAATAACATCAACAAATTATTTTATTTTTGTAACTGAAACAATTAGAGCCTAGGGCTCAATGCTCAACTACTGACTACTGAAAACTAATAAAACGATGTAAACTACAAACGGAGTAAAATGTTGTTGGTTTGACTTTTGTTACCCTAGTTCAAGTTTGGGTAAATCGACAGATTTACAGGAAAAGTAATATTTCGAGCTAGCCTTGCTGTTTTAGCTTCATGAACAGGCTTTGGAAGTTTCATGATTATGTCATTATGATTCAATTCAAAACATTCAGCATTTTCAGGTGCAATGAAGTAGAAATCACGTTGATTTTGTCTTCTCAGATATTTCACCATCCAATCACCTTCAATTTCATGGTCATTGTCACAGTCTTCCCTGCAGGAATGCCGTGAACACCAGGAAGAAAAAGGCAACACGACAACAACAACTTTAATAAAACGCAAATCAAATATAAAAACGAGCAGGACTTCGCCTGATACTAAATAGCTAGACTGTACTGGCGGGGTTCAAAGCGCTATATATATAGCCTCAGGAAACGCGTAAACAAACAACAAGAAAACAACGTCTGCCAATTAATGTCTAGGTTCCTGTCTAGACTGAGAGTCTAGACTGAGAGTCTAGACAGGTCGACGGGTGTTAGATACACTTGTCAGGAGGTCCGGTAGAGCGACCCCTGACAGTCATCATCAACTGGCTGTATTTGCCCAATATAGTGGACAACTTTTCTTTTGCACAAAAATTTAATTATCACGTAATCATTAACTGCGATGGATTCTTTAGATATTGGCATTTCCATTTCCATGTCACTGTTAGGTTGTTGAAAGGCAAGTGCACCAGGTTCTGGTTCTTCATCCGGTTCTTCACGCATTGTAGTATTAGATGGTCCTGCAATTAGTTCTGGTGCATTAGTTGTCGCTTTTTTCCAAATTTTGTTGCAAGTTTCACGTTTTTGGGAAGATTTCCAGTTTTTGGAGTAAGTTTCAGCTTCTTGGCCGGATTTTCAGGCAATTAAGTACCTAGTCAATTATTGCTACATTTATTAACCAAATTATTACAAAAACTGGGACATTATGCAAATATATATATCAGCATTGATAGATCTAATCTAAATTTAAGCCAAACAATTTTCAAATCTTAGAATTCAATAGTTGGTTTACATTTCTAAATTAAATTAAATTTCTAAAATATTGTTAGGGTACCTACAGGGGCGGCGCCAGGAATTTTGTTCTGGGGGGGTCCAAAATGTCCAAGGACAAGTTGAAGTATATATATATATATATATATATATAATCATAAAACTATGGTTCATAGTCCTTTACCCATTTTTTCAAAAACTGAAATAGAACTATGTCAGAAATAAATACTGAAGTATTTACACTAGCAGATCACAATTTAGTCATGTTTTTTCTAGTTTATCTAGGTTTGTTACTGGCAAAGCAAGGTTCAAATATAAATGGAAAAATGTAAGTTGTTGTTATTACTAGTTTTTTTCAAAAATTAAAATTTATTCAACTAACACAAAAGAAGAGTTCAAAAACAAACGAAGCTCATAAAATTATTATTCAATAATACCATAAAGTACTTAACTGTAAACGAAAAACAGTGAAATATCATCAATAAACATTGAATAATCATAAAACTATATAGAATGTTTAAGAAAAACTACTGTAATAAAGTTAAACTCCATGCAGCAAAAATATAGTTTGAAATGGAAGAAAGCCCGCCGCAGGGGAAAAATTTTTTCGACTATTTTTAGTCTGCAGTCTGATTAACCCAATTAGGTTCAAATACCCCCCCCCCTAGTAAAAAAGTCTTTGGATTTGCAAAAATCTCATGGGTGGCACCTGCCGGAGCTGGGGGGTCCGGACCCCTGGACCCCCCCGCTCAGCGCCGCGCCTGGGTACCTAGTGCTTCATATAAGTAATGTTTCTATAAAAAAAGTATAAAAGAAGTCCAGGCTAGAAACATGCATTGACTTTGAACACTTTTTAGAAAGAATAACTTGTTATAACAACACTTTCAAGATGAAGTTGTCTAAGATGGAACGCATTCCATCTTAGGCAACTTAAAAAGTTCCATCTTGGGCAACTATGGCAACACCACGTTTGTGATGCTTTAGCAGACTAATCCCTCAATTATCGCCCATATCACTTGATCACGGAAAAATGTTAAGAAATTACCTAATGAATGGCCATACTAAAATAAATTAGGCGTGGGTGTGTGGGGATGAAATTTGAAAAAAAGCCAGAATTACTTTTTTTAGCAATTATTACAAATTTGTTGTTATTAGCATAAAATATCAATCGCTATGAACTTTGACATCAAAATCACAACATTGCATGCGCAAATGTGAACTACAGAAAACTGTAAATAAAAATTTAGCAGTTTGTATAGCTCCTAATTGTAAATCGCGTCGTTCCATCTTGTGAGTCGTGCCATCTTGAGCAGCCTCCCCCTACACTCGATTGCTCTTCGAGATTGATTTTTATTAAATTGACATAATTTGTACATTAAACTTTTAAAAAAAAACTAAAATAATTTATAAGGCAAAACAGCGTTTGCCGGGTCAGCTAGTTATTTATATTTTTTTCATATTTATTTCCGGTATTTCGAGGCCAATCGGAAAAATCGATGTGCAAAGGTTATTGCCGTATCACTCCTAAAACATTTTTTTTATAATTTTTGTTTTACATTTGGATTAAGCACATAAATTACTATCGGAATCAATTAAATTTTTTGCTCGATCGCTGTTACTTAGTTTTACTTTCTAATTACAATGGAAATTCCGATGCGGAATTCGGTGTAGAAGGGAAACGGTCAATAGCGTCTGGCACCTAAGACACAGTTTTTATAAAATATTTATTTACATATTTAAATTTAGCATATTACAACTAAATTCCAAAAAAATTGGCGCTCGGACAAAATTATTTATATTTTTTTTTCATATTTATTTGAGGCCAAAAATCGATGGGCCTCGGTTATTGCCGTATCACGCCTAAAACATTATTTTTTAATTTTTTTTTACATTTGGATTAAGCACATAAATTACTATTGGAATCAATTAAATTTTTGCTCGGACAAATTTATTTTTGTCTATAATCTACTTTTTGAGTCCAAAATAGCGTTCGATGTCGTTGCTAACTTCATGTACCTAACAATGTAAGCATCGAAATCACCAAAGCGTTTTTTTTTTCATTAGGGGCTCACCAGACATCCACCAGTGATCAACGCAAAAATCCCGGTGGATCAGACCGGTGAATAAAAAAACACGCCCTATTAAAATTAAACCCTAACACTCAGGGGCGTACCTAGGGTAAATGGCGCCTATGGCAAACACCGATCTTGCGCCCCTCTCCGACGATGGGTCACTTACGTTTTATTTTCTAAAAAACTACTTTAGAATTGGGTAAAAATCACACAAGTTAAATGTATTAATACTTTATTACAAATTTATCTTTAGCTGTTAAACCAGCACCTCTCGATGTTTCGCCATTCATTCTTTTCCTTCTTCTTTGACGTCTTTCAAATTCAATGTCCCATTCATTGCAAATTCGAATTCATCATGAAAATAATTTTGAAAAGCTTTTAAATCTAAAACTGCTTCATGGAAGTTCATTTTAGGGTCCTGCAACCTTTTTTGAACGCGGTCAATACAAATTAAGATCTTGTTCTAAAAAACTAGCAACTTTAGAAAGTCATATGTTAATATTTGATTATAGAGTTACTTTGCGACGCTTTTAGTTTCACTAGTCGAACTTTCATCGTCCATTATGTTCTGGAAAACTTCCACTATTTGCTCGAAATATTTGTCAACAGGTTTTACTGATTCCGTTTTTGCGCTCCACCTGGTGTCGGAGTCAGACTTTAAAGCCACAGATCTACAGCTTTGAGCTTTTTCCAACGCTGGGTTGAGCGAGAGAAGAAACATAAAGAGCATCGATGGTTCCGACAAAAAGTTACCATCATTACTTCTTCTTTATTAATACACATATTTATATCTATAAAAATATTTTTCTATTTTCATTTGCGTATTTATACGTTAGGCGCTTTCTCGAGCCAGTCTTCAGTTGGCGCCCATGGCACATGCCATGCCTGCCATACCCTAGTTACGCCTCTGCTAACACTAACCCTACCCCTAACCCTATCCTTACCCCTAACCCTTTAGAAAATATGTACATCTTTATCAAGTGATCGAAGAATCAATTGTTTTGGCAAAAGCGCCGGCTCAGTAGCAATTTTACCGCTTATTACCCCGGCTAACGACGCCCACTGCCTTGGTAATAGTTATAATGTTTCGCTCATAGATATCTATGGTTTCGCTATTGGAATAATAACTCAAAGCTAAAATTCTAGAACTAAAAAACTTATAATGTTTATTAATTTATTGCTAACTTTGTCATTAAAAATGTTGGCTCGTTGTTAATGTTGTAATTACTTTTGAAGTGTGTACACATATAATAGAAGTTTTACGGTCGTCTATTGAAATTCAATCGATTCTATTCTTTTGAACTTTTGTGTAGTCATTTACATTATAACTATTACCAAGGCAGTGGGCGCCGTTAGCCGGCGCAATAAGCGGTAAAATTGCTACTGCTATTGCTTTTGCCAAAACAATTGATTCTTCGATCAATTGATAAAGATGTACATATTTTCTAAAGGGATAGGGATAGGGTTAGGGGTAGGGTTATGGTTAGGGTTTAATTTTAATACGGGACTGCCGGCGCAGTAGCAATTTTACCGATTATTTCCACGGCAAACCGCCGGGGCAATAGCAGCGACCTGAGCGAAACAATGTGAGAACTCGGGAAATCAGTGTTTATCACAAACTTTTATTTAGGTTCAGTGTGTGTGTGTGTGTGTGTGTGTGCGTGTGTGTGTGTGTACACAAATCTTGCAAGTAAAATGTAACCAGGTTTTTGACTAGCTAGGAAGCTGAAACTTTCAGCATAGCTTTAAATTGGATGACAACACATGTCAATTAAAAAAAAATTCAATTTGAACATTTTTTGTATTTCTAAATCGAGTGTATTTGAAATCAAAGTTTGTGTTGAAAAACTCGTTTTTTCATTTACTTGTTTTCACTAAGACATCCGTTAAACCTGCTAGATGGCAGGCGTAAAGATAATCTAACTTTAATCTCGAGAGCAGCGCTAGTCGAGTGTCATGAATTAGCTTTTTTCGCCTCCCACTGAGTTACGCCATGGTAAGAGACGGCGTAGCTCTTAAGACCTCGTCATGAATACGGGCCCATAGGAGTTTGATCGGATGGACCGAAGGCATTAAAAGGTTGAAAAATATTAGTAGATATAATTCAAAAAGTATGATAAATACTGCTTTTATCAACTAATCTAAATACTCAATCATGGGTCAATCAATCAATCAATCAGCAAAAATTTTATAGCGCTATTTCCGTAGTGTTCAATAGCGCTCGGTCGTGAGCTTGTTAAACAGATATGTTTTAAGTCCACGACGGAAAGCTGTGAGAGAAGTAGAGTTAGTAAGAGAAGAAGGAAGAGAGTTCCAGAGATAGGGACCAGAGTAGGAGAAAGAGCGTTTAGCAAAGGAATGCTAGAAAAGATATTTTTTTTTATTCGGTGGAAAAATCTTGAGGAAGACCGTAGCCCTCCTCAATCCACGCCTCTGAGTCCAAACCTTCTTAAGGTTCTTCACCTGTATGAGAACTACCTCCTTGCTCCTTTGAATTATAGATAAAAAACTGATTTAAAAACTCTAATTGATTGAAATTCTAAAATAATTAAATTGAAAATAATCTTCTGCTTCTTTTAAGTTAATTTAATTATTAAATTTTGTTAAAAATTAGAAGTTGTTTGTTGTTTGCCTGCCACCGATTTATTGGTGAGTCTCTTCAAAAGAAATACCTGGAAAAAGAAAGAAATCACATCTCTGATCAAACAATCTGACCACAGACAGGTTGAATCTTTTGGCAGGACCATATATATAGAATTCTATATATATGGGCAGGACCACCAAACTTAAGCGAGATCATCATCAACATTTTGAATTATAATAATAATAATAATAATAGTCAATTTGTAAAGCGCCAGTAGCGGAGCGTCAGAAGCGCGCGGGATCTTGTCCGAATGCCTTGGAGAAAAGATGAGTTTTTAAATGTTTTTTAAATAACGTCAGACATGGTGATGATGTGATTGATGGCGGCAGTGAATTCCAGATGGCTGGGGAGCTGTAGCTGAATGATCTATTGGTGAGTTTTGAGTGGCTGACCGGTTGGTAAAGTGAGAGAGAGTTGGAAGAACGGAGTTGTCTATTGTTGGTCCTAATGGTGATGAGTTTATTTAAGTAAGGTGGGTTATTAGTGCTGAGAATTTTGTAGGTTAGTAGTGATATCTTGAAAATAATTCTATATTCTATTGGAAGCCAATGAAGTTTGCGGAGATGAGAAGAGGAGGAAGTGATAGTGGATGAGTTTGTAGTGACTTTGGCGAGTTGATTCTGAACACGTTGAAGTTTATTTAAGCGAGTCGATGATGTTCCGTAGAGCAGAGAGTTGCAGTAGTCCAGTCTAGATGTGACTAGGCTGCGTGCAAGGGTGGTAGCAGTCTCAGTAGAGAGTAGGGGGCGTATGTGTTTCAGGGCCTGTATATGATAGTTGCAGGCCTTTATAGTCGAAGATATGTGACGGTCGAAGCGTAGGTGGCTGTCAAAGGTGACGCCTAGCAGTTTAACGTGTGAAGATATAGGAAGGGTGGCTCCAGCGATGTCTATTGAGGTTAATTCTTTAAATTTGGTGAGTTGCTGTGGTGAGCCAAGGATGATTACTTCAGACTTGGTAGGGTTTAACTGTAAAAAGTTTAAGCGGTGCCACTGTTGAATTTTGTGTGTGCAGAGTGTAAGAGTTTGGATCATGTTTGGTGAGTCGTCACAAGAGAGAGCGGTGAAAAGACAGGTATCGTCAGCGTATTGGTGGAAAGAGACGTTTGATTGTTCGATGATGGCGCAGATGGGTGTGGTGTATGTTGTGAATAGAAGAGGTCCCAGGACAGAGCCTTGGGGAACACTCGCGTCAAGGGCAGAGAGTACAGAAGAGTGTTTGCCCATTTTTATGAATTGTTTTCTGCTGTTGAGGTATGAGGAGATCCATTACAAAGCAGAACTGGTAACGCCAAACTCGTCGGCAAGTCTGGTAGTGAGGATGTCGTGGCGAATGGTGTCGAAAGCGGCCGAGAGATCAAGGCAGACCAGCACAACAGCTTTCTGGTTGCCACAGTTTTGTAGCATAGAATCAAGTACGTGAAGTAAGGCTGTTTCCGTGGAGTGACCGGAACGATAGGCTGATTGTAGTTTTGTGTAGCTGCATGATGAGGTTATGTGAGGTCCTAATCTTTTCAGTACGATTCTCTCGAGTAGTTTTGAGATGGTGGTGAGGTTTGATATGGGTCTGTAGTTGGATGGGATGGAAGGGTCAAGGTTGTTCTTTTTTAGTATGGGTAAAACTTGGGCGATCTTGTATGATTGAGGGAATATTCCTTGTGATAGTGACTCCTTAACAAGTTTGGTAATGAAAGGAGATAATGAGCTGGCATATTTTTTCAGAATAGGGGTTGGTATTGGGTCTAACGGAGATGATTTATTAGGGATAGAGTGAATGAGTTTAGTGACTTCGGATATTGTAGATGGAGTGAAAGAGGATAGTGTAGGTCCAGCATGGGGTCTGTGTAGTTGAGAGATAGTTAGCGACGGTGTTGTTAGAAGGGATGTTGATATGGAGCTGTGGATCAATTTGATTTTATCTATGAAGTACGAGTTGAATGAATTGGCGAGTTTGTTACAGTCAGTGTCGGTGGTGTGTGGAGTTGAGCTACGGTGAAGCAAGCTGTTAGCAATTTTCCAGAGCTGCTTGGATGAGTGGGCAGCATTGTCGAGCTGCTCCTTAATGTGATCAGACCGGGATCTGAGGATAGCCTCGCGTGCACATTTCTTGGCTTCATCTGCTTTGATTTTAGATTTTGAGAACACTCTCTCAAGACGACGACATCTCCTTTTAGCCTGGCGAGCAGAATGAGACAGAAGCTCACTAGAAACACATCGAGGACGTAACGTGCGAGTCTTGGCAGGTGCATGCTTGTCCATAAGGTGTCGAAGGGCTTTGTCGTATGAGTCTGCCAGGAGGTCTACGTCAGAAGACAGGTTCATGAGTGATGCAATGGTAGTATCAAGTTCAGTGTGAAATTGATTCCAATCAATATTGTTGTACTTTCTTATTTGGATTTTAAAGGGAACGGGTGATGGTTTAACAAGGTCTACTATGTAAGAGATGAGGTGGTGGTCGGAAAATGTGACTGGTGATATAGAAGTCATGGAGATGAACTTATTGGATGAAGTGCTCTGCGAAATGACAAGGTCGAGTAAATTGCCTTTGTTATGAGTAGGAATGTCAATGTGTTGGGTTAAGTTGAGTTCGTATAGAGTAGTTAGAAGAGTAGTATTAATAGAAGCTTCTTTACCAGGTAGGTTGAAGTCACCATTTAGGACAAAAGGAATTTTAAGGTCTTTGAGGAGTTCTATGAGCGAGGTGAACTGATGAATGAATGATGATGTGTCTGAGTCGGGCGGGCGGTATATTGTGATAACGTTGAGAGAGGAAGAATGAGTGCTAATTTTGATGCAGATAGCTTCAAATTCAGTAAAGTTAAAATTAGGAAAGTTAAAAGAAGTGGTTTTGAAACAATTGTTTATTATGACTGCGACGCCACCTCCTTTTTTGTCAAGGGAGGTCCCACGGTGCGTGTGATGAACTGTGTAGCCTGATGGGGCAACATTGAGTTTTATTGCATCTGGAGCGTCGGACGTGATCCAGGTCTCGGTGATCGAGAGAACATCTAGTTTGTGACTGTGAATCACATCATGGATCAGAGCCGCTTTGTTAACGGCTGAGCGAGTGTTAAGGAGACCGGCTTTAATTAGATTAGGAGAAGGGGGGTCTCGTTCTTGCTTTTGGACAGTTTAGGTTGCCAGATGTTGAGTCTGAACAAGAGTTTTCTGGTAGATCGGTCAATGCCTTGAGAAAGGGGAGCCGAGCCTAGAGAGCGCATGTAGTCGGAGCTGTATTGAAACGTATTATCAAGGCAAAATGGGAAATTTTAATAGACAAGCCAATTTTTATACCATTAAATAAAGAATATGGTGTAGAATGTCTGTATGAAGATACCACGAATGAGCAGTTATGGTACTCTAGTTATTAATGATTTTAGGCGTACTCTTTTGTCTCATTACGCAAGACAATGTCGCGTTACGCGCAGTAACATATTTACTCGCTCAGCCAATAAAAATTCAATAAAGTCTCGTTTTCTATGCTAAATTTGCGTTGTCTTTGTATTCATTTTGCATTGCCGGTTTTATCGCGTTTGAATTCGATTTCTCTTCAATATGTTAACGTTTTATTTAAGCTTTAGATTTTGATTTGGACGATTTTGGATTTTTAGCAGCGTTTTTTTTAATTTTTATTCATTTATATAGTTGTATAATTGTATAGTTTGTATAGCATTATACATAGTTTTCTCTTCAGTCAGTCTTTTGTCTGTCATTCTGGTATTTTTTTATTTTCTTTTATTCGTGTTATTACATCTGTTAAGTTTGGTTATGGTAAGTTTGTATTGTAGTTAGCACATTTTTTAATCTAAATGTAACTAATATCGCAATGGAATGCGTTGTGTGTAAATCTGCTACTGAAGAAAAACTAAAAATAATCTAAATATTGAAACAAAGTGGGAAAACTTCTCTATTGAATTCTGCAATTGTAATTGGAGATACAATTTTAATTGACAGTTTCACTCTATAAATGTGGATGTTTGTATACATAAGTAAATAACAAAGCAAAAAAAAAATCAGCCCCAGCCTTGTGTTAGTTTTAGTTCTAGCAGCTAGCTCCAATAAAAAGAATTTAAGATCTAAGTTTATATTTGACTGAAAAATTTTTCTATTGTGTGGATTAAGTAGTTCAAAAATTATTCCTGAAAAGCTACCTCAACTGAAAATGCAGCCTGTTTGCATGTTTTGAGAACTCATTTTCAGGAAATGAAATTGAAGTATTTCTTAGACAATGATAGATGGAGCTGTGGAAAAATAGATTTTAAGTTGTGTCTCATTAATACTGATATAGAGGCAGCACCTGATAGCCCAGATAGCCTAATTATTATTGTATAAGTTGTTAATGTGGAATTATTAAAAAGGCTATGCTCTTCTAAAAAATTTTCATGTTTTAAATATGAGCTACATTGTATCTGCCTGTAAACATTGCTATGGTAAAGTTTGTAATAAATCTCTTCATACTGATAATCTTGAAGTAGATATGTTTTATTAGGGCGATATATGTGGAGGCCTGTATGAAGAAACTGTAAAAGTCGATGAGATACTATTTTAATTAGTCTAGCCCAAAATCAGTCTTTGTTGTTGGACGTATTTATTCTTTTTATTGGCAAAAAAGTTGATGTTCTTAAAACAGTTTTGAAGGTACTTGTATATGCTTGTAAATGTTGCTGTGACAAAGTTTAAGATAACTCAATTTATATTAGTGGTCTTGTAAATAATATCTAAAATAGTGAAATATGTGTAAATGTCAGAGTTGGCCAATGAGAGCAGTTATTACATTTGTATTTAAAGTGATATATTTATAGTGAACTTATCAAGTTCTTGAAAAAATGTCTTCTTTGTTCTGCAGGGTTTTAATGCTTGTTAAAATAGCTCTTGTATCTTTCCTCCAGTTACACGTCTATTATTGTTGTAACAAGTTCTTCTGCACATGAGGATATTGCTAAGCATTGTCTCAATGTCAAAACTGTTTGCTTGTGTGTTATAATAAACAGCAAACAATTTGACTATGATATGATGTGCATTATTTATCTACAAAATCCTCATAATCTACACTTCCCAGTTTACTTCAGCCAGCATGACAAAAGTTGCTAACAGTTTCTCTGAATTGAATTAAAATTTGACAATGTTTAAAGTGGTATTAGTGTTTAGTTTTTAGAATGTCGCTTCGGAAGCACTGAAGTGTCACAGCCAATGTAACAGCAGTTGGCAAACCATTCTCAGTTTGGCAACCCCGAACCTTCTGTCTACAGCACTGTGGTGGACACAAGAAGTAAAATCGTGGATGAAGATCTGACTCTTCTGCTCGACTGAATTGTGCTCAATATAATAATTTTTGAAGCTAGATAACAGTTATTATTATAATTATTTAATAAGTTGAAACTTATACTTTGTTTTTAGAATTAAAATTTATGTTATTCTAAAAACCAGTGTTTGATAAATTTCTTGTCTTTAAGATGTTTGAGCATGGTCCTCCTTTAAAAAGTGGTACGATTCCCATAACCGACACCCCCTTCAGCTATTTTCAAATAAGGTTGTGTTTTCAAGTTGCATTGGTTTTTAAATACTGGAGAATTTCAAAAACGTAGACTAGTTGAGTGTACATAATCATTTATACAGAGGAGTTAAGCTAGTTTAAGCATTTGATAAGCAACAACATTCTTCGGGCAGCTCCATAAGCAAACGGAAAATAAAAGTTTCGTTAAAAAAATATAGAAATAAATAACTAAACTGTTTTATGAGCATTTGAGCGTAAGAAGTTTAAATTTCGTGGAGATAATTTGTAAATTAAGCGTCACTTTTTACGCAGAAATAGAAAAAGCTGGCTGTTGATTGGTTGGCGTTAATAAACAGATTCGCGAGTTTTGAGCAACTTCTTTTGCTAATAACTTTTTTTAGGGACTGATCTGTGTCTGGTATCTCTTTCCAGCTCTTAGTTATAACAAATACTATAGTTTAATGTACTTTTTGGCTTGTCTATTAAAATTTCCGTACCAAAAGCTAAATCTACCAGACTATATCCATTGAGCGATAACGGAGATCCGAGCCGAAGATAGTAGAAAACGGAGTTAAATTTAAAAAATAATTAGCGGAACTAGTAGAGTTAAAAATATTGATCAGAATATTGTTTAGAAAATTAGGAAAAAATTAAAAAGACTTAAGTTATCGAAGGCAGAACGCAAACGAGAATCCCGGTGTAAACACGCATATAAGCGCAAACACAAATTCTTGAAACGTTGACGCTACAAATTCTCAGCTTGGTCATACTAAAGAATTGGTTCGAATTTATCAAAAATTTCAACGACAATTTTATGTATAACATTTTATGCAGTAAATTGCTAAAGTTTTACATTTAAAAAAAGCTAATTAAAGCAGAAACTTCAAAATTATACAATCTGAAAAGTCTCAAGAACTATTTCATCTCAACGTTGATATTCTCTACTTAATATCTCTAATAAAATTAGTAATTAAACTCGAAAAACTCATGAAAATTAAAATAAAGAAAAAATGAAAAGAAAAAATTCAATGCTAACGATTTTTAACAAATAAATACAAATTAAACAATCGAAATTCTTCTACTGTATCTTCAACGACAATTCTGCTCAAAAGCAGACGTCATAAACGCATTCAGCAAATCAGAAAGCTCAGAAGAAACCAACTCAACCAATCAGCAAAGCCCGTACAATTCAAGCGTGTAGTAACACCATCTTTTGATTTCAATCGCCATTATTTTTTTCAAAATTCAGTCGTGATTTTAAAAAATTTAAATTATTTAATTTACCTCTTCAATTATAATTTCATTCTACTGGTCATTTTACTTTAATTTATGTTATAGTTTTTATTATATTTTACGTGTGCATACATTACATTATAATTGTCCATAATTCTACAGTAGTGATTCTCAAAATCTATTTTCCAATTCACAATTGTTTAAAAACCGTAATTATTTATTCTGTACTAAATTTAAAAATTATTTACTTCAGTGTTTCATTTATTTCGCTTTGATTTATTTTTGGTGATTTATTTTTCAAAAATGTCCAAAAATCTGAAAAAATGTAAGATATGTGAGATGTACGGAGGAGTTGACAGTTTTACCGGACATATATGCAAAGGTTGTGAAAGAACTGCTGTGTTGGAAAAGAATATTGAAAAGCAACAGGAAAGGATTGATATGTTGGAAGAAAAATTGGAGGAACTGCTTAGAAATAAGGAAATAGTAGAAAAAGAAGAGGTCAAGCATTATGAGGAACATAAATCACAGATTGAAGAAATGGAGAAGAGGTTGAACAGAATTAAGATGACAGAAGAAAAGATAATACAGATTACTTTAGGGGAAAAAACTGAAAAGTGGAGCACTGATGTTAAAAGAAATGTTGACAAAGATCTGAAGGCAATAAATAAAAAAGTGAAAAAAGTAGAGGAATCAATTGAACGCAATATAGAAGAGAAAAAACTGAGAGAAAGAAAAAAAAACATTATCTTGCATCGATTGGCTGAAAAAAAAGACATGGAGCACGGTGAGAGAATAGGTGAAGACAAAAGAATGGTGTTAAGCCTCTTGAATGATGTTTTGGAGGTGCCCTGCGATGAAAAGTTGGACATAAAAAACATCTACAGATTAGGAAAATATAAAGAAGGAGAAAAGGAAAGACCGTTACTTATAGAGTTCCGTAATGTTGCAATCAAAAACAGAGCTCTAGAGTCATTGTCCTGTCCAGACTTCAAAAAGCAGAAGAAAAATTCAAGAGAATCTCAGTCACTCATGACTTGACAAGAACTGAAAGAGAACAGTGCAGAAAGCTGGTTGAACAATGCAGAGAGAAGCAGAATGGAGAAACAACGGGAAACTGGCTATACCGGGTAAAGGGCTTGCCGGGGGACATGAGGATAGTAAAGCTGAAAAGAAACTGAATATAGTGGAGCATGGTGAAAAGAAGAAGGTGACACTCAAAAAAATGGAAAGAAGAAACAATGAAAAAAAGATAGAAGAGATTTGACTACGGTGGACGAAGGCAAAAAAATTTGTAAATGTTTTTATGCTAATGTAAGAAGTCTGGCTAATAGGATAAAAATGGCTGAATTGGAAATATATGTAAAAAATGAAAACCCAGATATTATTGGCTTAATAGAAACCTGGACAAACAATAAAATCAGTGATGATGAACTAAAGTTAGTAGGCTATGATATGTTTAGAAAAGACAGAGAAAATCAAAAGAATACTGGCCATGGTGCTGGGGGGTGTACTGTTGTATGTGAAAAATGATTTGAATGCAGTGCAAAGAGAGGACCTAAACAACAGAAAATTTAAAGAAAGCGTGTGGTGTGAATTGAAGCTGAAAACATATAAATTAATAATTGGGGTTTGCTACAGAACTCCGAGTTCAAATGAAGATGCAGACAAGGGATTGTGTGATTTGATTTCCAAGGCAAATGAAAAGCCAGTGATCCTTATAGGAGATTTTAATTACCACGTTAATTGGGATACTCTTGAGGGTCAGACACGCAAAGACGAGCAATTTCTACACTTCATTAATGATGAATTTTTGACACAGCTGATCAGAGCACCAACAAGAGGAAAAATACTCTTGACTTATTATTAACTTCTGAAGAAAATATAGTTGAAAATATAATAGTGGGTGAATGTCTTGGTACAAGTGACCACCAGATTATCAGATGGAATTTGACAATAAGTGATATTAAGCAAAGAACATTAAAAGATGTTAGATACAACTACTTCAAGGCTGATTATGATAACATAAGAAAATGTATCATAAATAAAAATTTAATGAGCAAAATAACTGGATTGAATGTAGAAAATAGCTGGAAAGTGTTTATTCAAATCATGCAAAAAGTCATTTAGGGACAGGTTCCAATTCAGAAAAACTGGAAAAATAAAAATCCATGGATGACGAGACTGATAATTAAAAAGCAAAGAGCAAAATGTAAAGTATGGAAAAAATATCGAGATCTAAATTGTACCATTGGAAGGGATAATTCAAACACAGAAAAATTAAAGGAATTAAAAGAAAAATACAAAAAGAAAAAAAATGAAGTGAAAAAAAACAATTAAAATGGCCACATTGGAGTATGAACAGAAACTGGCAAACAATATAAAAATGGATTGCAAAAGTTTTTACAAATACGTGAGAAGTAGACAGAAGAAAAAAGACAAAGTAGGTCCATTAAAAGATGACAAAGGGCAGGTAATAACGAACGATGAAGAAACAGCAGACATTCTAAATAACTACTTTGGATCTGTTTTTACTAAAGAAGATATCCAAAATATCCCTAAGGCTAAAGATTTGTTTCAAAGTGATACAGACGAATTAATAACTGAAGTTGTTTTTACAAAAATGCAAGTTGTTGAAATGCTAAGAAAATTGAAAACTGATAAAAGCCCTGGGATGGATGAGCTGCACCCAAAGTTCTTGCTTGAGGTCAGAAATGAGATCGGAGATGTGCTGGCAGAATTGATGAATAGGTCAATGCAAACTGGGGAGGTCCCGCAGGACTGGAGGGATGCTGTTGTGGTGCCACTGTTCAAAAAAGGCAACAGAAGCGAAGCATGCAATTACAGACCAGTTAGTCTTACCAGTATTGCTTGCAAAATTATGGAAAAAATGATTAAAAATGAAATTGTGATTCATCTGGAAAAATATAAATTAATTAAAGATAGTCAGCATGGATTTGTGAAGAAAAAATCGTGTTTGTCAAATTTGTTGGATTTTTTTGAAGAGGTTTATGGAGGTATGGATGCATGTCAGTCGGTGGATGTGATTTATTTAGATTTTGCCAAGGCCTTCGACACGGTTCCTCATCAAAGGTTGTCTTCAAAGTTGAAAGCAGTTGGTATAGGTGGTAATCTGTTAAGGTGGATAGATTGTTGGTTGCTGGATAGAAGACAAAAAGTGGGAGTGAGAGGAAGTTTCTCGAAATAGATGAAAATAACCAGTGGAGTGCCTCAAGGTTCTGTGCTTGGACCACTTCTTTTTGTTGTCTATATAAATGACCTTGATGAAGGAATAGCAGCTAAAATGTCAAAATTTGCCGACGACACTAAATTATGCAAAACAGTGTGCAATAGTGACGATGTCGAAGTGCTGAGAAACGATCTTGTGCAGTTATTCAAATGGTCGCAGGAATGGCAGATGCGGTTCAATGTTGAAAAGTGTCATGTTATGCACTTGGGTAGAAGAAATCCAAGATATAAATAGGAGTTAGAAGGGATACAGCGATACAGCTAAAAGAAACGAAAGAAGAAAAAGATCTTGGCGTATTAGTAAATGAAGATGCTACAAAGTCTAGACACAGCCCCGCAACTATGGGGGGCGAGGGGGGCAAAGCCCCCCCTATAAGATATTTCGCCCCCCCTGGAAAATTTTAAGATATGTAGTTTTTTGAAATTTATAAACCTGTTAACCGTTACACAAGTAAATAGCTGGATAAAACAGCGTATTTCGCCCCCCCCCAAATTCAAGATATGTACCTATTTTTTCGAACCTGTATACAAGTTCATAGCTCGATAAGGCAGCGAATTTTTTCCCCTTCCTGAAAAATTCTAAGACATGTACTTTTTGAACTTTATACACCTGTTATGTAGTGTTTAGCTAGATAAGGCAGCGTATTTCGCCCTCCCCCCTTACTGAAAAATTCTAAGTTATGTACCTTTTTGAACTTTATAAGCCTGTAAACCGTTATTCTGGTATATAGCTGGCTAAAGCAGCGTATTCAGGAATAGTCACAAAATTGGGAATGTTGGGTATCTATCAACACACCTTCAACATAGTGTATTTTGTATCCAATGCGGTTAACTTATTAACGCATCACTGCAAACATCTCAGCAAAACCTTGGGATGCAACTTTTTCTCCCGGCCCACTTATATTTGAAAAAAATCTAAAACTTTTTAAAGCCTTTCTTTAATTTTTCCTCCAAAAAACTGATGACCGGGGAGTTAGTCGGAGCTGCTTTTTCAAAATATTTTCAAAGCCACTTTTTCATTTTTACCAATGCTTTTATTAACTCGTCGTCTCTGTTTCTCTGTCTGTCTGTTTCTCTGTCTGTCTGTTTCTTTGTCTGTCTGTTTCTCTGTCTGTCTGTTTCTCTGTCTGTCTGTTTCTCTGTCTGTTTCAAATCTTGCAATCAATTTTTGAGTCACTTCCTGATGATAGATTTTTTTCAAATTTTGCATACATACTCAAAATAGAAGACAATGCAATATTCAATTATTAGTTTTACAATAAGTCAATTAATTTAGTTAATTTTCTTGAGGGTTTTATCGAGGGGTTTCTTGAGGGTTTTCTTGAGGGTTTTCTTGAGGGTTTTCTTGAGGGTTTTCTTGACCACAAAACGCTAACCGACTGGCAGACTATTTTACCAAGTTAACACGAACCACACTCACTGACCGCGATTCTCTAGCGTGTACGAAATTTTCATGAAAATAGTTGAGATATTTAAATTCGATGCTTTTTGATGATATTTTTATTATTATTACCAATGCTTTTATTAACTCGTCGTCTCTGTTTCTCTGTCTGTCTGTTTGTTTCTCTGTCTGTTTCAAATCTTGCAATCAATTTTTGAGTCACTTCCTGATGATAGATTTTTTTCAAATTTTGCATACATGCTCAAAATAGAAGACAATGCAATATTCAATTATTAGTTTTACAATAAGTCAATTAGTTTAGTTAATTTTAATTAATTTCGATATTTCGATATAATTAAGATATTTCGACTTTAATATAAAATAAAAGAGTAATATAAGAAAAAATTGATTGCAAAATTTGTGTTTTAATTACATATAAGAGCATTGGTTTTAAAAATTCGTTTTTAATTTACTTGTTTCTGTATAAAAACTGATAGCTGATGGCCGGGAGAGGGGGCTATCCAGAAGTAGTTTATCCATACATGTTAAACCACTTCAGGGGGCCCACTAGTTGGCCTATCCAACCTCAAAAACCTAAAATATCAGAATAGAAGCTTGAAGTGTACCTATATAAAATTACAGATTGTGTTTAAATTAAAAAACAAAACAGAAAATTAATTCTGTAATGCAAAGATTTACGATAAATATTGATTATTTTTATTTATTGCACTTTTTGTCATTTTATTTTTATAAACTATTCCAGCAAATCCAAAATGAAGTCATAAAAATAATAAACAATATAGGTGTTGCTGATGCACCTTGGTTTTACATATAATATTTACATTGTCTTTTCAACTCCCGATATAATTTTAGTGGTTTTTTGGCCATTTTCATTTCGCCCCCCTTTAGAGATAGCTCGCCCCCCCAGAGCATGACGTCTAGTTGCGGGGCTGTCTAGACAATGTGCAGAGGTTGCAAAGAAGGGAAACAGAATTTTGGGCATGATCAAAAGAACCATAGTCAGCAGAGATAAAGATACAGTTTTAAGATTGTATAAATCTCTAGTTAGGCCACACTTTGTGCAATTGTGCAGGCATGGAGCTCTTGTCTTAAAAAAGATATCTACATAAGTGAAAAAGTGCAAAGACGAGCTACAAAGATGATTGCTGAGTTAAAAGGACTGAATTATGAACAACGTTTGAGTAGATGTAATCTGACCACACTTGAAAAGAGGAGGACTAGAGGAGACTTAATTGAGACTTACAAATTATTGAACGGATTGGTTGACCTAAATCCGGAAAGATTTTTTGAGAGATCGAGATACAAAAGTACCAGAGGGCACAACTTAATCAGAAACAACAAAATGCGCGAAAGGACTTAATAGAAATTCTCCTTTTCACCTTCCAGCTTTTACAATTTAAATAGGGAAAGTGGTTTCTTACCTGTATATATTGAAACGCTTAAAAGTGAATCCAATCATTCATCTCCTCACGAGATGATTGTAATTGTAGTGTTAGTAGTGTTACAACAAATTAGCGCGGCACTGTGTTGAACAGTTGTAGATTTTTATTTTACATTACCCAAAAAGTGGGATTGATTTATTTTTATGCTCTGAGAACGTGTTTTGCAGATTTTTAGCTTAATACTACTGAATAGCTGCTTTTCAATAGCACTTGTGAGTTTATAGTTTATCCAATTTATCATCCTCCTGTCATAGTGTAGTAATATTAATATCTTTTGATTCGTATCTGCCTACGGCGTAGTCACTCTTAGTGAGTCTAGTTTAATTTCAGTTTATTTGAGTCTAGTGAGTTTAGTTTCAGTTGTTGTTTTTTATCTTGTTCTAGCTAATCTAAGGCTAGTCAGTCTATAGTCCTACTATACTACTAAGACTGCTACTAAGACTGAGAGTTGATTTTGATTTGAAATTACATTACTTACTGAAAATTCTGAAAATAAGAACAATAATCATGTTAGGAACCTCGTCCTGTTTCAACATCTCTTTATCAGAGACACAGGTCATCTGCAAGTTATATATTGCAGAATATTAGTATAAACGAAAAAATAAACTCAGTATGGTTTACTAGGAGATTATCCATAATTGATTTTTGTCTATTAATTTATGGTAATTTTCAATTTAGTTTTTTTATCCAATTCACAAATTTTGCTACTGCAGTAGCACCTAGCAAAATTATATGAACTTCTATCATATATATTCATACATACTTGTAAATAAGTACAGACATCGGAATTTAGGTGTGGTGCTGGTTAAATGTTTAAAAATTGTTATATTCTTTGTTTTAAACAAATTGTTAAATAGATTAAAAAAAGACAAAAATAAATAGAAGAAGCTGCAATGGGGATGAAGTCTAACTTTACAACAGTCATTGTTGTTCAAACAACAAGTTCTGGAGGCAAGTTTTTAAATGTTTTTATGATAGATCATGCTTTATGTAATATATTTAGTATACTAATTGAAATAATTCAAATTAATGAATTTCTTATTTATTTGCATTTATTTAATTGAAGGTTTTTTTTCCTACATGACTTAAAAAAATTTCAGGTCTTCTAAATAGAATGGATTTTATTTCTGTTATTATTTTGGGAATTCTTTTACTGGTTTGCTCATTGATTTGCTGCTATTTTGGATTTAAAAGAAGAAAAATTTTGCCAAATGATACTCAAATGGTGGATGTTCCGATCTCCAATGGTAACCTTCGTTTTTTTTATTATTGCTTACGATATTTTCATAATACTTTAGTTCCTTTCCACTTGCATGTATAACGCACACACACGCAGACATACATACATATATACATACATACATACATACATACATACATACATTCATACATACATACATAAATATGTGTATATATATCTATATATATAAAAATCTCGTGTCATAGTGTTTGAAATTGAACTCCTCGGAAACGACCTAACTGATTTTTATGAAATTTTTTGTGTTTATTTGGTAGATCTGAGGATAGATAGGTCCATGGCTATTTAGAATATTTTTTTTAAATTATTTGAAAAAGTAACTTTGGAAAAACAAAAAAGTGCAAATATGCCCTTTTTATAGGAAAATGCAATAGATAGACAGTCATATATATATATATATATATATATATATATATATATATATATATATATATATATATATATATATATATATATATATATATATATATATATATATATATATATATCGATTTGTATTAATCGATTTGTATGACACCAATTCGCATGGCAACAACTGCTTTATCCTATATAACCCTATATATATATATATATATATATATATATATATATATATATATATATATATATATATATATATATATATATATATATATATATATAAAATATATATATATAGGGTTATATAGGATAAAGCAGTTGTTGCCATGCGAATTGGTGTCATACAAATCGATATATATATATATATATAGGGTTATATAGGATAAAGCAGTTGTTGCCATGCGAATTGGTGTCATACAAATCGATTAATACAGTTTGAGATTCCAGCGAAGCCGTAAATTATCCAACAGAGTTTTTGAACTCATTGGATTTGACAGGCATGTCACCGCATCATTTTACATGTATATATATATATATATATATATATATATATATATATATATATATATATATATATATATATATATATATATATATATATATATATATATATATATATATATATATATATATATATATATATATATATATATATATATATATATATATATATATATATATATATATATATATATATATATATATATATATATATATATATATATATATATATATATATATATATATATATATATATATATATAATCATGAGTGGCTGGCAGAAAGTCATTTTAGCAGAAAAAAATGTGGACGTCAATGATTTAAATTTCAAGATACAGCAGTTGTTGCCAGGCGAATTGGTGTCATACAAATTGATTGATACCGTTTGCGATGCCAGCGAAGCCGTAAATTATCCAACTGAGTTTTTTGAACTCATTGGATTTGACAGGCATGTCACCGCATCATCTACAACTTAAAGTTGGATCTCCGGTTATTCTACTTCGGAATTTGAACCCACCGCAGCTGTGCAATGGCACGCGATTAGTAATTAAAAATTGATAAAAAAAACACTGTCGAAGCCTGCATTTTGAATGGCAAGTTCTGAGGCAAAAGGGTTTTGCTGCCACGGATCCCAATAATTTCTACAGAAGTGCATATTGAATTCAAATGAATTTAATTTACAATTAGATTGGCATTCACAATGACAATTAATAAGTCGCAAGGCCAAACAATGTCTGTTTGTGGCTTAGATTTGGGCACGCCATATTTTTCTCACGAACAATTACCTATACGTGGCATGTTCTTGCGAGGGCAAACCATCCAGTTTGTTTGTGTTGGCTAAAGATGGTGTGACAAAAAACATTGTATACTCGATTGCTCTTAGATATTGTTTTTTTTTAAATTGACATAATTTGTACATTAAACTTTTAATAAAAAAAAACTAAAATAATTTATAAGGCAAAACAATGCTTGCTGGGTCCGAGTTATGGGGACAACTAGGTCACCACGGCTAGCTGATCTGTGTCGAGATAAGCAAGAATTGTTATCAGACACAGTAACATACAACTCTTGTAAATATGATGGGGCTTCCCCATGAAGCGCCTTGTAGACCAGAGTCCCAATTTTGAAAGTAATGCGCTCAGAGATACGCAGCCACTGGAGTTCAGTTTTCATTATTGCAGTCACATGATCATGTTTCTTTAATCCACCAAAAAGAGGAGCAGCCGCATTTTGAATACGCTGAATCTTTCCGACAGCACCAAGAGGTAAGCTTGTGAATAGAGAGTTGCAGTAGTCAAGTCGACTGACAACAAACGAATGCAGCAGGAGAGGTGTTGCTTCACTTGTCAGAAACTTTCGTATGGTTCTAAGTTGTTGTAGTTGGAAAAACATGTTTTTGAGAGTTTAGAAATATGATCTTTCATGGAAAGCTCAGAATCGACATAAACACCCAGGTTCCGAACAACTTCTGTGGGGACGACCAAAGCCCCAGCAACCAACAAAGCTTTTGTTTTACTCTGCTGCAATTTTGATCTTGCACCTATCCAGATTAGTTCAGTTTTAGACGATTAGAAGCCATCAACTGTTCAATGTTCTCTATGCAGGGTAATAAGCGAAGGTGAACATTCTCCACATCATCAACAGAGCAGTGAGCATATGTTTGGGTGTCGTCGGCATAGCAGTGTCCCTCTGTCCAGAAATATGAATAATTTCAAGTAAATCAGTGGTGTACTATAGAAACAGTAGTTTGCCCAGGTCTGATCCCTGGGGTGCTCCACTACTAAGAGATACGGACAATGACAAGTTCCCACCCACACTAACCCGTTGCATGCGGTTAGTTAGCTATGAAATAATCCATTTTAAGACAACTCCACAGATGCTATGAGTTTTTTCAAGTCTCTCAATAAGGATTGCATGGTCGACAGTATCAAATGCGGCACTCAGATCTAAAAGACTCAGTAGCGACAACTGACCTCTATCAGTAGCAACTGCCAAATCATTGACCACCTTGAGAAGTGCAGATTCTGTAGAGTGAAACCGACGATACGCAGATTGGTTCGATGGGAGACTGCCAGAAAGACCTAGATGTACATTCAATCATTTAGCAACAATCCTTTCTACTAGTTTTGACATAAAGGTCAAGTTAGAGACTGGTCGATAGTTCTTCATGTCAGCAGGGTCAAGACCGTCTTTTTTAATAAGCGGAGTGACAATTGTTTATTAATTAAAGGTTTACATTTATTAATGGCTAAAGCTTCTTTTAATTTTAACTTAATGGGTTGATTTTCTTTCATTAGGATACTGGTATTATCAATTAGAAATTTATGTGATGGTTTGATTGAATGTTGTGTTGACATATGTTGGTATATGGCACCACTTTGACAATGCATAATCAATCTACGAGACAGAGTGGTTCTAGTATAATAATAATAATAATAATAATAGGATCGATTAGAAGCGCCAGTTGCTAAGCTTCAGAGGCGCCGGGAACCACTCGTGCATATGGGATCACACAGTATTACCTGCCACCTGCACGTGTCTCAGAAATCGGAATGTGTCGAACCCTATTACTCCCCAGTCGTGAAACTGGTACTCATTTATCGACCAGTGAAGGATGAAAGGCTGAGTTGGCCTGAGCAGTGTGACTGAATTCTTTGCTCAACGGAATTACGCCTCACCGTGACTGAGATTTGAACCCACGACGGCAGGATGATAGCATAACTGCTTTCACCACTGTGCTACGGCGCCCACTATGACCAATGTAATTTTCCACCTGACCATGTGGAAACGGACACGAAAATTGGTACACTAGGTTGGTTTGTGCTACAGGGCTAGAAACATTATTTATACTATTTTTAATTAAAAGATTATGAGTTTTTCCATTGTTATAATAGATGTGTAACTTGAGTGTATTATCTTTATTTACAACCTTAATATTATCATACACAATGTTTTTCAACACTTTTTCATCTATTTTATAATTATTAGACATCTCATTAGCATAATATAATGGAATTATACAAGAATTTGATGAGTTATTGGTATTAGGTTTTGAAACATGTTTTATATATATATATATATATATTAGGGATGTCACGGGTAGTACTTTTTGGAGTTTTCGGGTTCGGGTTCGGGTTTGTGAAACTAGAGTTTTCGGGTTCGAGTTCGGGTTCGGGTTTGTGAAACTAGAGTTTTCGGGTTCGGGTTCGGGTTTGTAAAACTTGAGTTTTCGGGTTCGGGTTCGGGTTTGTGAAACTCAGGTTTTCGGGTTCGGGTTCGGGTTCGGGTTTGTAGTTTTCCAAAAACCGGGTTCGGGTTCGGGTTCGGGTACTGGTTTATGATTTCAAATTCCTGGATTGATTTTAAATTTACCTAGTGTATATACATATACAAACGAGAGCGATCAATTCATCCATTGGACATTACACGTTTTGAATAAACTCTAACAAGTTATTTTTTTAGCTTTCCAAATAATGTGATTTCTTTGGCCGAAGGAGGCTTAATTATTTTAGTTCGTTCGTGGCTCGGTCCGGCCAGATAATAAGGCGGATTAGTGGTCTAGTTTACACACTCACCAATAAAATGACCTATTTGTGTTATTTGTTACCCAAAGGTGATAATACAAAACTTGCATGGCTTGCGATTAGCATAATACGTTACCTCTTAAATTATTGTGATTTATTAATTTTTTCGCGGCTCGGTCCGGTCGGGCAATCAGGCGGATTAGTGTCCTAGCTTACACATTTGCCAATAAAATAACTGTGGCGCATAGATCATTTATAGACTTTGCCAGTTAAAGTTTAGGATTATGCAAGATTATCTTTATAACAAAGGGTCTTTGTTATATCAGAAAAACTTTGAGTATATGAATGAATAAATATAAGGTTATATAACTGAAGTAAAAAGTTTAGAGTCATGGCTATCCGCGATTTATTCGACCATAGAGGCTTAATTATTTTAGTTCGTTCGCGGCTCGGTCCGGCCTGATTATAATCAAACGGATTAGTGGTTTAGTTTACACAATCACTAATAAAATGACGTATTTGTGTTATTTGTTACGCAAAGGTAATAATACAAAACTTCTACGCTCGCGATTAGTAGATTATAGGTTACGTCAACAAAACTTGTAATTTATTAATCTCTAAGACACAGCTTTTATAAAGATTTATTTGTTCACAACTCCGAGTTCGGGTATTAGGCTTATAAATTTTCGGGTTCGAGTTCGGGTTCGGGTATCAAGTTTTCACATTTTCGGGTTCGGGTATCAAGTTTTCTCATTTTCGGGTTCGGGTATCAAGTTTTCACATTTTCGGGTTCGGGTACCAAATTTTCACACTTTCGGGTTCGAGTTCGGGTTCGGGTATCAGAAAAAGACCGGGTAGTACCGAACTCGGGTTCGGGTACCCGTGACATCCCTAATATATATATATATATATATATATATATATATATATATATATATATATATATATACTAGCGGAGTGCCCGGTGTTGCCGGGGTTTTTAGAGGTTTTTCTAGTGTTTTTCTCTCGCTCAGGTTTCCTTCTCCGGTTGCTTTCCCACTCCCGTTTGCTTTCCCGTTCTCGGTCGCTTTTCCGTTCCTGGCCGCTTTCCTGCTTCTGGTTGCTTTTCCGCTCCTGTTCCCGGTCGCTTTCCCGTTCCCGCTCCCGCTTGCTCTCCCGTTCTCGCTCATGCTTGCTCTCTCATTCCCGTTCTCGCACGCGCTCATTTTCTCTTTTTCATTCTTTCCTAACTTCTTTTAGCCCATAAAACATAAAATAGATTTGGCTAAATCTTGCTTGAAGCTATCAAACGTTGTTACGTAACCTAAATTTGAATTTTAATTACGCAATTACCGATTTTGAATTTTATTACTCACCCCCGAATATATATATATATACTAGCAGTGCCCGTAGCGGCTTCGCTCGCATGAAATTAGAGAGTTTGAACCGTGCATCCATAGTAGAGATCATTTTTTTAGGTCTCGGCTCGGCCCGTCGACAAATTAGCCCAGCCCGTTTTAAAAACCCAAACTCCTGGCCCAGCACAGCCCGTCTGAATCAGGCCCGGCCCATTTAAACAGGCTTAGAAGTTCTATATACTTGATGAAAAACTTCGGCCCGTCCCACCTTGACCTCAGGTATGGCCCGGCCAAACTGAAGACCCTAAAATCACTAAAATATCTATATACTTAGTGAAAAGCCTCGGCCCGTCCCACTTTGATTTAAGGTTTGGCCTGGCCCGTGTGAAGACTCTAAAATAACGGCTTGGCCCGGCCGATGATAAACTGGACTTAGCTACTTTTAACCGGCACAAAACTTCAAAATACTAATTTTTACATTTGTAGCACTTACAGTTTGTGAGTAGCAGTTATTTTGAAATCAAATAACCCTTATTTCCACCCCACATTTGAGGTCCTGGAAACCAAATTTTCAAAAAATGCTAAAACACGTATTTCATTATTTTTGGAGTAGAAACTAAATACTAATTTTTACTTCTGTAGCATTAACAGTTTTTGAGTAGCAGCTACTTTAAAAACCAAATAACCCAAAAAATGATGAAACACGTATATCTTTTTTTTTTGAGTAGATACTAAGTATTAATTTTTACATCTGTGGCAATTACAGTTGTTGAGTAGCAGTTACTTTAAAAACCAAATAACCCTATTTTCCACCACACATTTGAAGTCCTGGAAACCAAATTTTCAATAAATTGTGAAACCCGTATATCATTATTTTTAGAGTAGAAACTAAATACTAATTTTTACTTTTGTAACATTAACAGTTTTTGAGTAAAAGCTACTTTAAAAACCAAATAACCCAATTTTCCAACCCACATTTGAGGTTCGGGAAACCAAATTTGTAAAAAATGGGGAAGCACGTATATCTTTATTTTTAGAAAAGAAACTAAATAATAATTTTTACATCTGTGGTATTTACTGTTTTTGAGTAGCAGTTACTATAAAAGACAATTAGCCCTATTTTCCACCCCACATTTGAAGTCCTGGAAACCAAATTTTCAAAAAATGCTAAAACACGTGTTTCATTATTTTTGGAGTAGAAACTAAATACTAATTTTTACTCCTGTAGCAGTAACAGTTTTTGAGTAAAAGCTACTTTAAAAACCAAATAACCCAATTTTCCAACCCACATTTGAAGTCCTGGAAACCGAATTTTCAAAAAATGGTGAAACACGTATCTTTTTATTTTTCAAAAAGAATCTATATACCAAATTTCAAAATCTCCTCATTTTTGGTTTTCGAGATATACATTGTTTTAGAAAAAAGTTTGTTTTCCAGTTTTTTCCCCTCAGGAGCAAAATTTTCAAAAATCCTTTCTTAGCGGATCTTTACGCTATAAAAGTAATATAAGTTCCAAATTTCACGTTCCTAGGATGAGGCGTTTGAGCTCGGCGTTGATTATGAGTCAGTCATCTGTCAGTCAGGACATGTTCTTTTATATATATAGATATGGTTCCCGCTCGCTCACACGCTTCGCTCCGCTCATTTTGTGACGGATTTCAAATTTTTTTTTCTCTTTATTTGATTCCCCTTGACTCTCAAGGTTGTGTAAAAATTTCATTACGATCGGATGAATGGTGTAGCAATGCATAAAGGATATACATATATACATACATATATACATACAAACATTCATTTATATATATATATATATATATATATATATATATACTAGCGGAGGTACCCGGCGTTGCCCGGGGTTTTTAAAGGTTGCTTTCCAGTTCCCGGTCGCGTTCCCTTTCCCGCTCGATCTTTCGCTCTCTGTTGACTTCCCGTTTTCGTTCATTTATGTATGTATATATATATATAGCCCCGCTCGCTCACCCGCTCCACTCCGTTAATTTTGAGGCGGATTTCAATTTTTTTTCTCTATATTTGATTCCCCATGACTCTCAAAGTTGTGTGAAAATTTAATTATGATCGGATGAATGGTGTAGCAATGCATAAAGGACGTACATACATATTGCCCGGGGTTTTTACAGGTTTAACTAATGCGTTTCTTTTTTGCTCCCGTTTCCTTCCCGCTTGCGCTCCCGCTCCAGGTCGTTATCCGTTCCCTGTCGCTTTCCCGCTCATTTTTTTGCTCTCAGTTCCCCCCCCCCTAGATCCGATTCTAAATACATACATACATACATACATAGATACATAGATACATACACACATACATAGATACATACACACATACATACGTACATACATACATACATACATACATACATACATACATACATACACACATACATACATACTTACTAGAGAGTGACACGGTAATACCGACCGCGGTAAATACGGGAACAAATTTCAATAATTTCACCATTACCGCGCGGTAACGGGGAAAAATTAGAAATAAATTTGCGGTAATGGGGAAAATGTTGACGGTAATTCCGCGGGAACGGTAATGAAGTTTTAAACTAATTTTTAAAAATTAAAAAAAAATGTTTAATTTTTTTTTTACTTTGTTTTATCGTCTTTGTACTTTGTTTAGCTAATTCTACCGACTATCTTTCTTTTTGTATTTCATTTCGGTTGAATGTCTTGGTCTTGAATCGGTTTAATTTCAATAGTACATTTTTGCTTGTAGTTTTAAATAACATGGAAATCTGAAAATGCGACATCGAAAAATTAATTTCAATTAAAAGTGAACGCTTGCGATTCGACAAATGTCAAGGCACTCATGGATTGAAGAACTTATATTTTTTACTTTCTTATTTCATTTAAAACATAACTACCTTTTTGCAAATTTTTTTAATAATTAACTTCAAAATAAACGTGCATAAAAATTTAAAATGCGGGGACAATGAGGGTTTGGGAATGATAGCTGCGGGGATGGGTAGGGGATGGGGACAGATATTGAGGGGATGGGGTGGGGATGGGGACATGGGGCGAGGGGACGGGAAGAGAGTTTTCTTTGCGGGGTGGGGATGGGGAAGAAATGTTGTCCCCGTGTCACTCTCTAATACTTACATACATAGATACATACTAGGGATGTCACGGGTACCCGAACCCGAACCCGAGTTCGGTACTACCCGGTCTTTTTCTGATACCCGAACTCGAACCCGAAAGTGTGAAAATTTGATACCCGAACCCGAACCCGAAAATGTGAAAACTTGATACCCGAACCCGAAAATAAGAAAACTTGATACCCGAACCCGAACTCGAACCCGAAAATGTGAAAACTTGATACCCGAACTCGAACCCGAACCCGAAAATTCATAAGCCTAATACCCGAACTCAGATTTGTGAACAAATAAAAATTTTTAGTAAATAAATATTTATTCCAGTTTTAAAAATAGCAACACAAACAGAGTTTTCATAACTTTTCTAGTTTATTAAAAATGAAATAGTATTAGGAACCGATTTATTAGTGATTGTGTAAGCTAGTTTGATTATCAGGCGGACCGAGCCGCGAACGAACTAAAATAATTAAGCCTTCTTTGGTCGAAAAAATCGCGGATAGCCATGACTCTAAACTTTTTACTTCAGTTATATATTCTTATGTTTATTCATTCATATACTCAAAGTTTTTTTGATATAACAAAGACCCTTTGTTATAAAGATAATCTTGCATAATCCTAAACTTTAACTGGCAAAGTCTATAAATGATCTATGCGTCACAGTCATTTTATTGGCAAATGTGTAAGCTAGAACACTAATCCGCCTGATTACCCGACCGGACGCGTATTTACAATCCCTGTATGAGCACAGGACGGACCCGATAATTATTCATGTTTACGCTCTTTCTTGCGTTGAGATTGGCTGAAAACATTGACGGGATTTTTGATATTTATTAGAAGTTTACTTTCAATGTTGTTCAATTAAAAATATAATTTTTTAAGAAAAGTTTGGAAAAAATATTCTAAAATAAATTATCTTAAAATTTTTCAGTACATACAGTCATAACTAGATCCAATTGCTAAGTACATCAAAGTTCTAGGTTAGCTGAGTTGGTAGGGTGTTAGCTTTGAATGTGAGAGCATCACGGTTCGATTCCCAGTCACTGCCTCACAATTGCTTTGAAAATAATTTTGTCAGATCTCGATGGAGCCCGTTGAATTCTAAATTTGTATCAACTTTTTTTTATTCAATTCATACACGAGTCATTCAACAGATTCTTTCCTGCAACTCGTGAAGTTAATAGCGCTGTTAAATCCCACTAAAATTAACAAAAAAACAATTTCATGCTTTGGCTAAGAACAACCAAAGTTGAGATATAACAATACACTAATATCACGTTGTTGATGCAAATTCATTATTTATCGACTGGTTTTTTTTAGTTAAATTGGTTTCAAAGTTAGAGTATATAATTTTATTTCATGAAAGTTATCCAGAAAACATTGCTACAAGTAAAATCATAAAATGCAAAATTGTTATTTTACAAGTAAAGTTTAAAAAAACCAAATGTTATGTTACAAGTAACACAATTTAATTATTTAAATTAGTCCACTACTGTGCGATCTAGCATGTGGCACATTCGCGTCAATGTTTTCAGCCAATCACAGTGCAAGAAAAAGCGTAAACATGAATAATTATCGGTCCGTCCTGTGCTCATACAGTGATTGTAAATACGCCGACCGGACCGAGCCGCGAAAAAAATTAATAAATTAGTATAATTTAAGAGGTAACGTATTATACTAATCGCAAGCCATACAAGTTTTGTATTATCACCTTTGCGTAACAAATAACACAAATAGGTCATTTTATTGGTGAGTGTGTAAGCTAGACCACTAATCCGCCTGATTATCTGGCCGGACCGAGCCACGAACGAACTAAAACAATTAAGCCTTCTTCGGCCAAAGAAATCACATTATTTGGAAAGCTAAAAAAATAACTTGTTAGAGTTTATTCAATACGTGTAATGTCCAATGGATGAATTGATCGCTCTCGTTTGTATATGTATATACACTAGGTATATTTAAAATCAATCCAGGAATTTGAAACCATAAGCCAGTACCCGAACCCGAACCCGAACCCGGTTTTTTAAAAACTACAAACCCGAACCCGAACCCGAAAACCTGAGTTTCACAAACCCGAACCCGAACCCGAAAACTCGAGTTTTACAAACCCGAACCCGAACCCGAAAACTCTAGTTTCACAAACCCGAACCCGAAAACTCTAGTTTCACAAACCCGAACCCGAACCCGAAAACTCCAAAAAGTACTACCCGTGACATCCCTAATACATACACACTCCCGCTCCCGGTCGTTATCCGTTCCCTGTCGCTTTCCCGCTCATTCTTTCGCTCTCAGTTGCCCCCCCACTAGATCCGATTCTACATACATACATACATACATACATACATACATACATACATACATACATACATACCTACATAGATACATACACACACATACATACTTTGAATGAGCATTTAGTGCCGAAATATTGTAAAAAACACATACATACATACATACATACATAAACACAGACACACATACATGCACATACACATACACACATACATACGCACATATATATATATATATATAGTTCCCGCTCGCTCACCCGCTCCGCTCCGCTCATTTTGTGACGGATTTCAAATTTTTTTTCTCTATATTTGATTCCCCTTGACTCTCAAGGTTGTGTGAAAATTTCATTACGATCGGAGGAATGGTGGAGCAATGCATAAAGGACATGAATATATATATACATATATACAAACATTCATTTATATATATATATATATATATATATATATATATATATATATATATATATATATATATATATATATTTCTTTTAAACAGGTATATATATATATATATATATATATATACATATATACAAAATAACTGGTGATCTCATTATAAATTCAGTCAATAATATAATAGAGCAATGAACTGTCATGTTAATAATTAAAATTGCTTATTGTAACATTTCATTTTATTTTAACATCTCATTCTATAATCTACTATAACTTTTATTGTGTGATTCTCCACTGTTGATCAATGAACTTACAATGATACAGTTCATTGTAAATTAATACTTGATCTGATTTGATTATATTTTATTCTATCTGTTTTTATCTTTATCTTATATTCATCTTTATTTCACACTAGCATTTCATATACTCTAATTCATATTATGTGATTTCCCATTGTTCCAATCCAGCTTTTTAGCTGCAATACAAATAAAAGTTATATCTCACTTTAAATTCGGTTTTCCTAACAACCTGTACCTGTAGCTCCATTATTTACTATTTTTAGTCTGGGAACCGGCAACATATTTCAATATATATATATATATATATATATATATATATATATATATATATATATAACATATATAAAACCAGCTCGTCTCTGTTCTATAGCTTTTTTACTGCCACATTGAGAATAGTTATCAAATATATCTAAAGCAGAGGTTAAGCCATGCCCCTCTTTAGTCGACCTCTGCATACTTCCACTTAGAAATATGCGGAACGGGCATCAACGGTTGGCAAGGCAATCGTACCCGCTGACATCGATGACTATTATTATTAATGACTATTATTAATATCATTCTATGTTTATGTTTTGGTTTATTCTGTTTGATAAACTTATTTTGTCAAATTTGTTATATAGAATTGGAATGATTATTTTAGTGTTTCGATATCCGTAATTGACCGTAATAGTAGTTCATCTAAGATATATCTTTATAATCTCAATTATATTCTTGGTTGTATGTGAGTATGTGTGTGCCACCTGTAGTGTGCACGTCGTCTGCAGCTGGAATTCGAAACTTTCTCAGCTTCTTTCTTGATTCTTGCCAACCGGATTCGCCATCGCCTATAAATAAACCCGCTGGGTTTTCCTCACTTTCTTAATTTTTGCATACAGGTACTTTCTCACGTTTGTCATCATTTAGAGTCTAAATTTAGACAAATAGATGTACCGAAACTAAACAAATGAAACTTATTTCAAGTTTAAAAAAAATAAATTTTTTAAATTTCTATAAATTTTGAAATTTTTTAATATTTAAAAATTTTGTTCAATGAATTCCTTTAATGTAGTTCAACATCTTGAACCTCCTCTTGTTCAACTCAACGATAGTTTTGTTCAAGACACCACTAACCTATCTGTATGTGGGTCTGACTCGGTAGACTCGTATGTTTCATGCATATTAAACGCTCGATAGGTGAAAAACGTAACTATAATGAGAGGCGTTGTACGACTTGAGAACAACACAAAGAACGACAAGCACGAGCACAAAAATATTGGCAGTAACATAAAGTAAGACAAGGCTATTGTATACGGTCTGACAGCAATTAGTGCCGTCGCCGCTTATTAATATTATCATTGTAAGTGAGATGCTCAAAAGTAGTATTCGAACCACTGAGCCCCACACCATCCTACCATCCAGCCTGAATGTCATGAAGTTCAACTGGAACGCAAGTGTCAAGTTGCCTGAAGGTCAAAGCATTGTCTTCATCGCCGAGCAAGCCATGAGACAACGATAGAAGATTACTTTCTTCGAAATTGCCTACAGCACTATCGACTGAAGACGAGATGAAGCTGGTGGGGAAAACGACGTTATCGCCAAACAGTGTTTGGCCATCTCCATGTGCAACGTCCCGAGCTGAAGCACAGCGGGCCATTTCATGAAGATCGACTTTTCTTCCAGAATCAGGCCGACCGCGCGATCCAAAAGAATGAACTGAAGTGTGGCGCCTTTGATTGCCAGCGCTCAGCGAATGAGATTCACTGTCACGGCCGACAGAAACGCAAGAAACGAGGGACAATTCTGTGCCGTCCAGAGCCATCATGAAGACTTGATCGTCCACATCACACTCGTTTTCAGTTGTAGAGAGGGTGACGGGTCTGTCACCACGAGAGATACAACAACTGACTTTTGTAAGTGGTAGATCCGAGGTAGGAGAGTCTACGGATCCATCACAATTCACAAGTATTGTTTTGTACATCACTTGTACACTGATGACACGTTACAGAAGCAGATGAACCTGTCGTCAAGTTGCCACCCATGTTATCGGAAGAGATGGTTTGGTTTTTTGAGTTGAACGTGGTGTTATTTGTCACAATATGATTAGTCGGACAGCGTCCATATTGTAACAGTAAAGTTCGATTTAAACGATCATCTTGTCCTTGAACATTGATCGTGGGGCGGTGTCTCAAGATCAACAAAGCTTCTTTGATCTTCAACGGGTCAGGGTCTGTATCAGAGGCAATAACTTCAGTGTTATCACCAAGCAGTTTTTTATTAGGTTTTTGATGGTGAACTGTAGTAAGATGAGCAAAGAGGCTTCCGCCCTGTGTGTGCATTGCTAATATATATATACATATAAATATATAATATATATATATATATATATATATATATATATATATATATATATATTATATATATATATATATATATATATATATATATATTATTCAAATAATTAGGTGTTAATTTTATGTCGATACAGGCTCGGTTAAATTTTATAGACCAAGTTTTGTTGCAAATATATATATATATATATATATATATATATATATATTTTGACAGTATTTGGGTATCAAATTCTCGCATAAACACGCTCTATTAAATGCTACGGCCCATTTTCTACAACACCATTTCTTTACTACTGCTTCGAACCGTCTAAATTTTCTTCCCTAATTAACTACACAGTCAACAGTGCACAAAACTTTATTGTCACAAGGGGTTGACCGGCCGGTTTCGGCTTTATCCATCATCAGAACCCCTATAATAAAGTAAGGAAAATCAATGTATAGAATATTAGACGAAAGCCAAATATATAAAGATAGAGAAACACTAATAAAACCATTCAAATATAAAACTAAAAACATAGAATTCCAAAAACATACCAGCGATACAACTTTCATTAAAACGACCAACAGTACGGCAATACAACAGCTAACGAAACTGTTTACGTATAACTCACCTGGGAGCAGGTGCACTGAATTTACAGGTACATTATTTATATTTAAACTTACTAAAAAGACAATAGGGTAATTTCGACAGCAAATCAAAGTAGCAAAATAAAGTTTCATCCCATGACCATAAAACGAGGAAATAAAGTAAACTCGAATTAAATTAAAACAGAAATGAAATAAACAAGAAATAAAATTAAAATAAATTAAGAAATAAAAAGATAAAATAAAAAGAAATGAATAAACCAAAATTAAAATAAACAAAAAATAAAATCAAAATATAATAGCGAAAAGGTCGCTAGAACTAGCGTCGGACACGCCGCATCTTTATATTACCATGATCTACCAAATGTGCAAACGGCAAAACCCCATCACGACCGGAGATTGGTAATATCTCAGGTCTAGATTCATACAACAAATGTGTAACAGCCACTTCTTTATCATCACGAGAAGAAACATGAGATTTCTTAGGTAAAGAACAATCATCATCCGCCACCCCACCAACATCCACAGAAACATCATCATGGCGGTTAATACAAAAATCACCAACATCGACAACAAGTCTCGCAACCCCTTCAAAGACATCATCAGCCTCAGCAACCAAGTTTTGTTGCAAACATATATATATATATATATATAAATGTATATATGTATATATATATATGTGTATATATATATGTATATATATATATGTATATATATATATGTATATATATATATATATATTCTTTTAAGCAAACTCGATTGAAAAAAGTGGCACACTTGGCTGAATCGATTTTATTTTTAATTTTTTCCAATAGTCTAAATCGGTTTAAAAATAATTTATTATCAAACACAAACTCCATAATCTTATAGGCTTATAGATCTATTTCGGCAAATTTTGCCATCTTCATAAATAATATATAATAATATATGTATATATATATATTAGGGAACGTAGTGACCGGGAAGCGCAAGGGAAAAATGTTTTCCTCCAAATCTTACCAGTGGAGGCCTATGCTAAAATCGCTCTAATCTCACATACCTACTTGAAAAAAAATTATTTAAATTAGTGTGTACCCTGAAATTACTTTTAATCTGCACAATTAAATTTATTTCACTTCAAATATTTATTTTAAACGTTTAGTAGAACGAGTTAAACAATCTGTCATATATTGAATTGAAGGAGTTGTTTTATAAGCAATTTATAATAATAATATAAATTTAAATGTGTTTTTGTTTCTAAATTATAATCTATGATTTTCATAGATATATAATGATTTTATTAGTTATGTTATAAAACGTCTGTGCTCGTGCTTATTCATATTCGTTCTTGTGTGTTTTTGTTCTTGCTAGTAGCTAGTCGTTTGCCGTAAGTCAGTTGCTTATAATATTGCTCTTTAAAATGGTTAATAAATGCTACGCGCCGGGTTGTAAAACCGGTTATAAATCCAATACAAGTAGCGAAAAATTAAAACTCTTTAGATTGCTGTTAAGGATCCGATTCTGTTAGACTAGACAAGTGGATTCGTTTTTTATCACTGAAGAATTTCCATCCGACTAAAAATCATCGACTGTGTGAGCTACATTTTCAAGATGAAGATATACTGGTAAATAGAGTAGATACAAATGTGACTCGGAGTAAAAGCAAAAGCGATTGGAGTACTTTAACGGGTCTGTGTTTGGTTTGACAGCAAATGGAGAAATTGCTAAAACAGTTTTGTGTTTTATGGTTCAATCGTTGTGTGGCAAATTTAAAGATGTAGTCGGGTTAACAGCCGTTGCTGCCTTGAACCCTGCTATCTTATGTCATACTTTCGAGATTGTTACAAGCAAGTTGAAGAATTATGTCACTCTGTTAGCTGTTTTCATGGACAATTTATCAACAAACAGGTGAGTACATTTCCAGCTAGTCTTATAAAAATATTTTTATTTTTAAAGCCTGTGATTTTTTTAATGTCTGATGACTGTGTTTCCAGTTATTGATTAATTTTAATAAAACTGTTTTATATTACAGAGCTTTCTATACCGAACTTTGCGGTGGAAAATTAGAAGTAACCTGTATGTGGAATGGCCAAAAAACTTTTCTTCTCTTCGATACAACACATAATTTTAAAAACATCTTCAACAGCTGGATTAATAAGAACATTTTTTTGCTGCCTGCTTGTACTGATGGTGATGATGGCAAAATTCCAATGTTAACTGCTAACTTTCATCATGATAATGAATTACACTACTGCAGACTTGCTTACGCTTAGGTCTGGCGTCTCTCCAATCGATCGAAAATTACGTCAAATACTATTCGAACTGCAGTTGTGGACTCCTAAACGATTTCGGTTTCATGCTACAAATGTGGTGCGTGCTTTATGCAACTGACACAAACAGGGATCAAAGATAAAACAACAGTGTACCCAGAAGCTCACCTACACAAAAGTTAGAGAATCTGACTCAATCGTTTTCGGGTTTGTAAATGGACGTTCAATCGTCAACAAGGGACCATTGATCATCGACCTCATCGAGTCACAGGCGCAACCACTGGACATGCTAGCAGTATGTGAAACGTGGCTAGTTAACGACGATCCGGATGCTGTCAAACTGGATTGCCTTCCTGATGGTTTTTGGGTCATCCACCGCCTGCGACCAAAAGCAACTAGAACTCGTGGTGGTGGACTTTGCATCATCTACCGTGACACGCTTTCCGTCTGTATTCACCAACTTCAAAGTCTGGCCAACTATTATGACACGTTTGAATGTCTGCTAGTATCGGTTGATGTCGCGGGTCATGGTCACTCTAAAATAGTGATACCGTCGCAATAATCTATCGTCCACCATCGTCGCTGTCATCTAGTCTAAGGAGGTTCTACGACGACTTCTCTGACTTACTCGTTAGAATAGGTGACATTATCGATGTCGACCGCTTCGTGGCGCTTGGTATCTGAGCCCACTTAATACTGCTTAGCTGTGTGCTCTGCAGCATCTTTTTATTTCCACGACATGCGTTCGAAAGAAGATTTTTGGAAGTTTATGGCATGTTCTTCCTCGAGTCAGCACGTCGTGTTTGAAGCAGCAGTAATGGACAAAATGACCTCTTTTAGGCCTGAACTTGTGAACCACCATTGTGCTCAGGGACACTGAACTGCAAACCTCCTGGTTCGCCGTTTATTTAATTGCATGTGCAAAAATCTAGTTAAGCGAGTTAACCAAGCTGATTGTGCATCGACATCAACACCTACTCCGCGAAAAATTAGAAAGAAAACAGTCGTTTGAATGTAATGGTATACTTGTGATTGTGTGCTTGTGAATGTGTGCATTTTTGTCTAGCCATTATTTAATAAATGAAGATACACAATAAAAGTTATGCAGTAAACCGAGTTTTGTCTAACTTGAATAAATTGCTATTGGTATTTCAACCTACCGATTTAAAAGAAACACATTTCACTGAAGCTAAAAAGTGTCAAGGTCGCATCAGAAAGCACAGACGCATTACGCTATTGCACGTATTAATCTGTATTGAGCGTTGACTTGCTAATATGTTTATAAATCTAACATAAAAATATAGAATTAAACAGTGCATATTCATTATTCCTTCTAGTTATGGTTATAAGCACGAATTTGTAAAAAATATTGCGTCGGCTCATAGACTTACAATCAAACTTTCAGCAGAAAATGTGATGGCCTCCACTGGTAATTCACGAACGTCTCTTGCGCTTCCCGGTCACTACGTTCCCTAATATATATATATATAAATATATATATATATATACATATATATATATATATATATATATATATATATATATATATATATATATATATATATATATATACATTAGTTTATTTGTATATTTAGTTATTACATTTTTTCTTATCTTTTGCCTCCTTTTACGCGATCGTATTTACAGACTCTGAAGATGGCGAAAGCCGAAACGGCCCGTAAGTCTGAAATAAAGAAAGTTTTAAATGTTAATACTTTTCTTAATACGTGTTGCAGTAAACAAAAAACGTTGTTCCAAAATATTGAGAAAGTATCTATAAAACTCATAGCGGCTAAATGGAGACTTATTTTTAATCGAGCTTGTCTTAAAGAATATATATATATATATATATATATATATATATATATATATATATATATATATATATATATATATATACTAGGGCTGTGCCGATATCATGCCGGTATACCGGCCGGTTTTTGGCAATTCCGGCAAATACCGGCCGGTATGAAGGGTGCCGGTATTGAACAATTGGCATTCAGCGCATCATGCCTAAAAGTCAAAAATATTAAAGACTACAGCAGCAGTATGGGCAGTGCAATATACCTGTATGCCCATTGTTTGCTACACTTTCATTACGGACAACGGTTCTTAACAATAGCATAGCACTAACGGTCTAGCACCGTTTCGCTTTGTTAACTGAACTATGACTAATTGTAGTTTAGTTTAGTTTTAGCATCTGAGCTGGCGACCGACCGCATCTTGTTGTTTTGTCTTCATTATTTAATCAAATACTTGATTTGGGAAAATTCTTTGTTAATAAAATTTTTTAAAAAAGTTTTTTAAAAAGTTCATAAATTTTAAAAATATCTTCAACAAGTGCTTACAAAGTAATTTTTTAATCTATAGAAGCTGATGAATCATTTGGAGCAGAACTGAGACATCCAGAACGCAACAGAGCCACCCACATATCAATTCGGACACCCAGAGCCCCTGACTCTCCACCTCCCACCTACTCAGTTCTGGAGAGGCAGACGAGTTTTACGAGTTACGTCAGTCAAATGAGCAGTCAAAGTATAATCAATTTGTTCATATTTATCATCATTATTATTTTTTTTTTTTTTTTTGATTTTCAGGTGTGTTTATTTATGAAAAAGAGGAGGGTTTTCCAGTGTCGATAGTCACTGTGATGCTTTACTAATTGAAATTCAGTTGTAAACACATGCATAAATTTAGAGGCAGTAGCTGTGAAAAGTTCCTTTGCAAGAATTTGAACTTTTGATTGCTTTTCAACTCTCAAGGTGCCAGATAATGTACACATGTGCACAAGTCATAATAATGATTAAATGTAATTTATTGGTTTTTGAAAGTTATTAAATTTCAGCTAAAAAATGTTATTTGAATATCTATGGCTGCATTCCTCACCATTGATGGGCTCAATCTGTTTATTAAAGATGTGATTTCAATTTGCACAACTTAATAATATATAACAAGTAAATTAAAAACGAATTTTTAAAACCAATGCTCTTATATGTAATTAAAACACAAATTTTGCAATCAATTTTTTCTTATATTACTCTTTTATTTTATATTAAAGTCGAAATATCTTAATTATATCGAAATATCGAAATTAATTAAAATTAACTAAATTAATTGACTTATTGTAAAACTAATAATTGAATATTGCATTGTCTTCTATTTTGAGCATGTATGCAAAATTTGAAAAAAATCTATCATCAGGAAGTGACTCAAAAATTGATTGCAAGATTTGAAACAGACAGAGAAACAGACAGACAGAGAAACAGAGACGACGAGTTAATAAAAACATTGGTAATAAAAATGCTGATTTTTAAATTATTAATAATTGTTTTGTATTTACAGTTTATTTAAAAATACTTAATATAATATTTTAACTGAATACAATTAAATAAAATTGAAGAAAAAATATCTTGTTGCATGGGGACTGCAAGGAAAATAAATACGTGTCAAAGTATGCAAGTGCAGCTGGTGCTTGCATCGGCATCAGTCAATTTTTGATCGTGAAAACCCACCTTTATGTACATTTTTTATTCTAATTCAATATAAATATACTTATTTTTTTTCGAAGTCGAGATACCGCCAGGATATGAAGAAGCGGCAGCAGGCACAACAAGAGAGTCGTTGATGGCTACACTAATTCCAGAAGAGGAAGGACCGACTGTTACGCCTTTGACCGTAGTCGGACGAGAAGGCGGCTATCGTAGATCAGAATCAGCTAAATATAAACCTCCGTCTTTTGTCCCTCGAACTGCCAGATCGAAATCTGATGTTGGACGAAGAAAACAAAAGTTGGCCATTTATTTATGTATATATATATATATATATATATATATATATATATATATATATATATATATATATATATATATATATATATATATATATATATATATATATTTAAATCTACGGTTTATAATTTTCTATCAAAGCCGATTAACCTCAGAAGACTTTATGAACTAAGAAAGACATAAAAAATATAGAGTTGAGCGTTATATGCGTTTTTTACATACCGCGCTCTCCTAAGGCGCGTTATATGCGTGTGCGCGTTATATGCGGTTTTACATAGCATGGACCCCTTAGCGCGTTATATGCGTTTTTACTTCCTTAGCGTTATAGGCACACCTCTCTAGCACGTTTTATGTGTATACTCTTGAAGAGGTGCTAAAACTCGTTTTTTTTAAATCGATGAAATGGGAGAAAAAACAAAAAGTAAAAAAATGAAAAATTATTGAAAAAAAAATAACAAAACAAAACACCATACAAATGAATAAAAGTTTATGTTGATTTCTAAACACAGCCAAAATAATTATAGTTAAAATGTTTTTGCTTCACACTGTTGCCGGCTTTTTCGTCGTGGTCTAAAACTTCAAACCCATCAAATTTAGAGCTATTGTCACTGTATTCATCATGTTTTTGGGCAGCAAGCAGACGCTTTTTCTCAAGTTTTGATGAGAAATAGTCGTCGTCTTTGTCCGCTTCTCCGGTTTCACTGGTGGCTGAATCTGTTTCATTATTCTGATGACAAATCCCAGCCTTCTTAAATCCATTACAAATTGTATTTGGAGTTATCTTTTCCCAAGCCAAAGCCACCCACTTGCACACTTCGGAGTAAGATGCTCTCTTCAGTCGTCCCGAAGGCGTGAAGTCGTGTTCCCCAGACTACATCCATTCGTCCCATTCTTGTCTGATAAATTGTTTGAACGGTTTATTAACTGCTATATCTAGTGGCTGTAATTTGGAGGTAAGGCCACCAGGTATAATTGCTATGTGAGCTCCAATTTGATTTAAGTGGCTCTGAACGTTTTGATCTTTATGAGCAGTCATTGCATCAGCAATCAGCAATGACTTTGCCGAAAAAAATCCTCCTGGCCTGGCCTTGAAAACATTTATCTACCCATATTTTCATTACGTCACTGCTCATCCAGCCTTTTTTATTGCAAACTACAACCATGTCAGGAAGAAATTTTTTGCGAGGCATTGTTATCCTCTTAAAGATAATCATTGGTTTCAATTTTGATCCACTGGCAGTGCAAGCAAGGACAACGGTAAAGTAAGACCTCTCGTGTCCAGTAGTTGTGATCGCAACAGTCTTTGCACCTGATGGTGCTATAGTTCTTGTTGGTGGAATATCAAAAGACAATGGAACTTCGTCCATGTTTATAACATCCAAAGGTGAGAGACCCATCTCAGATATCTTCTTTGAGACGAATTCTCTAAAATGTAATAATTTTTCTTCCCAATCTTCTGGAAGTTTCTGCCCTACTGTTGTCCTTGTTCTGATTGATAATCCGTTTCTTTTCATGAATTTGGAGATCCACGTAAAACTTGCGTTAAAACCCTCAATTTCATGTTCATAAGCTAGAAGCCTTGCTTTAACCTGAACAGCGTTAGTTGATATCGATTGGTTTTCTTCTCTACGTGAAAGAATCCTCTGTTTTAAGTCGATCTCCAGCTGAGGCCACTTGGCAGTGGGTCCACGACGGGCATGTTTTCGAGGATTCATTTCCTTAAGCTCATCTTTCATTTTTCTCCATTCACGAACGGAAGACTCGCCAACATTGTATTCTCGTGCTGCTTCTCTGTTGCTAGTGTCCTCTGCTCTAGCAACAACTTTCAGTTTAAAATCGCTAGTGTGGGATTTTCGTTGAGTTCCTGGCATGATTCTGAAAAGTTTTAAAATTCTTGAAAAAAAAGTTGCCCATACAAAATATGATTTTTTTAAATAAAGAGATATGCAGAAACATTGCAACTCACTTTTTAACAAGTCAAACTATAAAAGTTATTCAATGCATTACTCAGAAAATTTAAAATACCTACTTGTATAAAAATAAATTTAAGCTTTTAAGATGTGCAAATGTTTAACCGCTAAATTTAAAAATTAACCTAAAACGAGTGTATGCCTCCCCATAACAAAGTTTAAGCAGTTACCTTGAAATTGTTGCGATGTCGAGCTTACTGAAAGGAACAAATGTATCAACTACAACTTAGTACGATAAAGAAAATAACGCTACACGTATAGAGATCCACAAACTCAAAAAGAACGAATCATTGAATAAAGTGAACACACTGAACTGAATCCAAGAATACTTTTTTAACTCATTATTAGGTAAGCTTATCTGCGTAGGTAATTGGATTAAATGTGGAGCTTAGCGAACTTGCCAACCAATCAAAGATTAGAGATGCTACGTTGGGCTGATTTCATCCAATTAGCTGCTAGTTGTAAAGTCATAACCACCAAGTGGCTGTCGAGCACATGACTATTACGGAAGGAGTATAGTAGATAAGTTGAGACTTGAGATGTTATAGATGACTGACCTCATTCTATATATGACTATTACGGAAGGAGTATAGTAGATAAGTTGAGACCTGAGATGTTATAGTTGACTGACTTCCACCAACTGTCTGTCGGCCGAGCATATGACCATATTAAGGAAGTAGTCGATGAGATAATAATTGCCCTTTTGTCTATGATGACAGATTCTTAAAATTATATATATAAATATATATATATATATATATATATATATATATATATATATATATATATATATATATATATATATATATATATATATATATATATATATAAATTTGTTACGGTCGTATGTAAACAAATTGGCGGTGCCCGCACTTATGTGATAATCATAAATTTTATTTACAAAATTTGGTCAAATAACGAAAAAATAACTAAATATTAAGAATTATTTATGACAAAATAGCATAAACTTGGATTGGCTCAACAAAAGAGTTAATTGAACAAATCATCAAGATGAACCAAATCAAATAAAGCAATTCATTGAAAAGAATCAAACTTCCCACCTCTACAAAACTTGTTAAGTTACGCGCGTTATACCAGAATTTACATACATATGCGCGTTATATTCGTGTGCGCGTTATACCAAATTTTCATACAAATGCGCGTTATCTGCGTACGCGCGTTATTTGCAAAAAAATACGGTACATAACTTCAATCAACCAGTCTTAATTACAGTTACTAAAGTTTTTGATTAAGTGTGTATTTCTTCTAATAAATTTTGGGACCATTTCTAAAGAACCTGAGTATAGTAATCGATATTACAACAACTGGTGTCAGAAGCGAGATAAATAAAAATGGTTCATCACAAATTATTGGAAGAACTCTTCCTGTTTGAGTTGAGGCGGGAACTAAAAAAACGAGAACTCAATGACAAAGGAAAAAAGTCTGAGCTCGTGGATCGCCTCAGAATGACATTGGAAAGCCAATGTCTGGATGCAAACGAATTCGAATTTGATATGGATGAGGAATTAACAAATTTTCTGAACAAGATGATGGAAGAAAACAGAGCAGCACAGGGCAAAACAGAGCAGCACAGGAGCAAAACAGAGCAGCACAGGAGCAAAACAGAGCAGCACAGGAGGAAAACAGCAGCACAGGAGCAAAACAGAGCAGCACAGGAGCAAAACAGAGCGGCACGGTAGGAGAACAGAGCAGCGCAAAAAGAAACCAAAGCCGTTATGGAAGGAATAAAAGAATTAATTCTCAAAGGTCAGCTTAAATTAACAGATGTGGAGACCCATAGTGGCCCGTTCCAACAAACAAAAAGAATTAGGGAAAGCACTGATGGTTCCACCAATGTTTTGCAATTAATTATTTAAAAGTAAAAGTGCCAGAAGTGCTCCAACAAATGCATCAGGGGGACATCTAGGGATGAATAAAACGTTGGACCAGATCCGCCAAAGATTTTATTGGGTATACTGTAAAATGGATGTAGAGGAATGGTGTCAAAAATTTGATACCTGTGCCGCTAGTAAAGGACCACACGCTAAAACAAAGGGCCATTTACAACAGTACAATGTAGGTTCCCCTTTTGAAATAATTGCTATAGATTTAGCAGGTCCATTTCCAATGTCAAAATCTGGCATTCTTGTGGTCATAGATTATTTTACAAAATGGCCATAGGTTTTTGCTATACCTAATCAAGAAGCAGTGACAGTTGTCAACGTTGTTGATGGCTGGGTTAGTCGCTATGGAGTACCAATGGAGCTCCATTCAGATCAAGGCAGGAACTTTGATTCACAATTGTTTAGAGAAATGTGCCGTGTTTCAGGCATACATAAAACCCGCACAACTCCCCTTCATCCTCAGTCTGACGGTATGGTGGAACGATTTAATCAAACTATTCAACAGCACTTGTCTAAGATGGTCGGTGAAAACCAAGTTGATTGGGATAAACACATTCTGTTATTTTTGATGGCTTACAGAGGATCGGTTCACAACATGATGAAGGCCACCCCAAGTAAAATGTTATTTGGACGGGAGATACGACTTCCTTGCGATCTTATGTTTGGAAGTAGAATCGGAAAGCGAGTATGCCGCACAATTGCGGGCTCGGTTAAATGAAATTCATTTCGTAGCCCGAAATAGGATCAAAGCAGCCAGCGACAGAATGAAAACTCGGTATGATCATCAATCAAATATGAAAGAGTTTAAAGAAAATGATTTGGTGTGGTTCTACAATCCACAATGCAAAATTGGGAAATCACCTCAACTTCAACAAGACTGGGAAGGACCATATAGAATTATTAAAAAGATCAATGATGTCATCTACCGGATTCAAAAGGGCCAACGTACTAAAATGAAAGTAATTCATGTTGACCGCCTTGTCGGAATATTATGGAGGCAATGAAACTGTTCGGGACGAACAGGATTAAGAAGGAGGTATTTTTATATCTATGGTTTATAATTTTCTATCAAAGCTGATTAACCTCAGAAGACTTTATGAACTAAGAAAGACATAAAAAAATATAGATTTGAGTGATTACATAACTTCAATCAACCAGTCTTAATTACAGTTACTAAGACACAAGTTTTTGATTAAGTGTGTATTTCTTCTAATAAATTTTAGGACCATTTCTAAAGAACCTGAGTATAGTTATCGATATTACAACAATATATATATATATATATATATATATATATATATATATATATACTAGTGAGTTACCCGAGAGCGAGCAGAAACGGGAACTGGAGAATGAGCGGGAACGGGAAAGCAATCGGGGATGGAAAAGCAACTGAGAGCGAAAGGGAAAGTTACCAGGAATGGAAGAGCAAGCGGAAAGAAAAAGAGACCGAGAGAAAGAAAAACAATAGATAAACCCCTAAAAAACCCCGAGCAACGTCGGGTAACTCACTAGTATGTATATATATATACATATACTGGCAGTGCCCGTAGCGGCTTCGCTCGCATGAAATTAGAGAATTTGAAACGTGCATACATAGTAGAGTACTGCACGGATCAATTTTTTAGGTCTCGACTCGGCCCGTCAAACACTTGGCCCAGTCCGTTTCAAAAACCGAAATTTCTGGCCCGGCACGGCCCGTCTAATATGGGGCCAGCCCGTTTTTACAGGCCTAGAAGTTCTATATACTTGATGAAAAACTTCGGCCCGTCCCACCTTGACTTCAGGTTTAGCCTGGCCCGTCTGAACACCCTAAAATCACTAAAATGTGTATATACTTGGTTAAAAATCTCGGCCCGTCCCACCTTGATTTAAGGTTTGGGCAGGGCCGTATGAAGACCCTAAAATAACGGCTTGGCCCGTCCGTCCGGTGATAAACTGAACTCATCTACTTTTAACCGGCACAAAACCTCAAAATACTAATTTTCACATCTGTAGCACTTACAGTTTTTGAGTAGCAGTTATTTTAAAATCAAATAACCCTTTTTCCAGTTCACATTTGAGGTCCTGGAAACCAAATTTTCAAAAAATGGTGAAACACGTATATCATTATTTTTAGAGTAGAAACTAAATGCTAATTTTACTTTTGTAGCATTTACAGTTTTTGAGTAGCAGTTACTTTAAAAACCAAGTAACCCTATTTTCCACCCCATATTTGAAGTCCTGGAAACCAAATTTTCAAAAAATGGGAAAACACGTATATCATTATTTCTGGAGTAGAAACCTAATACTAATTTTTACTCCTTTAGCATCTACAGTTTTCGAGTAGCAGTTACATTAAAAACCAAATAACCTTATTATCCACCCCACATTTGAGGTCCTGGAAGCCAAATTTTAAAAAAATGGTAAAACACGTATATCTTTATTTTTAGAATAGAAACTAAATATTAATTTTTACATCGGTGTTATTCACAGTTTTTGAGTAGCAGTTACTTTAAAAAACAAATAACCCTATTTTCCACCCCACATTTGAAGTCCTGGAAACCAAATTTTCAAAAAATGCTAAAACACGTTTTTCATTATTTTTGGAGTAGAAACTAAATACTAATTTTTATTCCTGCAGCATTCAGAGTTTTTGAGTAGCAGCTACTTTAAAAACCAAATAACCCAATTTTCCAACCCACATTTGAGGTCCGGGAAACCGAATTTTCAAAAAATGGTGAAACATATCTTTTTATTTTTCAAGAAGAATCCATATACCAAATTTCAAAATCTCCTCATTTTTGGTTTTCGAGATATACATTGTTTTAGAAAAAGTTTTTTTCCAGTTTCTTTCCCTCAGGAGCAAAATTTTCAAAAATCCTTTCTTAGTGGATGCTTACGCAATAAAAGTAATATAAGTTCCAAATTTCACGTTCCTAGGATAAGGCGTTTGAGCTCGGCGTCGATTATCAGTCAGTCAGTCAGTGAGTCAGGACATGTTCTTATATATATATATATATATATATTAATGTAAAATCGCTGATTTTACGATAGGTTTTCCCATTGATAGACGTTAAAGGACTTGAAATAACTATTATGGACATTATTAATAGAACAGAAGGTATAACTAGCCCTAACAAAGCTTCATTTATTATTTTCCAATAAAACTGCAAAACCATTCTATTGAGCCCGGTATACGTTTAGTGATATCGTAACATTGGTGATCAGAAGTAGGATACAAGAATGGTTTTGAAATCATTGGACGAGCTTTGGGCGAGTGAAATGAAAGACGAGCTGGAGAAACGTGGCCTGAGCGATACAGGTAAAAAGGACGAACTTATGGAACGCCTCTTAGCCGCGTTAGTGAATGAGGGCTATGGGCCTGACGACGACGAATATCTATTCGACATTGACGAGGAAGCTGTGGTCAAGCGAAGGAAATTAACCCGTTTTAGACCATAGTACGTTTTACGAACACACTTATTTTTGGCGTTGCATAAAATTAAGTTGTAATTTTTTTTCTGTTAAAAGTTTTTTTTATGTTAAGAAAGCTTCAATACACTGTATAAAATTTTTTAAATAATTTTTTTATTCGTATTAAGTAGTTTAATCTGGATTAGAATATGAGCATTTTCAAGGTTTTCGACCGATATTACTTTAAAAATTTATTATGCTAATTTCATGAGAGTTATCATAACAAAAGTTTGAAATATCGAAAGAGGATGTACTCAAAAGTAAACAGCAACGTTAATTAAATTTTATTGTGTTTACACTAACCCACAATCTGAACATGTATGAGTCATGCTCGTTCTACGATCGTTGGGCGTATAGAGTACTTTATGCGAACGAGTCGAAACTAGTTTATTCAGCTTATAGTTGTGCAGTGGTTGAATTGGTGATAGTGTTTTTTGCAAATTTCATTCTTCGAATGAAATGTTTGTAAAGTTTAAAAATGAAAGGCGTCAAACAGAACGTTTTTTCACGTTGAAAGAAGCTATGTAACTAATTCTTGATGATGATGATAGCATTGAGGTTGACATACTTGTCATTCTTCCACCCGGCGCATCATAACACGTGACTGATGAATAAGCAAATGAAGAAGAAATGTTATTCTTTGTAATATCCGGGAAGGTAGAAGTTGATTATACTAATGATGGGATGGGATTAGACTGTGTCTGTTCTTTGGGTGAAGAAATGTAGGTTGCAAATACGGTCAGTTCAATGCCGCGGCAACCAAAACGCCAAAAACGATTGAAATGCACTTGGACCAAAAAGAGTCATTTGAATAGCCACTTTTAAAACAGTCTATATATAACGAGTTTGAAACACCACAATGGTGCTTTGCTTGAAAAACCCCATATAGGCTGTTTAGGTTGTTTTATACCGCTGAAATGAATTCATGCACGGTTGAAGAAACAAAACGATAGGGAAGATACAGCAACTGGCCATGGTCACGATCTTGAAAATGTGAAAACAGTAGGTCGCTACAAGCTGGAAAATTGTGGCAAAACACTGTACATGTGGGCCAAGTGCGACAAACGACTTCATCGGAATTGTTTTGGTGCTTTCCGCACACTCCGGTTCTGAAACGACTATCATGAACTGCTTGACTGATTTATTGAATGTTAAATTTTTGGATTTTATTGAACTGTGTAACTGATAAAGTCAGAAATGTGTTTTTAGCTTTTCTGTTTATAGCCTAAAATTTATATTATAATTGTTTGCGTTGAGAACAAAAAAAATTGACTTTTAAACATTTTGTCGTTTTCAGTAGTCTATACGACCAGCGTTCGAAAAACGAGCATAGTGAATTTTCAAAGTTTTCTTTCAAATAAAAAATAATTAAAAATAAATCTGTTAAAACATAAGCAAGTAACTTAGAAATAACAAAAAAAAATAATAGAAATCTAATTAATAAAGTTTTGGACCTAAACGGGTTAAAAAACAAATTGCTGGAGGAAGAAAGACAACGAGCGAGAGAAAACATGGCAGCACAGAAGAAGACAGGAGAAGGAATGATTCTTGGCCACGGAAACAAAATAGCAGCAGTCGGTACAACTGTTGAGAGTTTGGTCGCAGGGTTGGCTGAGGCAGTGGTGGACACGGTTCTGGACCAGCGGGCTGCTGGTGATGTGGGTTGCTGCGGCGAAACCCAATTTGAACTGGAGTCCACCAGCTGTGTCTCAGAGCATGTGACGGATGACGGCCGTACAGACTGCACAAGTCAGGTGGGTCATGATGATGAGCCTGTTAAAGATGGTCATGATAAGGAACCTTGCAAAGATGCTCAAGATGAACCATGCAAAGATGGTGACAGTGATACAGTCGGTTTGGACGTCAAAAACCAAACTAAAGAAGATGAGAAGAATGTTGAAAACGAAATGCAAAACGATGAGGATGAAAGTGATGATGATTATTATAATAATGGCAATAACAACTATGGCTTTCACCCATACAGCGACGGTTCTGAAACGGAAGCCTCCATAACAGACGACGGCACCGAATATTCAGGGTCAGATTTTAGTGAAGAATGCAACCGAGGATTTAGAAACGGACGAAACTCCAATGGAAAAATACGTCAAAGTTAACTTGACAAAAAAAGAAGACACTGATTTAAGAGACGATGGCGATAATTTGAAGAAAGATCCGCTGGACGATACGAAAGTTAACACCGACGAAAGAGCCGAGTTGGAATGTGAAAGGAAAACGTTTGATTGTAGCTTGGAAGAAAACAAACATGACGACGATGAACTTCTCCAAAACAACAATAGCAATGCAGCAAGCAAAAACTCTGGAAAAGATGAGACAAGAACAGAGAACGGTACCGAGGGTTTTAAATCAGATGAATCCACAGAGGATCCTAGATCAGATAGACTAAGAGTCATTGTAAAATCAAATAACAGTTTGATGAAGGGATTTATTGGATTTATGGAACGACGTGTTTTCGAAAAACCTTTTGAAGAGTTTCTTGAGAAAGATCGAAAAGATGTGAAGGAAGAAGAAAAAGCAGACAATTCCGATAAACTGTGCAAAGATGTTCAGGACGAGGCATGCAAAAAAGACTGTGATGAACCGTGCAGAAATGGCGACGATGAGCCAAAGAAAGACTCTGTTGATGAGCCAAAGAAGGACTGGAAGAAACTGTGTCAAACGGTCAAGAGACTTGACCATGTTGTTTGCGAATTGCGGTCAAAGCCACGAGTAAAGATCAAGGTATTTTGGTGTTCGTGGCCGAGTCGCATTTCTCAAAAGCGACTATGCTGTTCGGGACGAACAGAATTAAGAAGGGGGTAATAATGTAAAATCGCTGATTTTACGATAGGTTTTCCCATTGATAGACGTTAAAGGACTTGAAATAACTATTATGGACATTATTAATAGAACAGAAGGTATAACTAGCCCTAACAAAGCTTCATTTATTATTTTCCAATAAAACTGCAAAACCATTCTATTGAGCCCGGTATACGTTTAGTGATATCGTAACAATATATATATATATATATATATATATATATATATATAGACAGCAGCAGTTTTGAATTCTTAATCGGATATAGCTTTTTAAGTGCTTAGAAATCGTGTAACAAAACAATCTTGACTTTTAAGTATTGTAGAATAGTGATAAAGAAATTGTACAAATGTTTTTTCAAGCCTCAAATATGAAAATGTAAAAATATGAAAAATTCAAGAACTGCAAAACTCCTAGTTTGCATAAATCAGGTGTGCATAATTTTGCAAATAGTATACTTTTTTCAGGCACTGGGAGATATACAAATGTTTTTATTTTAGCCTCAAATATTTTATATCTTTGTGCATCATAGCTGCAAATTCTCTTTTATTGAGGTGGGCAAATGAAAACTTTGTAAGAATTGAGAACTGCATTACTCAAAGTTTGCATAAGTCGAGTGTTACTTGATATAGTTTTGTTTAAATGTTATATAATGAGCTTCAATTATAATCAAATAAATCATGCAATGCAACCTTATAATCAAATAAATCATGCAATGCGACCTTATAATCAAACAAATCATGCAATGCGACCTTATAATCATTTTGCCATTTGTTTTTAATGATTTTTTTTATAGGTGTGAAAATAGCAGTAAAGCAGGAAAAACGAGTTTCGATGCCAACACAACTGGCAGCGAATCACCTCAGAGTTTATTGAGGAAGCAACAAAATCCAGCTGAATCAAGTGATCCTGTCTTGGTTCTCTCGAGTGTCGTTTCAAGTCATAACTCAACCCCAGCAACGGGTTCAGAAAATTCGAATTTTTCAGCGACAGAAAATCGTGGAGCCGACTCCCAGAGGCACTTCTGTGCTTCATCGAAGTTTTCCAAAGCTGAACCCATTGTTGGTCGCGGATCTACTGATGTATAATTTAACTTTTGTCAAATTTCAAATTGTGCTTACTTTAATTTTATATTAATTATTATAACTAACAATAACTAATTTTTCCTTGCAATTTTTATGTATTATCGAAGGCACTGTACCATTTCAAATACTGATTTGTATAAGTTTGTTTCACTATATATTTATAGAGAATTATATTTGGTGTGCTTTATTTTTACACAGTGTTGAAAAACAGCACGTTTTACTGCGAAAGTAGTCCACGGTTATTTTTTTACGATTGTTTGTGACATTTTTTGTGACAATGCTGCTGCATGCTTGCTCAAGATTTTTTTTAATATCAATATCATTTTACATTTACTGAAAATGCTTCTACTAATACAATCTCCATCGAAATGACCATTTTATGAGACATGGGGGGGGGTTTATACAGATTAATCAATGATTACTATCTTACCAAGTGCAGTCCGCACTCTTTTTTGATTCTACTGCTCCCTACAATGTTGAATAATTCATTGAGCATTAACTGGACTTTTGTTTCAGTACTCATAGTCAGGGCCGGTCTTAGGCCGATTTGACCGATTGCTCCAAATAGGGCCCCGCGCTTGGTAGGGGCCCCGCAATTTATAGCATATCATTATAAATGGCAGTAATTTTTTTTTATAAATTTCTATCAATGCACATAAAATCGGCTTTGATTTGTTTATAACATGCTATATACATGGAGGCACATCCCTGTTTTATCGAATTCACTTTTCATTTCTGGTGAAAAATAAACATTGCGGTTTTCCGAACCAAACTAAAATCTAACAGTATTTTTGTAATTTTATCCGTTAATTTTTCATTAATAGTTGCCATTGTCAATAATAGTTTCTAGTTTTGAAGAACACAAGCCAAAATATGAGTAAAAGACAAAGGGACGTCGGTAGAAAATATCTAAGACTGGTAACATGAAGAGAACCTTAGCTAAGGTAAAGAAAACTGAAGCAGAAAAAGAAAAAGGTGCGTTAGATAAATATTTGAGTAAATCAGTAGATCTGTTTGAAACTGAAAAATCAGACAAACAAGTCGAGTCAGACGACAGTGAAACAAATATTTCTAAAGAAATTACATCAGAAGAAGCTAGTAGTAGTTTTCTTTCTGGATGTAATGCTCAACAAAATACATCTGAATTATGTATAAATATATCTGTTAACACACACAAGGATAATGATGATATTTCAGAATCAAGAGAAGAAAATTCAAACCCAGCACTATGTGATATTTTAAAGATAAAAGATGACCCTGCTACATGGCCAAATAAAATAAATCAAAATGTCAGAAATTATTTAGTGAACAAAGGACCCCCTAAGATCACTGTAGAAAATTTTCCGCAAAATGAAAAAGGGTTACATTTTTCGAAATTTCACTGTAAAAGAAAATAAAACAAGTAAATTAAAAACGAATTTTTAAAACCCAATGCTTTTATATGTAATTAAAACACAAATTTTGCAAACACATATACATAAATTTCTAGATAACAAAATATAATAAACACACACACGTACACATATACATAAATATATATAAATTAATTACAATTAACTAAATTAATTGACTTATTGTAAAACTAATAATTGAATATTGCATTGTCTTCTATTTTGAGCATGTATGCAAAATTTGAAAAAAATCTATCATCAGGAAGTGACTCAAAAATTGATTGCAAGATTTGAAACAGACAGAAAAACAGACAGACAGAGAAACAGAGACGACGAGTTAATAAAAGCATTGGTAAAAATGGGGAAGTTATAGAACGACCATGGCTAATATATTCTGAATCATTTGATAAAGTTTACTGTTACTATTGCAAACTTTTTGACACAAATTCTGATTCTGCACTTGCTACTTCTGGATTTGACAGCTGGTCAAATATTCATACAAGATTAGAGGATCATGAAAAATCAAAAAAACATTTGCAATGTACACTTAATTGCTATGAACTGCAGCAAAGGTTATCTACTGGATTAACTGTTGATACATTAAATGAAAAATTAATAAGACAGGAAACAAAACGCTGGAATCAAGTCTTTGAGCGACTTGTTGCTTCTGTACAGTTTTTGGCAGAAAGGAACTTGGCATTTCGTGGGTCTGAAGAACAAATTGGAAATCCACATAATGGCAATTTTCTAGGCGTCATTGAATTGCTAGGAAAATTTGATCCAGTTATCCAAGATCATATACAGAAAATTATTAACAAAGACATTCATGATCATTATTTAGGCAAGACCATACAAGATGAAATTATTGATACTATAGGCCAAGCTGTTCTACAGGAAATTATTGCTAGAATTAAGTCGGCAAAGTATTTTGCAGTGATTCTTGACTGCACTCCTGATATCAGCCATCAGGAACAGATGTCAATGGTGCTAAGATATGTCGCTGATGGCACACACTCAGATGTCCCAGCAGGAATTTATGAACATTTTATAAAGTTTATTATAGTTGAGAGCAGCACTGGTGAAAATTTATTTAACACTCTTGTGAAAGAAATTGAAATGCTAGGACTAGATGTTGAAAACATCAGAGGACAAGGGTATGACAATGGAGCTAATATGAAAGGGCACAATTCTGGAGTGCAAGCACGACTTTTGGAAAGAAATTCACGAGCTTTCTATACTCCTTGTGTGTGCCATAATTTTAATCTTGTTCTAGGAGATATGGCTAAAACGTGTTCAGATGCCATGACATTTTTTGGAACCCTGCAGCGTATTTACACCCTTTTTGCTTCATCTACAAAAAGATGGACTGTTTTTAAAAAGCATGTGAAAGGCCTGTCTGTTAAACCATTATCAGAAACAAGATGGGAATGTAGAATGGAAAGTGTTAAAGCTGTACGATTTCAAGCCACAGAAGTGTGTGATGCTTTAGAAGAACTAGCAAAAAGCACAAATGATGCTCAAGGGAAAAGTGAGGCTGAATCATTAGTAAGCCAAATGACAAATTATAGGTTTCTGGTTGCAATATGTTTTTGGCACTCTTTATTGTTTCAAGTAAATTTTACTAGCATGGAACTTCAAAGCAATACCATAGACATTGCCGCGGGCTGACCTCTTTTGAAAAATTGTTTGATTGGTTGAAGACATACCGAGAGACAGGCTTTGAAGCTCCATTGATTGATGCCAATGAGCTTGCAAATGAGTTGGAAGTTGAACCCATATTTCAACAGAAGCGCTGTTACAAGAAAAAGAAAATGTTTCTTTATGAATCTTCTGACGAACCAATTTTAGACCCCAAGACAGAATTCCGGGTAAATTTTTTCAATCAAGTTGTAGACAAAGCATTGCAATCTCTTCAACCACGGTTTATGCAGCTGAAAGAACACCATAAACTTTTTGGATTTCTATATAATTTTCAGAATATGTCTAAAGAAGATCTCAGAAAACATTCAGCCGACCTAGAAATTGCTTTGACAGACATTACAAAAGATATAGAAGGGTTCATGCTTTCCGAAGAAATGGAGGCAATTAAGCCAATACTGCCCGTTCAACAACAAAAACCCAAAGAACTCTTTAAATATTTGGCTTGTAATGATAGGTCGACTGCATTTCCAAATTTGTTCATAGCCCTAAAAATACTGATGACAATTCCAGTTACAGTCGCTTCCGGTGAAAGAAGTTTTTCAAAACTAAAATTAATTAAAACCTACCTTAGGTCAGTAATTCACCAAGAACGACTAAACAATTTGGCACTAATATCAATTGAATCTCCTATAAGTAGAGAAATTAATTATGAAAAAATTCTAAAAGATTTCGCAAGCAAAAAAGCAAGAAAGATCCACTTTGACTTATAGATTATTTGTTTATTATGACAATAACAAGAACTGTTTTGTTTAAATTCATTGTAATATTTTTATTATTGTTTATTGATTCGTTTGTGGAGTTATGTTTTTTTGTATAATAAATGTGTTTCAATAATTTTATTAATAGTAGTTATTGTAAAAAAAAATCAGGTGGGCCTCCGCAAGCATTCGTTAAATTGGGCCCCGCAATTCGTAAGGCCGGCCCTGCTCATAGTATAGGTACATCATGAGTAATTGATTTTCAAATTATGGATTTTTGCTAACTTAAATGACTAGTCATTTTTAGTTTATTACCAACAAGGTTTAATTTTCATTTGTAATTTTTCGTAAGCAGATAGATTTTTATGCTGAAATAACTTTAAGATATTCTTATTCATGAATGTTATTCATGGAGAAGTTAATTTTGTGGTATAAACTACAAAATTTTTAATTCTTAGTGTTTCTCATGTTCAGCTATCAATGTTTGACATGATTTTCTTTTAGAGTTATATTTATCAAAAACGCCAGATAAATGTTTCAGTACAATCTTCTGGGCCAAAACCAAGTTGTTCCAAAATAGCAAACTTATCATATTTGAATATTTTGCCTGACCATTTCCGTTTCTCACTTAACGGCGAAAATCAAATGAAATTTGTTTTGGTCAGTTGAAGCCATTTTCTTCGGACAGTCCGGGTTCAGACTCCTAGCCAGGAATTTTTAATGATTTTTTAACAGATGTTGTGATGCAGTCAAAGGACATAACCATTTGCAGAGGGATTGAGGCTTTTGCATTGTTATTTATTGCAGCTAGCTTTGAAGAGATACAGTTTCCAATGTCCAGACTTCCGAATTGAAATGAAACTAATTTCACACAATCTTTAGTTGGTACCTTATCATGAGATTAAGCGAGTCAGTAGTAGTGATGAAATCAAACAATCCACAAATAAATTTTTTATTACTTTTTGGAAGTAATGTTGGTGACAGAGTTTTATTTGATATTTATAAACAGAGTAGCAAAAGTTATAAAGCAAAAGATGTTTGATTAAAAAAAAACTTGGAAGTGCAGGTGATGTAGATTTTTTCATGGGACATCATTTTTTACAAACTTGTATTTAGGTTACAATCTCTGTTTGTGTATGTGTGTGTGTGTGTGGCTTTCTCTGTACGCAAATCTTGCAAGTAAAATTTAGCCAGCTTTTTGATTAGCTAGGAAGCTGAAACTTTCAGCATTGCTTTATATTGGATGACAATGCATGATTCAATAAAAAAAAAATTAATTTGAATATCTTTCGTATTTCTAAATCGAGTGTATTTGAAATTAAAGTTTGTGTTAAAAAACTCGTTTTTTCCTTAACTTGTTTCTGATGTGATGATACTAATATTTCTTTGCTTTTCTTACTCAAGATTATCATACCTTTTTCAAAGCTCTCATTAATCTTCAAGCAGTCTCTTTCTCAATGAAAAGCTTTTAATTTATTTAAAACTTCGATTTTTTTCAAAACATTTCAATTAATATCTATATTAAAACTAAATAAAAAGTATGAAAACTTTAACGCATCTTGGCAACAACTTCAAAATCGTCAAGATGAAATGACTAATTTAATGAAGGACACTTTTATTTTGAATTAATGAAAAGGCGCTTTATACGTTTATTTGAATGATTGATTGATTGATGATTGATAGATGCCACAAATTCACAAGTGTGACCAAATGAGTACCACGCACTTATAATTAAAAAATTAACTAATAAAATTTAATACTCTT
>OZ022239.1:23932942-23960442 GCA_963978895.1 Erpobdella octoculata
CGAACGCCTGCTAGCTTCACTCCAGTAATTAAAAGTAACGATGAATCGGAAACTGTATTATTATTGCACTAAAAGAACACAAAACTTGGTAAAGTTCTAGTACAGCGTCATCGGCCGATTTCTATAAAAACACGGTTTAAAAAACTGTTTAATAGAATAAGCTCAGAACATACTATGAAAAGGTTTTTCACAGAAAAACTTACTAAAAACCGACTTAAAGCAAAAATATCGAGAGGCAGTGTTGATACGCGGAATAATATAATTCAAGGAATGAAAAGTAAGGAAGAGTTAATATAAAAATAAATTGGAAAAATAATAAAACAATAAAATAACAAATAAATGTTAAAGTGTTCAAAATAATTGTTTAATTATTTAATATGCATCTTAAATTTTAAAAAATCAAAGTGCTGAGCAGAAATTTATCTGTGACTAGCGGGGTACCCGGCCTTGCCCGGGGTTTTTCTATCGTTTTTTTCTTGCTCCCGCTTCCTTCCCCGCTTACACTTATGCTCCCGGTCGCTTTCCCGCTCCTGGTCACTTTTCCGCTCCCAATTGCTTTCTCGCTCACGCTTGCTCTCTTCTTCCTGATCACTTTCTTGTTTGCTCTCTCGCTCTCCACACGATTCTGGTAGCCATCATGACCTCTAAAACTCAGAATTTCTGCTCCAAAAATACCACCTTAATAAAGACAACCAAGTACTTTTACTTTGATATTATTTTATTTTTTCTAGGTGTTCTGCTGCTAATTTATTGTTCTGTTTTTATTTATGTTTTTTTTTATTTGTCTTAGGCATATTGACAAAACCGTCGCATTTAAAGAAACTGTTTTAGACATGGAGCAGGTTACGCAACTCGTACTTCTAAAACAAACTATTATTTTTAAAGTTTTAATTTCCATAATTTAAATTTTTAATTTCTTTTCCCAAATTGTCTATTTTTATTTTAAATGTGTTTAATTTTTATTTTCTTTATTCGGCCGATGACGTTATACTAGAACTTTACCAAAAACTTTTGAATAAACGAAGAAATCAAATATACCCTTTAAAATGAAGTAAAATTTAGTTAAATTTTCACATTAACGGCAACCTTTTTTTAGAATCGGTAGAGTAATACAATCTCAGGATTGATGTAGTTTGTTCCCAGGATAACAACTTGTTATTGAAATGGAGCAAAAAATGAATAATAGGCCTTATTCATTGCATATGAATGGAGTGGTTAGATCCGATGCGTCCGGTACAAAGTGTGATGCATTACAAGCTTGAAATGTACAGTCTGATGCATTGGTTGTTAGGTCTCAGATGATGATGCTTACGAGAATCGATGTGTTGATTATTAGCTATGGTTTTTTAAATGCCTTGGATTATATCCGATGCATTTATAAATGGAGTGGTTAGGCCGTTGAATTAGACCGCTCAACAATAGGTCCGATGCGTCGGGTACAAAGTGTGATGTATTACATGCATCTTTGTACCCGACGCATTGGACCTATTGTTGAGCGTGTGTAAGACAACGGCCTATAGGCCTATAACCACTCCATTCTTAGAACACATCGGATCTGTTATGTGACGAATAAGGCCTATTACACAACACAGTAGAGCCCGTTGAATGTTGAGTAATAGTTTCGGCTTGTTAATGATATTACGTAACACGAGTCGACCCTTGGGCTAGAATTATTACATAATAGGTCCGATGCAGTATTTAGTTACACCCCGCTCCGGGTTGCTTTCCCGCTCTTGTATTTCTATTAGAGACAGACTCACTGACATTCATTTATATATATATATATATATATATATATATATATATATATATATATATATATATATATATATATATATATATATATAGACATATAGACATATAGACGGAAAGACAAATGACGATGAAAACTTTTAATTTAATATTGTGTATAATATTAGTATGGGTTTTTCTATGATGTTGGACTTTTGTCAGATTGCTGCGCTCAGATGGAAACACGATATAGCATGTAGTTTTAATTATTTTCTGATAAACTAGAATGTCTGCTGAGATTTATTAATCTGGTTTTAACTTATTTTGTCTCAATTTTAAATTATTTATTGTTCGGACTTGGAACTGTCTTTATTATGTTTGTTAAGCCTAGAAATTGTCTTGTAAACAATCCTGAAGATGGCTGTCAAAGCCGAAACTGGCCAGTTGGTTTATAATAAAGCTTACAGTTTTACATTTTGTAGTGATGTTTTAAACATTTAAAAAAAGTGTATACAGACTACTAAAAAGTTTAATGGTGTGCTTATTTCAATAGAGCATGTTTATCTAAAAATATTGAGCCAATTTACTGTAAATATATATATATATAGTTCCCGCTCCGCTCATTTTGTGACCGGTTTCGATTTTTTTCGCTATAATGGTCTCTCTTTGACTCTCAAGGTTGTTCATTACGATCGGATGAATGGTGTAACAATGCATAAAGAACATATATAGAAAATAATTATATTTTATTAAAATATTTGTTAAGTTGATCACTTTGTTAACCGCTCTGAGTAACCGAGCGGTGAGCAAAATATTTATGCTATGCTAGAAGTTAAAATAATTAATATGATAATTTCGAGTTTTTTATTAGAATAAATTTACATTAAAAACTATTTCATAGTTCTTTATTTCAATTCAGTTGTATCCTCAGCGTCCCTTGTCACTCACATCTGCAATGTAAATAGTTGGTAGATGCTGTTATTCATGTTCCCCTGTTTTATTATTTCACGTATAAAAACATGAAATAAATAGGAACAAATATAAATAATTTTGTGCAAGCTAAAACTTTTTTTGAATCTAGTTGTACATTATTTGCTGAATTCCAAACAGTAGCAGATCCATGGTGCCTGTGCCCCTTTTAGAAGTTTAAAAAAAATGTAAATATTAATTTTGTAATTAGCTTGCAATTTTATTCCGATCATCTGCATCCTGAGGCTTCATCTTTACTAAATTCACCTCTCGACCATCAAGATAAAAACTTTGAAATTCTAAAATTATTTGATTGTTTATCTCCCTCGAATTTGAAATGTTTTAATATTTTACGAACGTCACAACAGCAACAGCCTTCAATCAAATGATAGCACGCGCATCACCACAAGAAATCTTTAATGAATTGTTTTCGTTTTATTTTGTTTACCTGCCAAACTCTGTTTTTGGTTACGTTGTTATTTTTGGACTTTTTTTTATTTTATTCAAAATTTTTAAAATTGCATTAAAAAATAATACAATTATGTTCCAAAAACACACTCGAGATGAAAGTTGTAATAAAAAAATGTGCTTCAAGATTTGCTTTCATTTGATGAGTGTTTATATTCTTATAAAATAATTACAATTATTTTGTATACAAAACGTACCCTTTCGTATACATTTAAAATCGACTAAAAACAAGATGGTCAGTTTTAATATTTAACAATTTGTCATATAAGTAGAGTAGATAAACTAATAAAGTGTAAGTATAAACAGTAAGCATCTGCGTCCCGATATCGTTATCTCGAATTCAATCGAGATTTCAAAACGATACGGGATTCCCGTATCACCATTGAAACGATACAGCCTGCGGAAGAAGTCTCGTATCGATATTAATTGGCGATACTTAAAATTTCATTCTCGATTAAAATCCCGAAAAATATCGGGATTTTTTTAAAATATTTTCCAATAAATAACGAAAGTCATACATATTTAATTAACGATTGTCACAACTGTGAATATTTGCAATTGATTCATCAACATTGATTAATTAATCTACCTATTGACAGAAGTTTATAACTATTATCATCCCCACTTTAAATTCGGTTTTCCAGACCCATTATTTACTATTTTTAGTCTGGGAACCGGCAGCAAAAAAGCCACGCTCCTCTTAGGCTGCTAGTCGACCTCTGCATACTACTGATACTACAAGCCCTACAAGGCAATCGTACTCGCTGACATCGATGACTATTGTTGCATAGAATTGGAATGATTATTTTAAATCATAAAAAATGGCGGATCCGCATGCCTGCTTTCACCGACGGGTCCAGCAAAAAAGTTGAAAATGACAATTTCCTTTTTCTAAATAAGTTTAGAAAAGTTACAAATTACAAAAAGTTTAGAAATTACAAAAGTTTTTCATGGTTCACTTAATTTTAGATTTTAAGTGTCTGATGACCTATCTATGATGATAAAGAGGTGTTTTGTGTTGATATTGCTCCAGAGAGAAAAAATACAGGAAGAAAGTGAAAGAGAAAAAAAAGAAAAAAGAGGAGAAAAATGTGAAAGATTACTCTCTCTAATTAATCTATTTATGTAAAAATGAGATTATGTATGTATGTTCTTTATGCATTGCTACACCATTCATCCGATCGTAATAAAATTTTCAAACAAGCTTGAGAGTCATTAAGTTATAGTGGAAAAAATTGAAATCTGTCACAAAATGAGCGAGAGAGCGAGCGGAAACGAGAATTAAAAAATGAGCGGGAACGGAAAAGCAGCTGAGACCGCAAGAGTTAGCGGGAACAGGAAAGCAACGGGGTACAGGAGAGTAAGTGGGAATAGGAAAGTGACTGGGAACGAGAAAGCAAGCAGGGAAGGAAACGAGAGCGATAGAGAAAAACAATAGAAAAACCTCTAAAAACCCTGCTAGTTCAATATATATTAAGTCAACATTTTGTGTTGTCAATAGATCTAATGTTATTTTATAACTGTTATCATATAATGGCATCACTGTTGGAAATAGATTTACTGTATTTTATATATCACACACACAGGATCTTGTCTAGTAAAGGTTTAAATAAAACTGAGTGTGGCTGTTCAAATCATGGAATTGTAAACTTATTAATTGGGTTTAAAATAACATCTTACTTATCCACATTTTGTTTATTTATAGAGCTATATCTTTTTTATAGCCTCTTCACTTTAAGTGTGTCAAAATACAGAAGTTAAGCAAGCCAACTTGGAACCGGCAGCAAAAAAGCCACGCTCCTCTTGAGTAATAAAATTAGAATTCTGCGTCCCGTTCCGTTATTTGTTGAAATGATTCTATACGACTTCTGAAATTTGACTCGAATAAAATACGATATCGGGATCTCGACTGAATTGTCAACTGTGGAAATTTTGTCTCGAATGAAACGAGATAACATAGAATGATGAACAAGCAATATTAATAACCAGGGTTGTTAAGAGCGGTAGCGCGACGCTACTATTAGCTGACAAGATCGCTGATGGTAGCGCGCTACATTTTTTTAGCTGTTTTCAGCGCTATTACCTACCGCTACTTTTATTCAAAAGCAAAATATGTTTTTTATATCAATTAAGCGATTTCCAATGTATTTAGTTTATATTTGAAGTATGTCTGAAACCTAAATCTGGTTGATTGATCGACAAGCGTAGGCGTCTCTTTGAAGTGTGGAACCTTTCCTGACCTTGCTAAAGCGAGTGTGTGCGTCTCTGAAGCATGGCAGAAGTGGTATAGTGATGTTTTGAGGTGTATAGTATCTGGCTGTTTGAGTGTCTATATACCTACAGTTTGTACAAACAGTTAAAGGCAGTTTTTTTAAACTTTTTATTCAATTGTCTTTTGCTCGTTTGATCTTAAGATCTTGACGTTATTTCTTGTGCAGTTGTTATATATATAATAAGTCGAGAAATTTATACCTCTTTTAGGATGCCAAAAAACGACTTCGACTAATACACGAGACACTAAATATACAGAAAATCTTTGGAGCTGGCAATTTAAATAAAATGGCTTTACTAATTAATGTTTATGTTTAGTTAAATGTTTTTGTTGTTTTTACATTGTTTTGTAAAGAAAAGACACATTTCTCCAAATCTTTCTTAAAATGCGGAACTGAATATGACTTACTATTTCGAATACACATCAGATATGAAAATTACGCAGGAACAATAAGATGAACTGTATTTTGATTCTGATGAAATCCTAGTATATATATATATGTATATTATTTATATATATATATATATATATATATATATATATATATATATATATATATATATATATATATATTATTTATATATATAAATATTTATATATACTAGGTAATCTTTCTTGCTTTGTGATAGAGTGCCTTTTAGCTCTAAGACCGAAAGCGTACAAACTAGGATTCTGCATCCCGTTATTTTGTTTGAAACGATACGATACGACTTCTAAAATTTGTCTAGAATAAAACGATACGATACGAGACGCCTCGACCAATAACGTGACAAATCCGATACCAGGGTTGTTAAGAGCGGTAGCGCCGCGCTACTGTAGCGGCGCTATTTTTAAGGTAGCGGTAGCGGCACTGCTATTGGCTGACAAGATGGTTGATGGTAGCGCCGCTACATTTTTTAGCTGTTCTCAGCGCTATTTGCTACCGCTACTTTTATTCAAAAACAAAATATGCTTTTATATCAATTAAATGATTTCCCATGTATTTAGTTTTTATTTGAAGTATGCATGAAATCTGAATCTGGTTAGTTGATCAACGAGCGTAAGCGTCTCATTGAAATGTGGAACCTTTCCTGACGAGCTTGTGAGTCTCTTTGAAGTGTGGCAGAAGTGGTATACCGGGTGTTAGTAATGTTTTGAGGTGTATGGTATCTGGCTGTTTGAGTGTATAAACCTACAGTTTGTACAAACAGTTCAAGGCAGTTTTTTTAAACTTTTCATTCAATTGTCATTGAAAGGCTCATTTGATCCTAAGATCTTGACGTTATTTTTGTCCAGTTGTTTTATTTACTGCATGTGACGAATGAAATTGTTGTAATATTACTACCATGTCCTCTACAAACTTGTTGATTGCTCGAGGCACGTGTGTCTTTGAAGCGTGGCTTTTTAGTGTTAAATGATCGATGCCAGATTTGATATAGCGGGCATGCGTGATGCTTTGACGTGTTTGTAGTCTCTGGTGAATGTGTACATATACGATTTACAAAAACAGTAGAATATAATTTTTCTGGTGCTGTTTCAACTTTTCCTTCGTTATCGCATACTTGCTCGAACTTAAAATCTATAAGTTATTTCTTTCGTTATTTATTGAAAAATATTTTTTTTTAATCTCGGAATTTTTTTCGAGACTTTATACGAGAACAAAATTTAAGTCTCGCTATTTTATTTCGATACGAGACTTTCCCCGCAGGCTGTATCGTTTTAATAGCGATACGGGATTTGCCGTATCGTTTTGAAATCCCGATTAATATCGGGATAAAGATTACGGGATGCAGATGCTTAAATAAAATAAATAAACTTTTGTTTAAAGCCTTATGTCGCACCTATTATTCCTATGAAAATGAACTTCAAAAGTAAACATATAGTAATCAAATGCAGTCAACATATCACATACAAAAATAGATAACTTAAAATTAAATCTATTTCTGGGACTAAAACAATTATTGCAGAATTTTCTATTGCAATCATTATTGAGTTTTTTATTATAAAGTCACCAGCTAGCTATAAATTCATTATATCTCACTATTAATTATTTTGAGAACATATTTTTTTAAATCATTTTTAAATTTTCATTTAAATCACCTAACTTTGAATCTATCGTTTATATATTTGTAGGTGCAAGCGTGTGTAGACAAGTACAAGTATGTTTACGTTCTGTCAGTTAGCAATGCCAGGAACAATCTCATGAAAGACGTCAGACAACAGTGGTCACACAGCAGGTAAGCACTTGTAGCAGTATTGTTACCACATTTCTAGAACGTGATAACATCTTCTTAAACAATATTAAATATTTGTTTCACTTAATTTTATGTCATCTTTACAAGCTCTTTTGAATTGATCGATTTTCCTTCAATTGCCAAAAGGTTTTCTAAAACTATAACAATGATAATTATGACTAAATTTAATATTATTTTCAATTGAATTAGATTTTTATTTGGAAAAAACAAATTGATGGGGTTTGCCCTGGGTAAAACAAAGGAATCTGAATATCGTGAAAATCTACACCAGGTTGGAGAAATATTGCGTGGTCAGACTGGTCTTCTATTCACAGATTTGTCGAAAAAAGATGTTATAAAGTTAGTTTGTTTAAATACATATTTTTCTTTCTTAGTTTAGCTTTTAAATATTTCTACCATGTATATTAATTAATACCGTGAATATTAATTTGTTTTCAGTTGGTTTGAGAACCACTCGGTTGAAGAATTCGCCCGCTCTGGAAACGTTGCTACGTACACGGTCGTTCTTCAGCCGGGTCTCATCCCTGCATTCGGGCAAAGTGTTGAGCCGCAGTTGAGGGCACTCGGTCTGCCAACATCAATTGATAGGGGTTCGTTGATGTCTTTGATAAAAAACATTTATGAAAATGTTTATCTTTGTTTATTGATTTTTTATATTTTCTTCTTTATCAGGTATCGTCAAGTTATTGAAGTCTCATACTGTTTGCAAAACTGGAGATGTTCTTAAGCCAGAACAAGGAAGAATATTAGTAAGCAAGCAAAAAAGTGGAATGTTTAAGCAATGAACTGCTCAGTACTAAATGTAAACTATATTTTGTAGAAACTGTTTGGACACAAAATGGCCATGTTTCACATCAAAGTTGAAGGCATGTGGTCCAAAAAGACGTCAAAATTCCAATTACTCAAGTCGGAAAAAGACTCTAAAGCACCTGTTAAAGATGTTGTACACATAAATGGTCAGTTGTTCATATAAGTTGATCTTAGGGGCCATTCACATATTACGTACGCATTAAACTTGAGATTTTGACCCCCTCCCCCCTGTTGCATCTCATACATTTCCAGACCCCCCTCCTCTGTGCGTACATCCGCACATCGGATTTTACCCCCCTCCTCAATATAAAATAGCCAGTTTTAACAAGAGGTTGGTGTATTGCTTCAGATTTATTGACTATGACTATCTTGACTTATCTTAACATGTTTTAGGAAACTAAATTGAAATTTACTGACACACCTCTTAAGGCTTTGGCGTGCATAAGCACACAAATTAAAAAAATTATCATAGCATTCCAATACAGCCACGGAGATACAGCAGATTTATCATCTTTAATAGCATTATTACTAGTACGCTGGAGGATGCCATTTTGATAAGCCAAATTGAAACATTCAGCCGGGCTTTTCTTTTTTGCCATCGTTGATATTATTGAGCCTTTTTTAAGAAGGCATGATACAAGTTTGTGAAATTGATTGATCTTGGATACTACTGGATCAATTCAACTGAACTTAAAAATAATATTTACCATTTTTTGCGTATCTACGCATTTGTTGGGGCCCCCCATACTCACTTATACGCAAAACATTCACTTCATACACATCCCCCCTACCCCTTGGTGCGTACGTAATATATGGATGCCCCCTTAAATGATTTTTTTGACAATGACGTTAATCGTTAGACTCGAATTGCTGACCTAACAATCGACAGGCAAACGTTCTACCGCTCTGCCAATAGCGCCTCTAGTTCTATAATAGTTTCTTAGAAATAATAGTTCTATATTCAATAGATTTGTTTTCTCTTTTAGTTGAAGACTTGCAAGCTGATGACAAACAGGAAGCTGAACAGGATGATGATGATAAAGATGAAGAGATGGGAGAGGAAATGTAATTAATATAGACTCGCTAAATATCCTGTTTTACAAAATTTTCAATTTTTCTTAATAAAAACTATTTTTGTCTGAGAGTGAAATTCTTAAACGATATGCTCAATGAAATTCAACATTCACTTGTAGACTAACCAGAACAGAATGATTAGTTTTTCCAGTGAGAAATGTACCTTCATAGTGTCACAAGATATTCTAAATTATAAGCAGTGCTAGTAAATCATTTAGAAATTTCAAACATTTTTCATAACGATTTATCTAAATATTTCGTGCAATAGTTTTGTCTTTATATTCTGGGTTAATTAAGAAGCTGGTCAGCTCAAAGTCAGATCATCTGCACATAAATTTAAACTGAAATTTGGAACGTGTTTAACTGTTTAGTTTATTCTCAAGTAAGAATTGAATGACACTGCTCAGATTTGCAGCAAAGATTCAGCTGATAAAAATTCAGAAAATAAAGTCTGTCATAATAAACTCGTCTGTCTTGCTTGACAGCAAGTCTATGTAGAAATGTGTAGAAATCAATACAGATCAGATCTGTGAACAGCTTCAGTGTCACAGTGTGCTTTTTAATACTGCATGCAACTAGGATATCTTAAAATTACAATCATTGTAATAGATTCCTCTAGTGAGGTGCTCTCAAATTATTTTATTTCAAGATCACCTCACTCACATAGAATCAGCAGGACTTCTTGAGTCTAAAAAGTGATTGAAACATAACAGAATGTATGAGAATGTTTTACTAGCATAGAAAAAAATTAAAATTTACAATACTTTACAGCTGCTTGAAAATGTGAGTTCAAATATTTTTGAAATATTCAGATTTAAAGTAAACAATGACAAAACAAGAGAATATTTTAGGGAAAATAAACTAGCCACTAATAAACATTTTAAAATTGGCAAGAATTGCATAATTAATAATTATATATTACAACTTCCCTTGCAAAACCAAAAGTAATATATTTGTCAGTTTTTTAATTGTATATTAATATTTTCTAGAAAAAAATTATGTACCATAATAGTTCTGGGTGTATCTACTTTTAACCAACAAATATAGATCCAGTCTAATTTATATACAACAAGAATACCATGTCTGTCAATTTTAATTTATTCAGTAAGACTAAAGATACTGAAGAATAAAAGTTTGCATCCATCACAAAAAAAGTTACACGGCTCATAATAAAATGAATGGCACTTTAAAAATATATATCAGATAAATGGTATCAATACGCATGCACACAGGGAGTGCGAACACATAGAAAAACAAAATGCAGGAACTTTAGAGGTCACAATTAGTTCCAAATATTATTAGTTAACCATCCTTCATCCATGTTACAAACCAACCAGACAGACTAATATGTACAAAAGTAACGTAAAGATCCACAATAGCAGTCCTGAATACAACAAGTATACGATATGAGATCTGTAAATATTCAAGAACTTGCACACTTCGTTCCATCACATCCGATCCGTGTTTTCCATCCATTCCAGACAAACGATTAAATAAAAATAAGTTATTAGCAGCCGAACAAGCACAATAACAAGAAACAGAGCGCTCTACATAATCTGTCACAGTCGTTTCAGTCGCCTCCTGCTTTCCTGGCTGCCAACGATGCTGACGTTTTGCGGCCGTCGATGAAAGGGGACATCTCTCAATGCTTCCTCACACAAGCTCACTCCATGGCTGGGCTTGCGACACTTCGAGCAGAACCGGTACGAACACCTCTCGGACGTGCAGCTGGCGTTCAGGTCGCTAACGCGGGCCGGGCCGGAACACAGAGGGCACTTTGTGAGACTTTCATGACTGCAAATTTTGCGTGCCTCCTGGAAGAGAAACATTGTTTGTTTCATTTCAAAAAATAATCAAAAACGACGCTGAGATTTGGCAAACTTACAGAGAAGAAAATGTCATAGATGTCAGACGTTCTTTTGGTATTTGTAATTGCAGTTGTTGTTTGAATAGTCTGCAGAGCATATCTGGAGTCACTTGGACACCTGTTGAAGTAAATCGGGAGCGACTGATGCAACCGGTTCGTCTTTACCATGTTTTCCTGTTAAAAAAACATTTACTTTATGATAAATTTAAGATGAACTTTAATCCTAAATGTTAGTTTAAATCTTAAATGCTTCTTTTGTGAGTCTTACAAGCAAAAACAATAGCTTCTTTAAAGAGAAACAGTTTCACTTGTTAGCTACTAAGCTGGTATCTATTATAATTGTTGAAAATAAAAGCAGATGCAGTAAACTCATATCAACTCCAACCTTGGACATGGAATATTGAATTTTCATATTTGAGATATGAGATCTCCATCTTCTCCTTGCTGTCAAATCGCCATCAACAACAGCCTTCCAGCTTTTACTAACTTTCATGACGCTGAAAATTATGAAAATTTATTACAATCTGATGATAAAAAGCTTAGAATGTTGACACAACGATGAGCTTTAAATTACAAACCTAGTTAAATCTTCATCTGCAAGATGTCCAAGAATACAGGAAGTCAGATGTTTATGACCTTTTAGAAGAAGACCTTCGATGATATCAAACTGTTCAAGACCCATCTTTTTTCCTATTAGACTGTTGACTTTCTCTTGAGAGAAACTACTGGAAACGTAGCTGACTCTCTCGTGGAATGAGTCCAACTCAGGTAGGTGTGAGAACTTGATAATCGATTGAGATAGAACTAAAGACGAATGACTAGCAAAGGGTTCTTTATATTCGTGGGTAGCAGAGAGTTCTTTCGATTTGTGGGCAGTAGAGGGTTCTTTCGGTTCAAGACGGTCGTGAGAGGCGGCCGAGTTTTCTTCGTGAACGAATGAAATTTGCCTTTGCCAATTCTCGATCGCCTCGTCTGTGCTGTTGAAATTTTGCGAGAACTGCGTCGTCCCGATGACATCACTAGGTGTTGACTGCAGACAAGGAAAAAAATTGAGACCGCCGTTTTTGTCGTGAGTATCGAGACTGAAGTCTAATTCCTGAGAGGTGCAGTTTGTACTGCTCGTTCTCACTACACTTCTGTCTCTGTAATCTGGCGTGGAGTACTGCAGCCTTTCTGTGGAATTAAAAGAACTAGTGTTTGTTGACCTCTCATCTCTGGGAGCTGGAGTTTTAAAAAGATCATCATTTGTACTGTTGTAGCCACTGTCAGATATCAAATTTGAAGACCATTTTCCGTTGGGATCGATTGATACGTCGTTCGGACAGCTAAAATTAAAAGAAGCTATTCTGCTCTGAAAGATGGGTGTGCTTGTAACCATCAGTTTTGGAACGGCAAAATAACTTTCCTTGGATGAGAGCACAGAATCGACATCTGAAAGACTTTCTGCGTGTTTGGGACATAAGTTTGCAGTCATTTCTGTCGTGTTATTAGTTTTGTTGCTCAACACTTTACGACCATTTTTATCCTTTAAAACCAAAACTCTGTCGTCTTTACCGGGGGCTTGCATTGTAGTACAGACTATTTAATTGAATGACAAAAATGAATCAGCGAACCCGCAATGTATACTTCTATTCTATTACAATATTATAAATAATCACTACTCACAGTTCTAATCAAGCAAAATTCAAAACATCTCCGATGATTAAAAACTCTTATAAACTCTGTAAGCAAGGAAATTTCAACTAAACGTTTTTCTTTTAGACTCAAATATTAACAAACTTCTGGTCAAAACGACCACCGAGCATACACAAATTCAACCTAAAACCAAACTTCAAACGAGTTCCCTTTATTTTGAATTTTCCAACCCTTAAAAGCCTTTAGAATTACCGCCACATCACCAGCCAATAACGTTTGAGTTTCGACATCACGTGCTCTTCAAACCATGGCTATTATGCATTTGAAAATACATAATACATATGCAGATGAATTTAAATATATTCAGTTAGTTATTTATGTAAAAATGGTTCTCTTGTAAACATTCAAATGCTCATGAATTACGTGCCTGTAACTTTGATCAGTGATATTACACGAATTACAAGTTATTTTTTATTCGATTGTTTGAAGACATCGTTCTTCAGAGAATCGAGTTCTTTGAGCTTCAATTAGCTGTTAAATTACTATTCTTGACAATTTTTCTTCATTTGTGGTTTGCCGCGTTTAGTAAATGCTAAATATATATAAGATGTTTCACGTATATTTGTTTCGTAAAATTGACTGAGAAATAATAGCGGTGTGCTAAGTGGCTTATATTTTGCATTGAATCAAATCAGTTTTAGAGAATGCCAACAATGAGCATGATCAGTTTTATAAAATGTCAACAATGAACAGAATCGGGTTTAGAAAATGTCAGCTTGCATGTTAAATTGCCACACATGCCTACGTCTTGCCTGTATGAACAAGGTATAGCCTAATGTATTAGAAATGGGTTCTCTTGGGGCACACACATTTTGGTGGTGGTGGTGGTAGTAATAGCAAGGTAAGTTATTTGAAACGTAACAAGACCTGAAAACTTTCAAATAACTGACTGCACGCTCGCATTAAATAAGCCAGCAGCAGCGGTGAATCGAACCCCGAATACGATTGTTATGCGAGTGTGCCAAAGTGTATGTGTGCGTGTGTTTGCGTATGCGCAATGTTTTCAAAGTTTCTATTACCTTAATAATATGGGCCCAAGGGCTAAGTTGATGAGAGAATGAACCATGCAGGCATGACCAAGATATGAGATAAGGCTAACTCGGCTATACCTGTGTACTTACGTATTTACACGAGTGCCAACTAACTCGGTACATTGCGCAGGGTAGTCGCGCACTCATCCACGCAGGAGACCTGGGCACGGTTACCGACGCTAATTTGTTTAAACGTTTTCAAGAACATCAGTTTTAGTTTAATTAATAATTTTTCTGCATGAATCTTCTTCAGTGCTCAGATCGGTCGATAAGCTGAATTAAATGTTTGAAAAAGCTAAGCAGAGCAGCACTGAGAGATTGAAAAGCAGCAGTGTGTCATGTCAGTGTTATACCTACCCATAAGTCAGCATTGCACTTACGTAACTTCCAACTTACATGCATATCTATTTATCTTTATATTAGATCAGGGTTTAATAAAAACAAAGGGGTTTTAATCAGCTCTACACAACGCAAAAGAAATGTTTAATATTCATGATGTGTAAAGTAATAAAGAACGGACAAACCAAATATAATAATGTACCTAAGTAATGTAATGTAACATGAGTCTTCAAACCCATAATTAAGTTCTGCTTAAAAGGGCTGGCTCCGAAACACACGAGGTTTTGCGGTAGAAACTGGATGGAATTTATATTCTCTGCGAAACAGAGATTGACTTAAATGCTAAACCGCCACAATATGACTTTCAATATTGAGATATCCATAAAGTTTCCGTTAAAGCTTGTTTTGATGTTTCCTGTCTATTTTGATTAGAAAAGACTTGAACCTTGAACTTATTATAGAACAATTCAACTTCCGGATGGACAGTACCTAAATAAGCGTTAAAGAAGATTAATTTCGTTAAACACATTGTTTCTTTCTTTGACGACTTAAAGGAAATCTCTTTATAATATATGTGTATCTCATATAATACAATATTCAATGTTAAACACAATATGCTGTCGCTATAAATCTGCTAAATAGTCTTTAATTAGACAAAAGTTTCAGCATGCGTATAAATAATTTATGTAAGGTTCTTTAAACTTTCTCTTAGGAATACGTAGGGGCATCTTGCTCTGTAACCCACAAAAGGGTAACAAACTAAGGACTAGAGTCCAGCACGTACGGGGCTCATCTAGTAGGGATATCAGGGAAAAGTTCGTACTATTTGTAATGTTGTTGTTGTTTATTTAAGTCCTTGTCACTTTTTCAGCGTCTAGGACCACACAAAAAAATTTAAATTAAAATAAATAAGTAAAAGTAAAATAATAATAATAATAATAATAAACTATTTGTACTGGCAGGTTTCGGTGCTTATATGTGACTTTGAAGCACTCTAAAAACACACGTGAATTAAAAAAAATTGCGGCGGTTACGCAATGCAAATGGAAATCTCCGGTTTGCATAATATTTAAATTTAAAAATCACTTGTCATGAGTCGTGATGCAGTTTTGCGGGAGCGAACTATTAAGATATTTACTCATTCAAATCATTGTTTTATAACTAAAAAGCTATTTAATTAATTAAACGAGTTACGTTTCACAGGTGGTGAGGGAGGTGGAGTGGCTTTTGTTTTAAAATTTATTAGTTGTCAAGTCGTGTCTTTCTTTGATGATGAAACGACTGTGTTTGAGTGTCAGGAATTTACCAACTCACACTTTATCGTCAATATGTTTGCCGTGGCTGTTGCTTCATTAATTTGCATTTAAATCCTCAGTAAACATTTGCTATTATTCGATGACTATACCTACGCCTCCTTTTTAACTTTCGGACGGAAATATAAAAACCTTCCTATTTTTTTTTCAAATCACCGCCGGTCTTGATTGCTTGTTTTCTTGTGTTGTTAAAATGTGAAAGTGAAAATTAACAAACTTCCCGTCATCCAATCAAACTGAAACTTGGATTATAGACTTTTGTTCCTCATGACAGTGCATTCTATACAATTTTTAAAATTTTCTCAAAAAATTTAATTCTCCTTGTTAATTTAAAGAGTAAACTTATCACTGTTCTAAGAAGCAAATCCAAAATATGAGGTTTTGTTACTAATCGACGTATAGTGCAGAATTAAAAGGTTAAACTTGAATTTAAGTTCCTCAACTAATAAGATTAGTTATTTATCTTATTAGTTGAGATTTTGTTCTGTATAGTTTACGTATAAATCGTTGAAACAAACAACTGAGTTTTGTTGATAGGTTGGAGCCGAGGAAAACATCGTATAAAAAAGTATTAACTTTTTGAAAGCTTAATTATGCATGTTGAATAATTTTCTTTAAGATAAATTTAAGAATTGTTTGATCCCTCATACCATGGAACCCTGCATAGTAACGATGCATAGTAACTATGCAGGGTTCCATGCTCATATCCATAACTGATAAAAATCCTATAATATTAAGCTATGCATTTTGACTCTAACTTGGCTGCGAGATATTCTTTGAAGTAATAAATTAACTTAGTTTAATTATTTTTTTAAATTTTGATAAAAAATTGTTTTCAAATAAAGACTTTTTTCTAAATCTGAAAAGATTTTAAAATGTTTTCATCTGCCATCGCTGAGAATGTGTTAATATTCTATTTCCGGTATTACTCGACGAGATTAGAAAGTTGAGACACATCAATGGTAAATAATCGCTTGTTTATTTATTTAAACAAAAAGAGATAACACCTGTGAGCAAAGTAACAAATTTATCTGACTCCGGCCATTAAATGTGTTACATCATTTAAATTCTGTTTTCTAAGTGGCTTATAGTCTCCAACTGAGCTTATGGATAAATTTAAAAACGAGATTTTACATTTTTATATTTTAAAATTCAAATTTACCTATAGAATAAGAAAGTGAGTAGACGCGAAACACCTCCAGGAGCAAAACATCTCAAATATTGTGTCATATTACAATATCTGCTTAACTCCGCCTCGCTAATTGCGAGCCAGTCCCAAGCCTGGATAAAGGAGGAGAGACAGTTAAAAGGATCAAACTTTGATTCACGACAGGAAGTTCTTATGTGCTTCCTACATACAGCCAATTCAGTCTTAAAACACTTGGTGTAAAGGACTTTAAACTATAATAAAAAAAAACAAAACAATATCTGCTTCAGAAACTTAAGGAGAGGAGGGGCGGAGCGATACCATAGCCCATGAGGATCATCCGAGGCTGGTTAAATTGCTAGCTGCATGGGGAGGTCGATTTGCCGGTCCTTAACCAACTTATTGCACTTCATTAGTTGGCGGGCTGGAGTGAGTCGAGCCATGTGCCCGCGAAAACCTTGTGCTTTCGGTGGCCTCTGCCCCAAAGCCAACATAAACACGTCACCAACACTCATACATACATACATACCGTCTAAATTGTCTTATTGACAGATACAGACGTCAAACAAACCACACACAATATCTGCTTCAGTCTTAAAACACTTGGTGTAAAGGGCTATTAAGTATCATAAAAAAAAACAATATCTGCTATACGTGATGACGTGCAACGGTATGTCGTTCGTATAGCCATGATTGAAGTCTGGTGCTCTACCGAATATAATTAGATTTACATAAATTTAGATTTATCGAAAACAGCAACAATAAATCATTTCTCTAAAGTAAAAAATTATTAATATATTTTTGCCATTAGATTACTCACCGTTTAATTATGTAAACAATATAAGGATTTAAAAATAAATAAAATAAATTTAGATTTATCGAAAACAGCAACAATAAATCATTTCTCTAAAGTAAAAAATTATTAATATATTTTTGCCATTAGATTACTCACCGTTTAATTATGTAAACAATATAAGGATTTAAAAATAAATAAAATAAATTAACACCCGCCCAGCGAATAAAACTTAAATTTGTATAAGATTTTATTGAACACAGGCGTGTGTATCTAAGGTATCTATGTATCTATGTATGTATGTATGTATGTATGTATGTATGTATGTATGTATGTATGTATGTATGTATGTATGTATGTATGTATGTATGTATGTATGTATGTATGTATGTATGTATGTATGTATGTATGTATGTATGTATGTATGTATGTATGTATGTATGTATGTATGTATGTATGTATGTATGTATGTATGTATGTATGTATATGTGTGTGTGAAGTGTGAGTTAACTCCGCCTTGCATTTACAAGCCAGTCCCAAGCCTGGAGAAAGGAGGAGGGAAAAGTTAAAAAGATCAAATTATGATCCACGACAGGAAGTACTTAGGTGCTTCAAGCATACAGCTATTTCAGTCTTAAAACACCTGGTGTAAAGGACTATAAACTATAATAAAAAAAAGAAGTGTGAGTTATGTGTTTGTCTGTCTGTGTGTGTGTGTGTGTGTGGGTGTGGTTGAATTTGTTTGTCAGATACAGAATTTTCATTTTCTGGCTACCGATTACTTTGAAATGTTCCGGATGACAAATACTACCTGCAATTACATTATACACTAGTTCTACAAAATCAGTTTTTAATGAAAAGATATATATATATATATATATATATATATATATATATATATATATATATATATATATATATATATATATATATATATATATATATATATATATATATATATATATATATATATATATATATATATATATATATATAATGTAAGATGGCATAAGATTTTCTTTAAGACAAGCTCGATTAAAAATAAGTCTCCATTTAGCCGCTATGAGTTTTATAGATACTTTCTCAATATTTCGGAACAACGTTTTTTGTTTACTGCAACACGTATTAGGAAAAGTATTAACATTTAAAACCTTCTTTATTTCAGACTTACGGGCCGTTTCGGCTTTCGCCATCTTCAGAGTCTGTAAATACAATCGCGTAAAAGTAGGCAAAAGATAAGAAAACATGTAATAACTAAATATACAAATAAACTAATATCCTCAAGGAATTATCTTAATAGAAGGATATTAATAAAAATAATCAAATTTAGACACTGTAATTAAATTAACGTGCATAAAATAAACTGGAGTTATGAGGATAAAATAAGTATAATTAAAAACGTTTAATTAAAGGATAAAATAATAGTAGCAGTAATAATAATAATAAAAGCAAGTATTATGATAATAAATGATTAAATTAAGTCGAAATTACATAAGATACTTAAATAAATAAAATCAAGAATATCTCCGCTTTCGTCGAACAGTGATGTTCTCGTTTGAAAGTAAATGGAGGAAGGAACTGGATGAGTACGAACAATTGTCATCAATCGGACATTCTTCTTCGACACAGGTGCGCGCGGTATCATCAGGACTAACAGGTTGATCCAAATCATCAACAACGGTCGTGATTACGCGATTGTATTTACAGACTCTGAAGATGGCGAAAGCCGAAACGGCCCGTAAGTCTGAAATAAAGAAGGTTTTAAATGTTAATACTTTTCCTAATACGTGTTGCAGTAAACAAAAAACGTTGTTCCGAAATATTGAGAAAGTATCTATAAAACTCATAGCGGCTAAATGGAGACTTATTTTTAATCGAGCTTTCGTCGAACAGTGATGTTCTCGTTTGAAAGTAAATGGAGGAAAGAACTGGATGAGTACGAACAATTGTCATCAATCGGACATTCTTCTTCGACACAGGTGCGCGCGGTATCATCAGGACTAACAGGTTGATCCAAGTCATCAACAACGGTCGTGAAGGAACAAGGACTTTCTGTGAGGATATTTTCTAAAGTATATTTAGATGACGGATCTTGCGTGGTATCGAATGTTACATGCCCTGGCTTAAACGTCCGGGGGGGAATGTCCAGGTAGAAATGTCCGTTCCCCATTAGGGTCATATGCCTCCTTTCCTCGTCTTCTACGCCTATGCTATTTGCACATAGTGTAAATTTAATCAAAATGATTTTTGGGAGTTTGCAAAATAGGCAAACTTTTCTTCCACTACTTTAGTATACTTTCTAGAATTCTACAGCGATTCGCCGTCCATGATTTAAATAATCAGCCAATCATTCATTTTAATATGCTTTTTAAATCTATCTTAATCGACCTATTTTAAAAAAATTTGGCATTATTTTTCTCAAAGAGGAAAGTAGTTTTCAATTTTTTTAAATTAAATTTTTTTTGGCTTTTAAACTTCCCAGGCCAAAAGTGCCTTTGTACGAACATCAAAGGTTATTGCGTAACAAAATTCAAGTTTAGTTTACGTAACAAAGTTTATAGAAGGCATGGATATCTAGATATAACACCTGGATCCACAACCTAAACGCGAACCGATACGCTTTGGGCCTACGCCGGCCGATAGCTTGCACGGTGTTTCTCTTACCGAACTCCGTTTTATATGATTAATATAAACAACAAACAAATATTTTACATGGATTTATTAAATAATTCAATTATTTAGTGACTTTATCTAATTTTCTTGTTTTGAAGTATTAACATTCATTTTCTCATTAAATTGTTTAATATAGTTCTTTAACATGCAGTTGAAAAATTTACAAGATATTAATTCTTTAATATTATGATTAGAGCTACAAAAGTTTTCCACAACCAGTAGAGATTCATGTACCATTACTCTTTCCACAATTCTGATAAACAGATCTCTTTGATTTGTTGAAGTAAGAAAAGATATAAAACCCATTTCTGACTTTTTTAGCGAATCAAAGACTTTCCAATTACTGAGACAGGTGGTGCATTCATACTCTGAAGGTTTAAGAAGACCTCCTCTGTTAACTTTATTCAAATATATGTCAAATCTATCTAACTGCAGCTCATCTAAATGGAAGAATTCATCATCGACTAATATTTCCTTACAATGTGAACATTTATTTTTTATAAATTATAGAATGAGCAACAGCTCCTGCAACATAGTAGATAGTAGTAGCTGCACTGTCACATGGCAGATTAAGACTGGTTAATGCAATGCTGGCTGCTTTTTCATCTAAAGTGCTCGGAGGTTCTTTAACATCATCAATGAAGTCATCGATGTCAGATAAGGAGAGCTTGGAATGCTTCAACAAAGACACCATTTTTATTTTAGCATTGCTTTCCACTACCTGTCTGACTGAAATAAAATAATTACCCCCAGCCATCTGACGAAGCAACCATATCTTTGAATTTGTGTCACAATGATTTCACCATGAAAATTTTTTTTTATTTGTTCGTATTCGACATTGGACTCATAAAAAAATCAAGAATCTTTTTTAATTTGCATTTGGTTTCAATTTTGAATTCTTCAACAGTTTCCTTATACAACTGCTCTATATAATATTTTAGGCGTGCTAATAAATTTAACAGCTGACTCATTTTGGATAGCTTTTTACCAACAAGATTTCGGCATTTTTTCTCTTCTATGACGAGCTGTAACATCAAGAGTATCCGAAATTGAAAGTGATGATTTGATAATCGGAGCACCATCATGATTTTCCAATAAAATTATGTGCAAAATGTTGACTAAAATGTGCAAATGAAAATCAGAGGGCATTGTTATTTCAACTTTTAATCGGTTCTTCAATTCTTTTAATGTGCAGTTATTTATTGTATCGCTTTCAATAAATGAAGCTTCTAAATTCTAACTCTTCTAATTGTTTTTGTTGATATTCTCGACGTGTGGATGATGAACATTTAGAAGTTGTTCTAACCTGTTTGGGTTTTGAAAGATAAGATGGTGCATTGAGAAAAACACTAGGCACTGCATCATCTCGCAACTTTTTTTCAGTCTTGCAGGTTCGTTAGTTTCAGATCGTCTTTTCTGCAATCGGATTTTGTTTGTGTCTTTTACATCTGATACAAAATCCGTTGGTAAAAAATGCAATGAACACATTTTGGAATTTTTACTAGGCACAAAACCATCACGAGGGTTAGCTCTAATCCATTTTTCACACAGATCTGGATTGTTCAACGGGAATGAATGAAATGATAATCCTTTAGTAGTTTTTTCGTTATCCACGCGAGCATATCCACTCTTGTAACCATAAGCAGAACATTTACTCACCATTTTATATTATACTAATATTATATAAAACACGTTTTACGATAACACGATAAACGAGAATCAAATGAACAACACGACTACGACGAATTTGTCGATGTAACAGTAAGCACGTGCAAACATTCACTTATCTGCGTTATAGTAGAGCTACAGCTATAGCTGCAGCCTAGGCCCAAACAGTATACGCTGAGATCGAACTTGAGCTAGGTTGTGGATCCAGGTGTTATATCTAGATATCCATGATAGAAGGTTACAAACAACATTTAATAAATCTACTTATTTTACGTTTTATTGGCAAAAAGAAGTTAGGAGGGAGAGGAAGAAAGAAAGAGAAAGAGAAAAATGAGAGAGTCAGAGAAAAAGGGAGAGAGAAACGACGATAGAAAAATCTCTAAAAAACCCCGGGTAACCCCGCTAGTCTATTATATTATTGTCATCGTGTTTTTTAAAGACTTTCACATTTTTCTTTCCAAAAAAGCTGATGACCGAGATGAGAGGTAGTCGTAGGTCTTTTTCCAAAATTTTTTTAAAAGATTTTTGCACTTTCTCCTCCCAAAAAGCTGATAACCTCGGGGAGGGGTCGTACGTATTTAAAAAAATTCAATTTCAACTATGGTCATTTTCGGAAAGACGGGTATTTCATAAATTTTTTATTGATTTCTGGCGAGGGCATGCATCCCCCAGGATCCGTCCTTGTTTCCGTTATCAAAACGAGCTGGCATTTTGAGAAGTAAGACACGAAATAAGCGATGTGTTTGCAGAAATAATGAACAAGTCCTTGAAAACTGGAGAAATTCCTCGTGATTGGAAAGATGCAATCATTGTACCACTCTTTAAAAAAGGTAGCAGATCTGAGGCAAGTAACTATCGTCCAGTAAGTCTCACGTGTATTATTTGCAAAGTCATGGAAAAAATCATTCAGCTCGAATTAATGAATCACATTAGACACCACAGCATTTTGATAAACAGCCAACATGGATTCGTACAAAGGCGATCATGTCTAACAAATGTTTATACCCACTTAGACAAAGGATCCCCTGTAGACATAGTCTATCTGGATTTTGCCAAAGCCTTCGACAAATTACCACATACACGGTTGATGAGAAAAATAGAAGCGGCTGGAATAGCAGGTAATATTCGAGGATGGATCAAAGAATGGCTAGCTGACAGAAGACAAAAAGTGGGAATTAAAGGGAAATACTCGGAGTGGAAAAGCATAAAAAGTGGTGTACCGCAAGGATCCGTTTTGGGACCATTACTATTTGTTCTGTTCATTAACGACCTTGATTTAGGGACTTGTTCAAAGGTCTCGAAATTTGCTGATGACACAAAGTTATCCATGAAAGTAGAGTGTGAGCTGGATGCCGACATTTTAAAAAAAGATCTTGCAAAAATATACCAATGGTCCCTAGACTGGCAAATGATTCAACGTAGATAAATGCTCAGTGATGCACATGGGTAATAGAAATCAAGAGTTTCGGTATGAGATGGGAGGAATATTGTTGAAGACATCTGAAGAGGAAAGAGATCTGGGAGTTATAGTACACAATAGCGGCAAACCATCAAGACAGTGTGCGGAAGCAGAAAAGCGAGCCAATAAGATTTTAGAATTGGTCAAGAGAACAATAATAAGTCGAAACCAGGAAATAATTATCAGACTATACAAATGTTTGGTAAGACCCAGTGATGGGCACTTTAACTACTGTAGTTGTAACTACTGTAGTTATAACTACATTTATAGTAGTTACATGGTAGTTATAACTACTTTTGTTTTTGAGTAGTTGCCATGTAGTTATAACTACTTTTATGATCTAGTTTGGTAGTTATAACTAGTCTAACTACTTTGACTTAGCGCTGTAACAAAATTATTAAAAAGCCAGATAATTTAAAAATATAATCTAAAGCATCGAATGTTCAATCACTGAAGGATTATTCATTTGTAGAATGAGCTTTCATAAAAGCCAATTCTACTCTTCCAAGCATGGCTGGTATGATTTTGACACCTCGAAGCTGCAAAATGAGTGACACTTTATTTGACCGTATGGTTTTTCTGAAAAGCCGTTCCAGTTTTAACAAATTTTGAACTTTGTCATTCAACCTTTATGTATCAATAAACACTTTGTTTTTCTAAAATTTGCTTAAAAATGCTTTGTTTCTATTATATTTGCTTAAAAATACTTTGTTTTTATTATATTTGTTTAAAAATACTTTGTTTTTATTATATTTAGTTAACAATCATTATTATTCTTTAAAAAAAAATTATTAAATGCAAATTTATTTTTTGTTGTTGTGTTTTTATATTTTACAGTACATGTTTTATAAATATACGAGTAGTTGAAAAGTAGTTGGAAAGTAGTTAACTACTTTAGTAGTAGTTAACAAACTAGTTATAACTACCTCTCTTCTAAAGTAGTTAACATGTAGTTATAACTACTTCTGTCATGAGGTAGTCGGCATGTAGTTGTAACTACAATTGAAGTAGTTGGTGCCCATCACTGGTAAGACCACATCTAGAATATTGTGTACAAGCTTGGAGCCCTGTTTTAAAAAAGGACATCATAGTGTTGGAGAAGGTACAAAAGAGGGCTACAAAGTTGATAAAGCATCTAAGCCAGTTACCTTACGAAGAAAGATTAAAACAATGCGGCTTAACAACTCTAGAGAAAAGGGGTGACTTGATCGAAGCCTACAAGATAATAACAGGAAAAGAGGATTTAACACCAGCAATGTTTTTTGAACAACCACCGATTCAAAGCACTAGGGGACATAGATTCAAGCTTTTTAAAAAACAAGAAAAGACTTTAAAAAAAGCTTTTTTTAGTTCTAGAGTGGTAAATATATGGAATGACTTGGACGATGACACTGTAGCATCTGAGACTACCACATCTTTTAAAGTAGCGCTATCCAGGCATGGATACTGATTTTTATGCAATTATTTATTTTTTATTAGTTTACTAGCCGGGTTACCGGCGTTGCCCGGGGTTTTTAGAGGTTTTTCTAATGTTTGTCTTTCTCGCTCCCGTTTCCTTCTCCACTTTCCCGTTTTCGTCGCGTTCCCGGTCGCTTTTCCGCTCTCGGTCGTTTTCCAGCTCCCGGTCGCTTTCCCGCTCAGAGGTTTTATTATCGATTTTCTCTCTTGCTCGCGTTTCCTTCCAAGCTTGTTCTCCCGCTTCCAGTCGCTTTCCGCGTTCCCGGTCGCTTTCCCGTTCCCGGTCGCTTTCCCGTTCCCGGTCGCTTTCCCGTTCCCGGTCGCTTTCCCGTTCCCGGTCGCTTTCCGTTCCCGGTCGCTTTCCCGTTCCCGATCGCTTTCCCGTTCCCGGTCGCTTTCCCGTTCCCGGTCGCTTTCCCGTTCCCGGTCGCTTTCCCGTTCCCGGTCGCTTTCCCGTTCCCGGTCGCTTTCCCGTTCCCGGTCGCTTTACCGTTCCCGGTCGCTTTCCCGTTCCCGGTCGCTTTCCCGTTCCCGGTCGCTTTCCCGTTCCCGCTCACGCTTGCTCTCCCGTTCCCGGTCACGCTTGCTCTCCCATTCCCGGTCACGGTTGCTCTCCCGTTCCCGTTCCCGTTCCCGTTCACGCTCATTTTCTCTTTTCCATTCTTTCATAACTTCTTTTAGCCTATAAAACGTAAAATAGATTTGCTAAGACTATCTATATATATAAAAATGAATGTTTGTATTTATGTTAATGTCCTTTATGCATTGCTACACCATTCATCCGATCGTAATGAAATTTTCACACAACCTTGAGAGTCAATGAAAATCAAAACTAAAAAAAAAATTTTTGAAATCCGTCACAAAATGAGCGGAGCGGAGCGGGTGAGCGAGCGGGAACTATATATATATATGTATGTGCGTATGTATGTGTGTATGTATGTATGTGTATGTGCATGTATGTGTGTCTGTGTGTGTGTTTATGTATGTACTAGCGGAGATACCCGGCGTTGCCCAGGTTTTTTGAGGTTTTTCTAATGTTTGTCTCTTTCTCTCCCGTTTCCTTTCCCACCTGCTTTCCCACTCCTGTTAGCTTTTCCGTTTTCGGTCGTTTTCCCACTGCCGGTCGCTTTCCCGCTCCCGGTCGCTTTCCCGCTCCCGGTCGTTTTCCCGTCCCGGTCGCTGCCCCGTTCCCGCTCACGTTTGCTCTCCCATTCCCGCTCACGCTTGCTTTTCTGTTCCCGCTCGCTGTCCGTTCCGGGTGCTTTCCCGTTTCTATAATAGACAAACTAACCCACAAACATTCATATATATATATATATATAGTCTTAGCAAATCTATTTTGCGTTTTATAGGCTAACAGAAGTTATGAAAGAATGTAAAAGAGAAAATGAGCGGGAACGGAAACGGGAACGGGAGAGCTACCGTGACCGGGAATGGGAGAGCAAGCATGACCGGGAACGGGAGAGCAAGCGTGAGCGGGAACGGGAAAGCGACCGGAAACGGGAAAGCGACCGGGAACGGGAAAGCGACCGGGAACGGGAAAGCGACCGAGAACGGGAAAGCGACCGGGAACGGGAAAGCGACCGGGAACGCGGAAAGCGACCGGGAACGCGGAAAGCGACCGGGAACGCGGAAAGCGACTGGAATCGGGAGAGCAAGCTTGGAAGGAAACGCGAGCAAGAGAGAAAATCGATAACAGAACTTCTGAGCGGGAAAGCGACCGGGAGCTGGAAAACGACCGAGAGCGGAAATGCGACCGGGAACGCTACGAAAACGGGAAAGTGGAGAAGGGAACGGGAGCGAGAGAGACAAACATTAGAAAAACCTCTAAAAACCCCGGGCAACGCCGGGTAACCCCGCTAGTATATATATATATGAATGTTTGTGGGTTAGTTTGTCTATTATAGAAACGGGAAAGCGACCCGGAACGGACAGCGAGCGGGAACGGAAAAGCAAGCGTGAGCGGGAATGGGAGAGCAAACGTGAGCGGGAACGGGACAGCGACCGGGAACGGGAAAACGACCGGGAGCGGGAAAGCGACCGGGAGCGGGAAAGCGACCGGGAGCGGGAAAACGACCGAAAACGGGAAAGCAAGCAGGAGTGGGAAAGCAAGTGGGAAAGGAAACGGGAGAGAAAGAGACAAACATTAGAAAAACCTCTAAAAAACCCGGGCAACGCCGGGTATCTCCGCTAGTACACACACACAGACACACATACATGCACATACACATACATACATACACACATACATACGCACATACATATATATATTTATAGTTCCCGCTCGCTGACCCGCTCCGCTCCGCTCATTTTGTGACGGATTTGAATTTTTTTTTCTCTATATTTGATTCCCCTTGACTCTCAAGGTTGTGTGAAAATTTCATTACGATCGGATGAATGGTGTAGCAATGCATAAATAACATACCTATATACATACATACATACATACATACATACATACATACATACATACATACATACATACATACATACATACAT
>OZ022239.1:23965442-23997942 GCA_963978895.1 Erpobdella octoculata
GCAGGCAATGGCCGTAGATTTGAATGTCATCGGCATAAAAACGACAAGAGAGTCCATGGCAAGCAATGATGTTTTCAAGTTCACTGGTATACATTATGAAGAGCATTGGGCCTAAAACCGACCCCTGTGGCACACGCAGGAAACCTTTGTTTTTGAGGAGTCCATGTTATTTGCTCTGACGTACGAGAACCTTTCACTCAAGTAAGAACAAATCCACCTGAGGGGTAAGTGACCAAAGTTAAAGGATGATTTGAGTCTATGAAGGAGTATTTGATGATCAACAGTGTCAAATGCTGCTGATAAGTCAAGGAGAACTAGTAGAGTGAGCTTCCCAGAATCCGCCTCTTCCAACATGTCTGAGAAAACCTTCGTGATCGCCGTCTCTGTTGAGTGAAATCGGCGGTACGCTGATTGATGGGCAGGGAAGAAGTTATTGCGTTCAACATGCTCCGGGATCCTAGACAGAACTAGTCGCTCAAGGAGTTTGAAATAAATGGAAGATTTGAGATAGGACCATATGAAGCCAGATCCGAGACATCCAAATTTTGTTTTTTCAGGACTGGAGTTATATATGAGGATTTGAAGTATTCTGGAACCTTACCAGTGCGGAAGGAATTATTGAAGATGTTCACTAAAAACGGAGTGGGTATAGGAGTCGCTTTTTTAAGAAGTCAGGTAGGGATCGGATCAGACATACACTGTTTATTGGGGAGAGAGCTGATAAGTTTTGCAACTTCGGCGTTGCAGGTTGGGTTAAATTCATGCAGATCGACCATGTCTGGGCTCCCGAATGTCGGCGTCAAAAAAGATTTATCAAGCAAAATGGATTGAGAAGTAGATGTCCCTGAACTTGATAAAGTAAACATTGGCGAAGATCTGTCGAGAGACGTGACTTTAGGTACCTTTTGCCTCTCCGGAATCAGCTCAATATCAAGAAACTCGGATGTCTTTGAGTCATCATCGAAGGGTGTAGACGAGGTCTGGTCGAGTGACGTGAGCTCACGTACCTTTTGTATCTTCGATGCAAGAAATTGGCTAAACTGGTTTGCCGTGATGGACGCATTGATGGGGACGCGTCCTCTAGCCATTATAACGTTTAGTGTTTACCAAAGGTCACGACTTGAACCTCGATCGTGCTCCACCTTTTTGGTCCAAAAGTTAACTCGCTTAGAGCGAGTTAATTTTCGTTATTCTTTGTGATGTTTACGCCAAATAATTACATCCTGTGCAGCAGCCGACCTGCGAGCAGCTCTTTCCAGGCAACGTACTATTCTTTTCATTCGTCGACAGTCAGCATCGAACCATGGATCTGATGGGCGTTGTCAGCGTTGAATGAGTCGTTGAGGTAGCATGCACTTAATGATAGAACGTAAGGTGTCGTTGTACAAGTTTGTTGCACAATTGATGTCAAGTTCAATGTTGGCCGACGCAAGCGGAGACGATAGAAGAGCATACATGAATCGGCAAAGATGAAAACTATTCCATGAACAATGTGAGCATGTAGTATAAAATTTCGAGGGCGTGTTAGCGATGACGTCCATCGAATCAAAAAATGATCAGAAAGATCAACGTCAGCAATTTCCACCGATGTCATTGCGTCTGGAGTGTTGGTTGCGACAACATCAAGAAGCACGCCCATGACATGGGCTGGTCGATGCACGCATTGTGTTAGGCCATGATCGTCAAGAATGTCCTTGAAGATTGAAGAATTTCGGTCATCATGTCGATCCATCCTGATGTTGAAATAGTCTGAAATTATTATAACTTCATTAAGCAGGACGATTCTGTCAAGTAAATCTGAAAACTCTCTGAAAAAATCCTCAGATATTTTTCCAGGACAATAAACAACTACTAGTAAACAGCTGCACGAACGAATTGTCAGTCAGCCGCATAGATATTCAAGCGAAGAAAACTTGAGTCCTAAGCACTTGGAGCTCAAGGTAAGTCCATGAGCTGCTACCATAGCCACTCCGCCATGGTTGCAAAGGAGTGAACTTGTGTCGTGGTCAGGCCTCGGCCTTGGGCAATCAAGAACTGAGTAACCCTGAGTGAGGAAACGTCAGAAGCATATAGAGTCATGATCATGCCATGTTTCAGTGAGGAGCATAATATTGACTCTTTTATCATTTTGTAGTTCCATGAGATCATCGACTTTGTTATTTATAGATCAAATGTTGAGGAGGCCAAAAACAATATTTTTTGAGGAAGAGCGAAAACAGGAATCAAGGAGCTCACTAGGTTGTTTGGGGTTTCTCATTGGTAGAACTTCAGGAGAAATGACGTGTCGAGCACGAGCACCTGCACGACACCCTCTGTAGCGCCAGAACGGATGAGAGTACCTGCAGAGTATACAAAGTTTACGAAGAGTAGAGATGATATGATGAGCGGGTCAATTTGTTTCAACATTGCACCTTAATAACTCATCGCGAGTCAGTAGCACAGTCCGATGAGATTCCATTGTAGAACTGTGATAATTCAATCTAATCAGCAAAACTAATAAAATCAGATAGTTTGTTAATACAATAGTTGCAAAGTTGAACACATGCTAATCGTAGCGTATACACTACTGTGCACAATTAAATCGTCGTGTGTGTACGAGGTTAATGTTCACTGTGGAGGCCGGCGCAGGCCAGGTCACTAAGTAGGAATAAATTATTATAAGTAGCAGTCGGACAAAAAAGACATCAAAGTTCCTCAAAAAAACCTCAACAAAACTCGAAACCACAACTGTTCATCGGAACAAACCACGAAAAGCAACAGAAACTTGCTGTCGACGACTCGAAAATACCGCTAAAAAGTATAGAAAAAGACGTAACCGGCGCCTAGACTAACTTACATAAGTTTACAATAAAATTAAATGAAGACTATTTAATATTGCACACCAATGTTGTTGAACTCAATAAGACAAAAAAAATATTATTAATTTAAATGAAATGATTAATTTATTTTTAAATGCTATATTTATTAATACAATAAACGAAATCAAAAACAAAAACAGAAAAATTGAAATGTTACTAATAAATCAATAAACATCTACAATCTTTCAATGAATAACGTTAAGACATTTCTCGTTTTCTTTTCATTACTACAAGACTGTAGTATACATCTATTTTATTTATTTTATTTATTTATTTATTTGACAAATTTAAAGTGGCGTAAATCAAACGACTTCAAGGCCACATACAAAAATGAATAGAACAAAAAGTTAAATTTTCATAAGGTATTGTTTCAATTCTTTTTTAAACATTACAAAATCAGGTGCTGCTCTTATCTCCAAGGGAAGACTATTCCAAATTTTTGCTGCTGCAGCAGGAAAACTTCTATCACCAGCACTTTTTAGACGAGTAGAGGGAACGAAGAGAAGAGCTGAAGATGCAGATCTGAGATTCCCCCTTGATTGAATATTACTAATGGGCAAAATTACTTCCATTAAGTATGAAGGAGCCAAACAGTTGAGACATTTAAAGACTATTTGAGCTACTTTGAAGATAATTCTACACCTGACGTTCAACCAATGTAGTTCTTGAAGTACTGGAGTGATGTGATCGCAGCGTCTTCGACCGGTCAAAAGCCTTGCCGCCGCATTCACCACTGATTGAAGGCGATGAGTCAAGATCTTCGGGAGTCAAACCAGTGTGGAATTACAATAGTCTAGTTTTGAAAACACCAATGAAGTAATAAGCAAGTTAAGCGCCAGGGGGGGTAGAGATGAAGCAACAGTTTTGATTTGACGTAAGGTTGAAAAGCTGCTTTGGGTGATGCGACTAACGTGAGTGTTCATACGCATGTCTGAATCAAAGAAAGCACCCAAATTGCGAACTGAATCAGATGGAGAGATCCAATCTTTACCCATTCTCAGCGGTGCTGCTTGGAACTTACGTTTCATCCGACTGGTTGACAGCCAAATTACTTCAGACTTGCTTGAATTCAGCTGAAGGCGACTGGAAGACATCCATAGGCTCACATCATCAATGCATGTAGAAACTACTGACGAGAGTTCAATTGCCTTAACAGGATCACAATGACCATAGATCTGTGTGTCATCAGCATAAAAGTGCGCACAAAGTCCATGATTGGAGATAATTTTTTCTAGGTGAGCTATATACATTGTAAAGAGAGTTGGTCCAAGAACTGAACCCTGAGGCACTCCACAGTTAAGTAGCAAAGTACCAGAAATGTCCTCTCCAACCCTAACCTGACATTTACGTTCATTAAGGTATGAGTCAACCCACTCTAGTGCAGATCCGCAGAAACCAATAAAATTTGTAAACAAATTGCAATCGTATAACCGGGGCTTTGGCAGCAATTTTTTTCTCAAAATTGATAGAGAACAAACAAATATAGAAATTTGTTTACAACATACAACATACAACATACAACATACAACATACAACATACAACATACAACATACAACATACAACATACAACATACAACATACAACATACAACATACAACATACAACATACAACATACAACATACAACATACAGTGTGAGGTAAATAAAAGCGTGTTAAAACAACACGATTGATGCAGCTGAAGTCTTCTTATGTTTAAGGTGACCCCAGCCAAAGCCTACAAACAAGCGAACATATATAAATCCCACGAATAAAATCTCTACACAATAGTATCAAATTTTAATAAATTTATTTTAAATGAATTCAGAAGCAAATCACTTTGTTGAAACTCAAAAGATATGAAAGCTTTTAGAAATAAACAAATTATTTCCAAACGAAAATAAAATAAATTGAACCGTTACAAGTATGATGGAGATAACAACAATTTAAAACAAGAACAAAATTTATTTATTTATTTTCAAGATAAACGAAAGATGGCAGTCTCCGTTCACCAGAAACAAAGCAAACTAAAAACCAGGAACGACCTCAGGACACGATGTTAAATTGCTCGTGCTTTTGCCGTTTGCTTAATATTTTCAGATGACCAACAGAATGTCATAGCATGCTAGATGCTAGTATCTAAAGCGACAAGTAAGGTTGTTTCAGTCGAGTAGTGTTGCCAGTATGCTGACTTGTGTTTGCTTAAATTAGAAAAAAACCATAAAACATGGATTGGAGCCCAATTGTTCAATGGTTGTTAAAAAATTGAGCAATTTGAAATAAGTCCCCAATCTGTTTTATCTAGCCTAAAATAGAAGCTTTTAAAAAATGAGCTCTGAAGTTTGTATTATATAATTAAAAATAATTAAATCACTTGGACACAATTTTTTTCTATAGAAAATTTGAAAACAAAAGCTCCTGCAAAATGTAACTGAATTTCATTCCATTACACAAAAGGCTAAATTACGGAGCTCAAAAACTGGAAGTTGAAGCCGCGCATGGGAAAAATTGCTTGTGTAACAATGGCCGACAAATCGTCGCAACCTGAAACATCAACAAGTTGACAATTGGACGGAAATTGTGCGACAAAATATCGAATTAAAGCTAAAAATGTATAGTTGTAAGTTTGGCGGCTTTAAAAGCAAGAAACTTTGTTAAATAAGACAACGAGAATTATTGTTGTTGTCTTTTTGGAATGTAATGTTTGATACCCAATTATTTTACACCGAACCAATTATTTATCGCTTGTTAATAACTTTATCATTTTTTTTATATAACTTCGTCTTATCGTTTGGAGATGAAAAAATTGCAAAATCAGCAAATAAACGTCACACCTCAAAAAAAATTCTGCAGGAACCAATTAACTAGTAATGACTTGCTTAATAGCATAAGCATACGTGCTATTCCTATTGGTAGGTCAACGTGTGAAAAGGAGTTCAGGAAGATATACATGACAGTGAGCAGTTAGCGAGTCCAGCTGAATATCACTCACATGTCAGATGTAATGTTTACATTTCTCTGTTTCTTTTATTTTCCGAAGAATCTGTAGGAAAACAGTAGCAATTGCAGATTTACAAGGGGATTACCGGTAGATATTTACTGGATTATATTATATTGTCATTTAAAACTTTCATTGCAATCTGTTATTGCATTTAACTGTTTTTTTTTATTGATAAATGAATTTTGAGCACAAAATCTGTCAATTGATCAACAAAGTAATTATAAGGTTCAAATAAGAAACCCCGATGGACACCTTGATGAACGGAACTATACCGAGGAAGGTTTGTATAATACATTGTCCCCTAGGAAAACATGAATCCCCGAAAAATTGCAGAAAACTCCACCACTTGATAGTGTTTCGGTCATTCTGTAATACACTCTATATACCTCGTATCAAATCGTCACATATCAAATCTTTTGCTATCTAATAGCAAAATATATCTGTTCTAAAACCGCCTGGTATCAAACCTCTTGACACCAAACCATTTAGTTTCGAAATATTAGGTATCAACCATCTGATATACAAAAAACTGGTATTAAAATATCTGGCATGAAACCATCTGGTATCAAAACATCTGGTATCAAAACATCTGTCAATTAACCATCTGGTATCAAAACATCTGGCAATTAACCATCTGATATCAAAATATCTGGCATTAAACCATCTGGTATCAAAAGATCTGATATCACACCTACATGATGATTATTTAAAAAAAATATTTCTGCTTTGAAACAATTCGAACAGCTTATTCAAATATTCCTAGTTTTGTTTTTGAAACAATCGGCTCACAATTTCATTTGCACTCCTATAAAACAATCCAAATTATAGAACAAGACTTTCAAATAACAAAACAAACATTACTAAAAACAATCCGACAAAAGCAGAAAGTTTAAATCACGTCAGATCGGTATAAAAGCAGTTTAACGGGACAGTTATAGGAGACAAGGAAGCTAATTAAATGGCTCTTAAAGAGATAAACTCGGGAATTTCGAGCAAACATGAAATTTATTTTAATATATTGTCAGAAGAATAAAAATATTTTTACATGTAAAATAAGAATATTTTTTGATGATTGTAAATTTTTGTAGATGTTTAACTAAAAATGTTTTATTTCCATTTTTTTTGTTTAGCCAAATGATTCAATTTTTGATTTTTTACCAGATTTATCAAAGTTACCGCATTATCATAAAAATTCTTGCAAATCGCAAATACCAACCACTCGTTTTTCTTGTTTTAAGGCAATAATAATGGAAAAATACGCTATTAAGCAACGAGCACATCATAACTGTTTCTGATTTGTTTCCAATTTGGCGTGGTTGGTTACAACTTTATGCTTCATTTTCATTTTACATCACTTTATGCTGTGTTTTGTTGTTTTTTCCCATTTTTTAGGCGTGTGTTTACAACATATTTTTATTTTAGCGAGTTTGCATATTTAATGTTACAAACCAGACTCGACAGTTTTTAGAAGCAAATCACATTCGTATCTATCTTCGTTTGCTTCCACTGGCTACAAGTTTAATTCTTGATGGATTTGCACGCCTTCATTCCATGAGCTTGTTGAAAGTTTTTTATTTGACGCACCAATAGACAATGAATATAGAAAAGAAGATATATTTTTATGCCGTCTTTGCGACAAGTATTTAAGTGCCAGAATATAAAAATTAAAAGAAATAAATGAAAAAATTAGCAGTAACAATTAAAAGTATTTATTTAAAATAAGAATTACATTTCATGGTAAATATAAAAATAGTTCTTTTTTTATTTATAATTATTAATTCCAGTCAAAATACTTGACATAATATATAAAAACTAGTGGTTTTGCCCGTCCAAAGGACGGTTGTTTTAAAATTACGATGAGCTTTGGATACATTTTTTGGATTAATATAAGTTTATTAATTATTTTGTTATTTATTTATTTATTTATTTATGTATTATTTATTTATTTATTCATAACATTAAAATAAAAAAACTGTTTTATCGTTCGTATGCATTCCAAAACAAATGAAAAAATAAATTTAAATGTTAATAATTTTTTATATTTTGAATTAATTCAAGAAAGGTAAATATTTTTTAATTTATTTAATTATATAAAAATATATAAAAAATGTATTTATGTAATTATTTATTATATACAAATTAATTTGCCTTAAATAGCAGATCGTCACACAAAAACGTTTGACACAGACGTCTTACACAGACATGGGCTATTATATATATATATATATATATATATATATATATATATATATATATACACATATATATATATATATATATATATATATATATATATATATATATATATATATACATATATATATATATATATATATATATATATATATATATATATATATATATATATATATATATATATTTATATTTATATTAAATAGCAAAGACGATATTATCTTGGCGGGAATTTCAAACCTGGATCGCAAAAACATCATTTCCACACTTAGTAAAATTAAATCTACATAAACTATTTAAAAAGTAGTTTAAAAATTTAAGACTTTTAACTTACTGGAAACAACAAATTTAAATAAACGAATTAGAGGACTTCATTGTTACAAGCCTAATGCTTGGAATGCTAGAAGATGCTTCAGGAGTTATTAGGAGGATTCATTGTAGATATGAGTTTTAAATTTACTTTCATTGTTGATAGCATCACGATTTGAAATATTGAACAAATATAAAAACAATAATGTACAAAAAACAAAGTTTTTCAAAACCTTTTTTTATATTTTTGAATAATTTAAATCGATTTCTAAATGCAATAATAGTTTTACCATTATTTATAGTAATACTTTACCAAATTTTTGTCATAGACACGATTATCTAAAAGTTCACCAAGCGCCACCTAGTGATTAATTTTATTTGCGTTGCAAAATAAATAATGAAATTATTTGAAATAATAGTTAAATCGCTTCGGAAACTATTGAATATTGTTTTGGTAGGTGGCTTAATACTATACTAAAAGTTTCAAAATTTTAACTTGTCTAAAAGTTGGTAAAAAATCAATTCAAAAAATGTGACAACAAACAGAGACAGAAAAATTTTTTCCACAGACTGAGAGACAGGGAAGTCAAGTTAAATAAAATTACGTAAAGAAACAGACATATTCACAGTAAAAATTGGTAATATTTAATAAATTTCAATATTAATTTAATATTGAAAATGAATAAATAAAAAGAATACTTAAAAACTTTATTTTGTAATATTTTTGTTGTGATCAATTATTAATACAATTTTCAGCACATCCATATATTACCAGATTCGTCATGGTCAGTCAGTCAGTCTACGATAGCACAATGCCATGTTATCCGGATTATTCCAGAGCAAATACACCAAGACCTAAACATTTTAACAATTGTAACTATTAAAAGTTATTAACGCTTTAGATTAATCAGCTTTCACGAGAACAAAAAAGTTCGAATAAAACGATCAGTTGCTTTCATTGTTCGTGAAAATAGCTTTCCATGTAGCTCATTGAATGGTTTGCACGACGAGGTTCCTATAAAAAGAGCTTCTCGCTTATCCCAGAAACGTGTTTTTTTTGCTTTCTATCTTTCCCATCCACTGCCATTTTAAATAAGAAAAAAAATAAACACGCACTTTTCTTTCTTTAGTTAGTATCTGGAGCTCGATAGCATTTTGGAGCTGCATAGATTTCTCGAGTTGCATAGTTTTGTGGAACTGCATAATTTACTGGAGCTGCATAGGTTCCTGGAAGTGCATAATTTTCTGGAGCTGCATAGTTTTGCAAATTGGTTACAAGGTCAGTGAGTTTCTTCTGTGATTATTTGTCTTGACGTCATCGTAACACATGATCAATTAGTGACTTGTTTCTGACATTTTTAGAAAAGAATTAGAATTGTTGTTGATAAATTTTTTTATCAATAGTTTAACTAAATATTTGCAAGCGGTGTTCGACAACGACGTTTTTTGTATTTCTATTTATTTGTAATAATTTATTTTCAATCATCCAATTGTAATCATTCAATTTCAATAATTCCATTTCAATCATTCAATCGTAATAATTCAATTTTAATCTTTAGGTTTATACGATTTTTTTTAATTATTCAGTTACAATTAATCAATAACAACCATTAATTTATAATCAATCAATTTCAATCATTCACTTTGTTTATGAAGTAACAAAAGTCAAGCAAGTCACATATGGTGCCACAGTTCGAAAGTCAAAACGTTTGGTAATTATTTGAAGCAACAAAATAAATAAAAACAAAGGAGTACTTAAAAAATAAAATGTTACAAGTTATTTTTTGTTATATTATTTATAAACTTTTAAAAATGCAATAAAAATAAATGATATCTTTAAGACAGCGGTTAAACAGCTAGTTGCGTCTACACGCTTTTGTGACTTTTTACCGTGTTAATAGGTTTTATTGTAATTTTTATAGGATGTTTCTCTAGCGGGATTAATATCCCTTTCAAATGTTCTACATGATTTACTTTTTAAGGTTGATATTATTTCTGTTCTGATTTTTGTTTTTTTGTGTGAATAAACGTCTTAAAAAAATTCAGTGAATCAGTTATTCGTATAAATTGCGTGGCTTAACCAGTCATTGCCTTGGATCAGCTACATTTTTAGATTTACTTTAACTTATAATTAAATCACACTGTAAGAACACACTCAAATAATAATCGATACTTTGTTATATTTGTACAAACTACACTGAAAATACACTGAAAGAATGTAAATGTGACTGTAGAATTGAGCCAACACCAACGCCACTTTTGATGAGTAGTTGAGTAGCACACAGCTTTGCAATAATAAAAACACCACACAAATTGGTTAGGCCAGTAATAAATTTTTCGGGTTGTATTAACACAATAGTTGTTTAAATGACCAATATATTTTTTTAAATTTACTACTTTTTTTTACAAATTTATAAAATAATTACAAAATATCCATCTGATAATTTAAAAATTAAAAACTACAACACTATAAATATATGATGATTAGTGGATGAATGTTTTAACATTACGACAAACGTATATTGAATTAATTTAAATTATTCAAATTATTTGTCATTACTTATTTATATATTTATATAATTATTTAATAAATTAATTTGCCATAGATATCAAAGCGTCTTGCACAAAACGTCTCACATAGAGTCATGTTGGGCTATTAAATCAAATGAAAAAGCAAATATATTTTTTTTATAGAAAATAGGATAGATTAGAATATTACTAATTTTTAATTTTTTTTAATTTAATTTAAGTTATTTAAACAATTTGTTATTTATTTAAACAATTTGTTATTTATTTAAACAATTTGTTATTTATTTAAACAATTTGTTATTTATTTAAACAATTTGTTATTTATTTAAACAATTTGTTATTTATTTAAACAATTTGTTATTTATTTAAACAATTTGTTATTTATTTAAACAATTTGTTATTTATTTAAACAATTTGTTATTTATTTAAACAATTTGTTATTTATTTAAACAATTTGTTATTTATTTAAACAATTTGTTATTTATTTAAACAATTTGTTATTTATTTAAACAATTTGTTATTTATTTAAACAATTTGTTATTTATTTAAACAATTTGTTATTTATTTAAACAATTTTTTATTTACCATTGATACCAGAGCGTCTCGCACAAAAACGTCTTACAAAGAGTCACACTGGGCATATTTTATCAATTGATATACAATATTCATTATAGTTGTTTATATGCTGGAGACATATGAATAAAAAAACAAACTTTTTTATCGGGTGCGCCCCGGCATCGAACCGACCACCAACAGGTTGCTCGTCGAACGCGTTCACCACTCGTCTAAAAAAGCGCTTTGGAGTGAGTGAAGGAGTCAACGAATAAATTGAATTTTCATGTATAAAAATTTCTTTTTCAAAGTAACATGGCCTGTTCATTCAACAAACACCACGGAATTGCATTAACGTTCTTAAATTCTTTATGAAACACATGATTGATAGTATATTCTGATAGTTTGTCCTAATGAACAAAAAAAACTATCTTACTCATAAAATGTTAATCTTCAAATGGCAAAGACGGTGATAATAAATCTTGGCAGATTTAAAAAACCGCGAAAAAGCTTTAATAAAGTTTGAATATTTTCATGGAAAATTGAAAAAGTGGGTAACTTTTTAAAAGTGTTTTTGAACGAACGTGGAATTAGATGATGTTGTAATGGCAATGTCAGGAGTGAGTAATCGACGTGTTTTAAATGCTTTTTTTGTGTTCGCATCGAAAGCTGTTTTTGTATACAGATTGTGTTCATTTGTAATATCAAGAGAACTCGATATCTGCGTATCTAAACGTCACCGAACTTCTATTTTGATATTTTATCAACACTAATATCGTGTATTTGTGTGTGTGAGTACAGTGTACACTTGTGTGTGAGTGTGCTCAGGTGTGCGTGTTTAGCTTTATGTGTGCGCATGTGACCTTCTGAAAAAGAGGAACCACACTGATTTCCTGACGATGCCGACAAAAACTGATCTATGTGAAAACTTTATGCAAATATTTGTAAAAATATTGAAGAAAAACAGTGTTGAGCTTGATTTGCAATTAGTTAACAGTTAAAACAAATAATAAAAAAAACTGGTAAAATAAAAATAAAATGTGATTGGCTTTAATGAAGACGTGTCACTTACTTGTAGCATGAAAAAATGGTGACTAGCCTGATGAGCTGTTGAATCTTGTTCTGGGATATCTTGATATAACAACTGGATACAAAACTTCATAAAAATACTCATTTAGACCTAATGTTTCATTACTGATTCTATCATGATTGTGAATTAATAGATGTAACAAATAGCAGCAAGCGTCAATATTTATAACATGATTTTAAAAGTTTTGGTATGAATATGACGCAATCGAGTGTACCGTTTTAGGCATTTTAAAGTATTTTTTATTTGCTTGTGTATCCAGCAGTTGTATCGAGGTATTAATGATTTTGATCAATGTTAATGATGCCTCTAATGAATCAACAAGCAATTAAATAATAATTTATGGCCAAACAAGTAATTTCACCGTTTAATTGAACGTGCAAAAATTATAATTTAATTTAAATTTAAATTTTTGCTTAATTTAAAATTAGATTTAATTATTTAATTAAAAGTTAAGTTTTTGACGAATTCGAACAAAGTGTAAAACTAAAGCATATGCTTGGAAGTTTTTCATTTTTGTCGCAAATTTGAAAATTAAATTTTTTTTTGTTTTTAGCAGTCCGTAGAAGATGAATTACCAAACCGCTGCACTTAAACCCTAATTTTAATTTTAATTTTAAACAATTTTTCTAAAAATGATTTTATTAATTGTGTTTATTCTTGAATAATTTTTATTTAAAAAACCAAACGTTTAGGTCAACCAAACCATTATTTCCATATATTTTTGTTTTCATACCAATTAATCAACAAATACTCTATCAAAACTTCAGGTTGAGTTTAGTTTTGGAATTTGTGTTTTGTTTCGATTTAAACTGTTTTCTTTTTATTACGCAACCCTAATAATCCTCGGGTTTGTTGAAGACGCCAATTGCATATGAACAGAAAAAATATTTATTTATAGATATAAACATGACTTATGGACTCAACGGAATAGAGAAAAAAATTCCGTCATTTATGATTAACAATCTCTTCCATTAATTCCCCCATTAATGTTGGCATTGAATCAACGTTAATACATATAAGGTTTGCTAGCTTGCTTCGTAGGTATGTGTGAATGTGCTTTTATATTCTAGCAAAATAGTTTTTTATTTAGCTAGATAAAAGAATTTTTATTGTATCGCCGTGTTAACAGTGTTTTAATAAGCTTTTAGTTTATTTACTAATGAATTATTGAACAAAGTTTGTTATGATTCTTTAAATTGCAGAGGAAAGACTTTAAAGCTGTATGCCGAATGCCTCGAAAAAAGCAAGCTAATTCAGAATGTGAATTAAATCTTTGTTATCAACATTAAATGAGCACATCGGTTGCAGACGCAATGAAATGCGTCATTAAAAACTTATTAAAGCAGTAAATCCGGTTGAATATCCCATGGACTCCTAAATAAAAGTTATCTGGACACAAACCTGAATGGGTGAGAACCTAATGAGTCGACTACATGAGGCGATTGTGTACAAGCATGCGAATGTAGCATACTAGCATGCATCGACGTATACTAGCTTATAAGCTGTGAGCCGCTTCAGCTCGTTGTTTTGTTTATTATTTCATTGTCTCGAGCGCGTCGGTTCGTCGAATGGTTTTATTTTGACAAAGATTATATTCTGATTCCAGAGTTGAGATTTTTTGGATTTATTCAGCAATTCAGTTTATTTACTACTACAAACTTTGTCATTGTTAACATTATATTCAGCATTTGGATACAAAACTAGCCACGGTAAAAACTAACAAACTTACTTATGATGTTTATTTTATGAGAAATGGAACCGTGCCAATCCAAGAATAATATAGTGTTAGCTCATTTCAGAAGTTGTTTTCTTCATTTCATTATACACTGTATGGGGGTGTGGGTAAAAGGCGATCCGCGAACTAGCAATCCGCGAACTGATATTTAGCGAACCCTTTGCAAACTCGGTCGGTGATTGGTTAAGGGAAAAATCACGTGATAGCCGTGGTTCGCTGTTTACTCTTTCTCTCTCTCTCTCTCTCTCTCTCTCTCTCTCTCTCTCTCTCTATATATATATATATATATATATATATATATATATATATATATATATACACACAGACCCTGACCGATTAAAGATCAAAGAGGCTTTGTTGATCTTGAGACACCGCCCGACGATCAATGTTCAAGATGATCGTTTCAATCGAACTTTATTGTTACAATATGGACGCGGTCCGACTGATCATGTTGTGACAAATAACACCATGTTCAATTCTAACAAACAAACGATCTCTTCCGATAAAATGGGTGGCAACTCGACAACAAGTTTACCTGCTTCTGTAACTTGTCATCAGCGTACAAGTGATGTACAAGACAATACTCGTGATAGATCCGTAGACTCTCATACCTCGGATCTACCACTTACAAAAGTCAGTTGTTGTATCTCTCGTGGTGACATACCAGTCTTGAACTGACTCTACAACTGAAAACGAGTCTGATATGGACGATCAAGTCTTCATGATGGCTCTGGACGGCACAGAATTGTCCCTCGTTTCATGATTTTTTGTCGGCCGTGACAGCGGATCTCATTCGCTGAGCGCTGGCAATCAAAGGCGCCACACTTCAGTTCATTCTTTTGGATCGCGCGGTCGGCCTGATTCCGGAAGAAAAGTCGATCTTCATGAAATGGCCCGCTGTGCTTCAGCTCGGGACGTTACACATGGAGATGGCCAAACACTGTTTGGCGATAACGTCGTTTTCCCCACCAGCTTCATCTCGTCTTCAGTCGATGGTGCTGCAGGCAACTTCGAAGAAAGTAATCTTCTATCGTTGTCTCATGGCTTGCTCGGCGATGAAGACAATACTTTGACTTGCGGGCAACTTGACGCTTTCGTCCCAGTTGAACTTCATGACGTTCAGCCTGGATGCGAGGATGGTGCGGGGCTCAGTGGTTCGAATACTACTTTTGAGCATCTCACTTACAATGATAATATTAATAAGCGGCGACGGCGCTAATTGTCGTCCGACCGTATACAATAGCCTTGTCTTAGATTATGTTACTGCCAATATTTTTGTGCCCGTGGTTGTCGTTCTTTGTGTTGTTCACAAGTCGTACAACGCCGCTCTGTATGGTTACGTTTTTCACCTATCGAGCGCTTAACGTGTTTTAACTTGTCTTTCCTGTGTTTTAATTACTTATTTAGTTCTAAATTATTGAAAAAAATATCATTGATTTTGTTGGGCTACTTTTCCTCGAACTCTATTTAATTTCAAAGTGAGTTTCGCTCTCTGTAACTCATTTAATGTGGTCGCTTTTTTTTTCCTTCTGTTTTTTTTAACTTAAATTTCAATGTGTTCCATCTATCAATAGCCGTATTAATTTATTAACTGAAAACTGATTCAGCCTAGCTCTAATTTTATGTCTCCGTCTAAGCCTAAGTATTTCTGATTTTTAATTCTTCCCTTTCAACTTTTATAATATATTGTTTAACATAGGGTTCTGAAGAAGGCATTTTATAGCTGAGACTGGCCAGTTAACCCTGATCGTTTTATCATTTAACTATTTTAACCAATAAATTCTTCAATATATGTCTCGTCGTTTCAAATGGATGAAAAGGGCTTTAAAACTTGCTAAGAAAGATGACTAATGTTAAGTGGTCAATTGTGTTTAATAGAGCCTGTTTAAAAGTATATATATATATATATATATATATATATATATATATATATATATATATATATATATATATATATATATATATATATATATAATATATATATATACAGTGATGGTTTTTAACTACTTTAAAAGTAGTTAACTACTTTATTTTACTACTCACAAAAAAAGTAGTTAGTAACTATTTCCTAACTATTTTTAAAAGCAGTAGTTATTAACTACCTACTTAACTACTGCCTAGTAGTTAACTAGTAGTTAACTACTTTTTAACATTAAAATTTTAAACAAATGTAATTTCCAAGAACAGAATATAATTATTTACATTTTTATTTACACAATTATTTGCAAAATGATACTATCAAAAGCATTTACAGAATATCTAAGATGATCTCTTAAAAAATCATCATATCGATATGGTTATCAGACAATTTACTTCATCTGTCAGATAAAATTTGTCCTGCTACACTAAAAAGTCTTTCAACTGCTGCTGAACTTGGCAATGTTGAATTGAGCTTTATAAATGCTGCACAAACATCTGGATAATGGAAGAGACTTTGGATGTTCTTGGACGGGTTTGATAAATAATCATTAAGCTGTTCAGCCAATACATTGTCAAAGGAGTTTGGTATGGTATCCATATAGTCGTACAAATCGTCATGTTCACTGCACTGATCATTGTCAACAGAGGTGATTGTTTTTGAGGTAGGGCTTCTAGATTTACAACCTGCAAAGATATTTATAAAAACAATAATTAATAAAAAATAATTAAACAATAATGCTGTGTATTGTTAATTGTTAACCAAAAAAAAAACCTTTTAACATTTGCAATTAAATACAAGTTAAATAAACCTGATTTTTCAAGCTCTTGATTCATCTCTTTTATGTAAGCCAATAATTTTTCTTTAATCAAATATTTTTTTTGCTCATCGAACAAAAAATTCAATTTGAATTGGGGAATTATTGCTGTTGCTAGCAGATAATCTTCATTTTCTAAAACAGGACCAAATCGTTTCTCGAGAACTCCTTACTTCGGCTCGACTCGACAGCTAGTCTGCTGCCAGATAGGTATTTTTTTTGCGAAGTGAAACACTGCGTTGACATGTTTCAAGAGCCTACAAATAGGATGACTAACTGTCACCACAAGTAACGCAAATATTTATAAGACTCTATTAGGAATCGAACCATTGTTCTGAACCTATCATAGTCGTAGTCTAATGTTAAGTAGCTCCGAAAGACTGAGACTTCTAGCCATCATTTGTTGGTGATGGTCGGTGGCTCAGTTGGTAAGAGCGCTTGATTTAGGCGAGGCGGTGTTGCCGTAGACACGTGGGTTCGATTCCTAGTAGAGTCTTATAAATATTTGCGTTACTTGTGGTGAATCACATATCTGAAAAGTAATTACCATATATATATATATATATATATATATATGTATATATATATATATATATATATATATATATATATATATATATATATATATATATATATATATATATATATATATATATATATATATATATATATATATATATATATAAATAATGTAAGATGGCATAAGATTTTCTTTAAGACAAGCTCGATTAAAAATTAGTCTCCATTTAACCCTATGAGTTTTATAGATACTTTCTCAATATTTCGGAACAACGTTTTTTGTCTACTGCAACACGTATTAAGAAAAGTATTAACATTTAAAACCTTCTTTATTTCAGACTTACGGGCCGTTTCGGCTTTCGCCATCTTCAGAGTCTGTAAATACAATCGCGTAAAAGGAGGCAAAAGATAAGAAAACATGTAATAACTAAATATACAAATAAACTAATATCCTCATGGAATTATCTTAATAGAAGGATATTAATAAAAATAATCAAATTTAGACACTGTAATTAAATTAACGTACATAAAATAAACTGGAGTTATGAGGATAAAATGAGTATAATTAAAAACGTTTAAATAAAGGATAAAATAATAGTAACAGTAATAATATTAATAATAATAAAAGCAAGTATTACGATAATAAATGATTAAATTAAGTCGAAATTACATAAGATATTTAAATAAATAAAATCAAGAATATCTCCGCTTTCGTCGAACAGTGATGTTCTCGTTTGAAAGTAAATGGAGGAAGGAACTGGATGAGTACGAACAATTGTCATCAATCGGACATTCTTCTTCGACACAGGTGCGCGCGGTGTCATCAGGACTAACAGGTTGATCCAAGTCATCAACAACGGTCGTGAAAGAACAAGGACTTTCTGTGAGGATATTTTATAAAGTATCTTTAGATGACGGATCTTGCGTTGTATCGAAATATTGCGAAAAAGAGCATGCGTCCAAAACGTCAGGACTGTTTGTTTTATACATATCACACTTATGATTAAGGTGAATCATTCTCAAGAGAATTATCAAGTGAATGAAACAGATCAACAGAGCAGCAGTTACCGATGTCATGGAATTCATTAACATTGGAAACATCAAGAGTCGCGTTAGAAAAGGTATCGAGAAGATGACCATTTGAAAGATCAACAGGACCCATGCTATTTCCGTTAATCGAAGTGTCAACATTGTCAGAGGCAGTCAAAACATTGTTACTCTTTTCAAAATTCGGTCGTGAAGCAATGTCCTCAGTGAATATAAATAATCTAAGAGTTGTTGAAAACATTTCAAATTGTTTATTAATTGAAAAGCAGAGTTTCTGAATATAAAGAGCTTCTTTTATTTTAAGTCGAAGAGGATCGTATTTTTTAACAACCATATTCGAATTAGCAACGAGAACTTCACGTGTGAGTTTTCGATGATGTATTGTTTCAAAATGCTGTCGAATACTGCCGGATTGCAGATGCATTGTTAACCTACGAGACAGTTTAGTTCTGGTATGACCAATATATTGTTCCACCTTACTGTGTGGCAACGGACATTTAAATTGGTATACCAAGTTGGTTTGCTGTAGGATATAATCTTTTTTCCGGGTTCTATTATTGGTAATTACAATGTTAAAAAGTTTAAGGTTTTTATAGTAAATATATAACTTCAACACGTTATTATTAGGATGTATAACTGAAACTTCTTTACTGATAATTCTACGTAAAACAGATTCGTCCAATTTATAATCGGAATGCATCTGATTTCTATAGAACAAGGTTATTAGTTTGATGTTGTCCTCTTTTATTATTATTATAAACCAGGCACGGGCAAGCCCCTCGCCGAACAATATAAACACAAACTGAACACGCAAACAAATACAACAAAAATAACGAAAAATAAACAGAACAAAATAAAAATCCTAAGCAAAATCAAATTGCATATCACCAAAAAAATCATCCAAAAGTGATTTGAACAAAGACAACGATTCAGCAGACACCACCGGCCCAGGGAGCCGATTCCAGTCGTCCACCACTCTGTTACTGAAGTAATACTTCCTGCAATCTTTATGAGCCAACCTAGTAGCCAACTTGAACTCATGTCCCCTAGTTCTTTCGTCAGGGCAAAGGGTCAACCCCGGACAGTGGCAATCCATCAACTGACCAGACTTCATATTATACAGAAGAATTAGGTCGGCTCGCTTTCTTCTATATGTCAGGGAAGGCAATCTGAGTTTCTTCAACCTCTCCGTATAAATGAGACCTTTGCATGACCTGACCATTCTGGTAAACCTTCGTTGAACCCTTTCGAGTTCTTCAATCAGACCACGCCCGTGAAGACTCCAAATCTGAACTCCGTACTCCAATTGAGATCTAATCAGAGATTTGTACAATGTCACAAAAGCATCATCAGGCAGATATTTTAAAGTTCTTCCAACTATACCCAACAAAGAATTGGCCTTTTTGATTCTAGAGAACACATGGTCTCTGAATTTCAATTTTGAATCCAGTATGATTCCTAGATCAGTAACCGAGCTAACTTCAGCAACCATAAACAGACAAACCTGATGTATCTTGCATATAGTAATCCGCTGCAAAACGATTACCTCCAACCTTTAAAACACAACATTTAGATGGATTCACTGTCATTTGCCATCTTGTGAACCACTGCTGCAATTTATAAATGTCGGACTGCAGTTCCCGAGTGTCTTTGAAGTCCGCGATCGGTCTAAACAACTTGGCGTCGTCCGCGAAAAGGTAGATGTTTTTGCTAACACCACAAATGTCATTGATATAACAATGTCACAAATAACAATGGACCTAACACGCTTCCCTGAGGAACACCACTCAACACGGGAAAGGAATCAGAGAGTCCGCCCCTCAACTGAACTCTGAATGATCTCTCCGTCAAGTAACTTCTGATCCATTCTATCAATATTGGATGAACTCCATACTCCTTCATCTTAAACAAGAGTCTCTTGTGTGGAATTCTGTCAAAAGCTTCCTTCTGTGTAGAGGATTCTTTGGTAACCATCTTGGTAACAAGACTATTGATGGCGTTGTCGACAACGGTATTAGAGTAGTTATTGTTGATAAGAACTTTTTTAATCCTTTCGACTTCGATGTTGAACTCCATCCAATTCTCAGAAAATCTGTATGCCCGTAATAAATAACTATTGATGACACTAGCCTTGTATCTGTCGGGACACTCGCTATTACCATTTAGACAGACACCATTATTGGTTGGTTTAATGTAGACTTTAGTTGTGAGTCCGCTCTCGGTGGAAGTAATAAGAGTATCTAAGAAATGTACTTGTTGTTTATTTTGATGATTCAAATCAACAGTAAAATGTAGAACGGATTTTTCTTCAAAACTATCCCTCAATTTAAACAAATCAGACTCATTTTCCACAAGAAGAAAAATATCGTCGACATATCTAGCGTATAATAATGGTTTGGGATTGAAATTTAACAGAAGAGTTGTCTCTAAATTTCCCATATAAAAATTGGCGAATGTAGGTCGAGTGGAGACACCATGGCGACACCGTCGACTTGGAGATATAAATTATTATTAGGATGTCGAAATGGTGATTCTGAAGTACAGATAGTCAAAATTTCTTTCAAAAGCTCTTCAGGAATTCTTGGAGGAGGCAACGTTGAATGATTATACACGTAACGGCAGATAATTGAAATTGTCTCTTGAACAGATGCACAAATTCCTTTATTCTTGCAACCGTGAACCAAGTCAACAAAATCCAGAGACGATTTTAGACTATATTGATTAGGACAAAATGGAAAAATTATCTTGTTGATATAATTAGCTAAATGATATGTAGGAGTAGGGCATTGAGAGATTATTGGACGTAAAGGATTACCAGCTTTGTGAGTTTTCACCATACCGTATAAGTAACCAGGTGCAAAATCTCCTATTAAAATAGACATTTTATCTTCGTCGTGACAATTATTTAATTTTCGAATTAAGTTTAATTGCAAAAGTTGGTTCTTTTGTAATTTTCAGAAATTTATTTGTATCAGCAACTAGTTCATTTAGTTTCATCAGATATTCAGAGTTGTTCATAATAACATAGCTTTGAATTTTATCAGCCTTGAGTATTACTATATTAGGATTAGATCGTAATGATTTAGCCGCGTGTCTGAGATGAGTTGGAATACTGGAATGAAATGGACGATACCTGTTAATTTGTCCCTCGCGTAGCAACTCGATTCTTAAAGAATCATCAAACCTAATCAGTCCAACTTCTCGCAATGAACGAAGTTTTTCAAAGAGAATTTCCAGCTCTGTTTTTTTGTTTGTTTGATCGTACTTTTTGCAGATATGAAAGTTAAATCCAAGATTTAAAAAATCACGTTCGAAGGGAGAAGGAGTATATGAAGAGAGGTTTATAAAACAATCAGTAAAATCCTTCAGTAGAAACGAACCGGAGTATAATTTACTGAGTTTTTTGGTAATAATACTTCGTTTAACTCGCTCCAATTTGATAAATTGTTCTTGTGTAAATTGAAGAAAAGATTGTGAAGCTTCTTGGTCACAACATACAGAAGAAACGTCACTCAATAACTTTTCATAGCTCAAATTAAGTTCTCGGAATGTACATTCGGCAGAAGTACACTCCTCCGTTAACTGTATGCGCATGTTTCTAGCATTAAACGGAGTTAATTGTTTTGCCATTTTCGAGCGGTTTTTATTAATAATGTAAGATGGCATAAGATTTTCTTTAAGACAAGCTCGATTAAAAAGGAGTCTCCATTTAGCCGTTATGAGTTTTATAGATACTTTCTCAATATTTCGGAACAACGTTTTTTGTCTACTGCAACACGTATTAAGAAAAGTATTAACATTTAAAACCTTCTTTATTTCAGACTTACGGGCCGTTTCGGCTTTCGCCATCTTCAGAGTCTGTAAATACAATCGCGTAAAAGGAGGCAAAAGATAAGAAAACATGTAATAACTAAATATACAAATAAACTAATATCCTCATGGAATTATCTTAATAGAAGGATATTAATAAAAATAATCAAATTTAGACACTGTAATTAAATTAACGTACATAAAATAAACTGGAGTTATGAGGATAAAATGAGTATAATTAAAAACGTTTAATTAAAGGATAAAATAATAGTAACAGTAATAATAATAATAATAATAATAAAAGCAAGTATTACGATAATAAATGATTAAATTAAGTCGAAATTACATAAGATATTTAAATATAAGGTTATTTGGTTTTTAAAGTAACTGCTGCTCAAAAACTGTAAATGCAACAAAAGTAAAAATCATTATCTAGTTTCTAATCTAAAAATAATGATATACGTGTTTCACCACTTTTTACAAATTTGGTTTCCAGGACTTTAAATGTGGGGTGGAAAATAGGATTACTTGGTTTTTAAAGTAACTGCTACTCAAAAACTGTGAATGCTACAGATGTAAAAATTAGTATTTAGTATTTTTTTTATTGAGATTTAGCATACGCCTTATCAAGACAAGTCTTGCTCAAGGCGAGAGAAAGAGGGTACTTGCAAAGGCAGCCATTTATAGGCGCCTACCCCTTTAGCAAATGCGAGGTAACTCCGGGAGTTACGCTGGTGACGCCGGCGAGGTTTGAACTGCCGACCTCACGATCGACAGGCGAACGCTCTACCGCTCTGCCACCAGCGTCTCAAAAAATAACGCTATAAGTGTTTCACCATTTTTTAAAACTTTGGTTTCCATAACTTCAAATGTGGGGTCAAAATAAGGGTTATTTGATTTTAAAATAACTGCTACTCAACAACTGCAAGCATTACAGATGTAAAACTTAGTATTTTGAGGTTTTGTGCCGGTTAAAAGTAGCTGAGTCCAGTTTATCACCGGTCGGGCCAAGCCGTTATTTTAAGGTCTTCTTACGGGCCAGGCTAAACCTTAAATCTAGGTGGTACGGGCCGAGGTTTTTCACTAAGCATATAGACATTTTAGTAGTTTTAGGGTCTTCAGACGGTCCGGGCCAAACCTGAAGTCAAGGTGGGACGGGCTGAAGTTTTTCATCAAGTATATAGAATTTCTAGGCCTGTAAAAACGGGCCGGGCCAAACCTGAAGTCAAGGTTGGACGGGCCGAAGTTTTTCATCAAGTATATAGAATTTCTAGGCCTGTAAAAACGGGCCAGGCCCAAATTAGACGGGCCGTGCCGGGCCAGGAATTTTGGTTTTGAAACGGGCTGGGCCAAGTTGTCAACGGGCCGAGCCGACACCTATGGATGCACGGTTCAAATTCTCTAATTTCATGCGAGCGAAGCCGCTACGGGCACTGCTAGTACATACATATATACATACAAACATTCATTTATATATATATATATATATATATATATATATATACATGAATCTTTGTCTTTGTGTATGTCCTTTATGCATTGCTAAACTATCCATCTGATCGTAATGAAATATCCACACAACAGTGAAAGTCAATAGAGGAAGATTTTTGTAAAATAAAATTTAGATCGATCACGAAATAAGCGGCAGTAGGAGAGCGAGCGGGAAAGAGAGAAGGAACAGGAGCGGGAAAGTGACCGTAACTTGTACTTCAAGTTGTCGCTGACAGCCTAATTTTAAGCATGATGTCAGGCGCTCTTTGATTTGGCTGTCCGGGAAATAGATCGTGAAAAAAATTCATTTAAATAAACTGACCGTGAATTGAATTGGTTTTTCAAACTAAAATAGTTCCAGAACCACAATTGTTTTACCTTATTTCCTACACCATCATCTTCATCTGCGGCTTTCTCGTCCAATGTTATCTTTTGTTGAATCTGTACCTACACGTCGATGACACAAATATTGATTCATTGTGATGGTTTTCTTATTTATCATACTGAGGCTGCACGAACTATTTTCATTGTTGCATGGTGTTATTAACTTTCACTAGTCCAGGAATCATGGAGTATTTTTATCTAATTTTCACAAACTGTCCAGGCAGCATTAACTTATAAAATTTTCTCACAATTTTATTGTTTGCATTATGCACAATAATCTAAAGAATTCAATATATATATATATATATATATATATATATATATATTATAAGCAAGTTTTAACACATTGGTAGTGAATAATTATTTCTTTAAAAACAGTTTTCAAAACTTAAACCAAATGATCATGATAAACTCGACCATAATCAAACACCGGCTAATCAATAAATTATAAAACTGTAGTGTACCGGTATTTTATGCACGTCCACGCACACGTGTGCCAAACGCATGTTATACAGGTAATTACAGGTGAGCGCTCCTTAGCTTGCTAGGCTCGCGCTCCTTCACTTGTTTGACGCGCGTTAGCTAGTGGCTAGCTTAAAAAACCTTTTGTTCTCGTTCTTTCTTCTTCGTTGTTCTCGTGGTTCGCCATATTGCTACTTTAATCAAGAATTTAAACTTTGCTTTATTTTCATTTCTCGCCATTGTTGGCCCCGAGAAGAATTGTTTATTTTTGTCTATTGTCGTCGGTCAATTAAATAAAGTTATTTCAAACCGCCTTCAAACTGTGTTGAGCTGGTACTACAAAGTATATCGAAATAACGTAGTCAGCGACTACAATTGGTGACCCCGACGTGATGCCAGCGATGTTGAACTGCGCCTCAAGGATCACAAACCACGTAGCAGGGTTTGACGGTATGAAAGGAGGCGCTTTTACTGAGACGGCAGCAATTGTGGGAGTTGTGGTGACGGCCAGAGGCTGCGTTGAAGCTGATGCCATTTTGACGATGAGTCAGTCGATAGAAAAATTCTTCGAGTTGTAGTCCTCGGGTTGTAGACGTCGGAAGTTCAAAACGCTGAAGACTGCAAACACCGGTGGTCAAGAACGTCGAAGCTTAAGACTTCGCAGACTGAAAACGTCGAAAGCTGCAGTCGTCGGTGTTGAAGAACGTCGGGGAAAGAAAACTGTCGTCGTCGGAAGTTGGAGTCACCTTGTGGTGAGCCTTTCACTGGACTTCAGAATTCTTCACGTTCTTAAACTGCCAGAAATCGAAGATCTTCAAACACAACAAAACCCAGATGCAGCATATGCAGTTTATGGCTTCCGATAGGTTCCAAACAATTCACATAGATATTGTTGGACTTCTGAAGCCTTCAAAAGATACCATTTCATCTTATCCATCTGAGAAGCGATACCTCATCACCATGATCGACCGAGCAGCTCGATGGTTTGAGGTAGTGCCAGCTTCTAACATTACGTCTGAAACTGTTACTGATGTTTTCCTGACGGCGTGGTGTCCCGCTTCACATTGTAACGGACCGAGGACGTCAAGTCGAATCCGAACTCATGAGCCATCTTTTCTCGCTGATCGGCTTTCCCAGTTTACGAACTACAGCCTACCATCCGCAATCAAACGGGATGATCGAACGATTTTACCGTACATTAAAGAATGCTTTAAAGGCTCGGGAAGACGATTGGCTGATTACGTTGCTCTCTGTTCTACTGGCTCTTCGGTGTTTACCAAATGAACATGGTATTTGTCCGTTTACAGCTGTCACTGGCGCTTCGCCTCTTATGCCACACACATTTTTTTTTACTTCCTCGACGCGCTCTGCGCTGAAGATGCCTGAATTAGTTTTGCGATTGGCACAGTGTATGTCTGATATAGATTTTTCACCGTTATCAAAAGGTATCCATCATACAACTGCTCGTTTTTTAAACAATCTAGTTTTAAATAAAGGTGATTTTTTATTCATTCGAACTGATCGCGTACGTCGCACTCTTGAGTCACCTTATCAAGGTCCATTTGAGGTTTTAAATTTGAATGATAAAATTGTAAAACTTAAGATGCCCGATGATGTAGTTTCGATTGTTTCACGTGATCGCATTAAATTGGCTCATATTCAAAAATATACAATTCGTCCAAGATCAGCGAATCAACCCTCGGACAGCATTGTACAGAAAAGCGATATTGAGCAGCAACAGTCAAATATACGAGCGCAGCGTCGTGTTAGATTTGCAGTATGATTCTCTCTTGTTTCTCTCTTGCATTGTTTTCGTTCGTTATTTCCTTGATCATTTCTGCGTATGATTTTTGTTTGTACTTTTCTCTTTTTTATGGCTCCGCCATCTGCGGGGGGACTATTGTAGTGTACCGGTATTTTATGCACGACCACGTACACGTGCCAAACGCATGTTATACAGGTAATTACAGGTGAGCGCTCCTTCACTTGTTTGGCGCGCGCTAGCTAGTGGCTAGCTTAAAAAACCTTTTGTTCTCGTTCTTTCTTCTTCGTTGTTCTCGTGGTTCGCCATATTGCTACTTTAATCAAGAATTTAAACTTTGCTTTAGTTTCATTTCTTGCCATTGTTGGCCCCGAGAAGAATTGTTTATTTTTGTCTATTGTCGTCGGTCAATTAAATAAAGTTATTTCAAACCGCCTTCAAACTGTGTTGAGTTGGTACTACAAAGTATATCGAAATAACGTTGTCAGCGACTACAAAACGTTGGGGTTTCAGGTCATTTTTTTTTTATTTTTCATTTTTTTATTCATTTATTGAGCACCAACATAAGTATTAAACGTAAACAAAAGAAAATAACCAAAACGACAAGAAAAAATATAGAACCAAAATTTCAAAAAAAGAAAAAAAAATCGATTGGTTGAGAAAGAAATAAGGTGCCCAAAAGGTTCATCCGAAGGGAATTCCTTCCCGCTTAATGGACAACCTTTACAAAAAGAACCAAATGAGCTGGTTGAGTTAAGACATTTCAAATAGTAGTTCAATAAACTTATCAAGGAAGAGACTGAAATTGGTATGCTAAGGTAATAGGTATTGAGTAGTTATGAGTGAGACAATAATATGTAAGATTTCAGAGCTTGCTTAAATAGCGAAATACGTTTCAAGGAGGAGACAGATAATGGAATGATTGAATAAATACGAGGGCCAGAGCATTTAATAGAGAATGTTTTAAGAGTTGTCCGAGCAAAATCCGTTCGAAAACAGCGACCGGGGCGCAGATCATAGGAATGAACATCAGATAATTTTACAAACATGTTATCGAATGATGAGGGTAATATAAAATTATCATATTTATACATGAAAATGCCAGTTTGGAAGAAATTAATCTGATAAATATTAAGAATGTTGTTGTTAGCCATTTGAATTTTACAAGACGATGTGGGAGGCATGTGAAAAATAATTCGAATAATTTGCTTTTGCAAAATATGAAGAGGCTTTAAACGAGTTGAATAATTTGAGGCCCAGACAATATTGCAGTATGATAAGTACGGAAATATAAGTGCATAGTATAACATCATAGAAATATTGGCATCAACAAACTGATGTATACGAGATAGCACTCCACAATTTTTTGCAACCTTAGATGTAACATGTTCAATGTGAGTTTTTAATGTAAGGTGTTCATCAAGCAACACGCCCAAGAACTTACAATAAGGAACCCGCAAAATTGGTATATCATCAATCTTCAGCTGACAATTACAGAAAGTATTTTTGTTTATATGGCGAAATAAAATGTAATTCGTTTTGCTAACATTCAAGGAAAGTCTACTAGCAGCGAACCATTTAGAAACAGAAAGTAATTCACTGTTGGTATCGTAATATAAATTTTCTAAGTTATCGCCAGTCGCAAAGAGGTTAGTATCGTCCGCAAACAAAACAAATTCAAGGCGATCTGAAACTGAGCATAGGTCGTTGATATAGATGAGAAATAGAAGCGGTCCCAGCACCGACCCTTGAGGCACCCCACAAGTTACCTGCTTCATCGAAGAGATAGAGTTGCTGTACTGGACGCATTGTGATCTACAGCTAAGATAGTCACTGAACCATGATAGTGGAGTTCCCCGGATTCCATAGTGCCTCAATTTTTCCACCAGAATGCCGTGATCAACCGTATCGAAGGCTTTAGCTAGGTCCAGGAAGATGCCAACTACATATTTCCCACGGTCCATGGCCTCGGCAATCTTTGAATGTAACATGACCAGTGGCATATAAGTTGAGTGATTTTTTCTAAATCCAAACTGATTTGGTGTAATAATGGAAAATTTATCAAGATAATTATAAAGTCTGGAGTGCATCACTCTTTCAAAAAACTTTGAGAAATAGCACAAGACAGATATTGGCCGGTAATTAGAAAAGTTTTCTTTTTTCCCAGATTTGTAAATTGGAATGACTTTGGCTGTTTTTAGTTGAGCGGGGAATACTCCTGAAGTTATTGAGCAATTTATTATGGCAGACAGAGGACTAGCGATCGCCGTAATTGAATTTCGTGCGATGCATGGGTCGACTCCATCGGATCCGCAGCTGTGAGAGATCTTTAAGTCTGAAGCTATTTTGATAATCTCATCGGGCGTAGTGGGTGCAAAAAAAAAGAGTGAGTCACAGGATTGCCAAGATATTTTTCAAACGTTGTATCCGGTGGGGATATCTTTCTTGCGAGGTTGGAGCCAATATTAGAAAAGTAATTATTAAATATGACTCAGCAATAACAGAGGAAGATGTCAATAGACTACCGTCATCCGTACAGAAAGTCTTGCATTGTTCCATGTTGGTCTTTTTATTTAAAATGTTCCCAATTAACTTCCATGTTCCTTTCATGTTGTTGTTGTTTAGTTTAAACTTTTCGGAGTAGAATTGTTTGATGGTTTTTACCTTAGTTGATTTGAAGAGGTTTCTAAATGTAGTAAATTTCTGTTTGTTAGACGGAGATGGATTCCTGGTGTATGCTCGGTAAAGCGCATTTTTTTTCTTGCAGCTTTTCATAAGTTCAGGTGTCATCCATTCTTTATCAAACTTGTTAGGTCCGTTAGATTTGCCGCTGCAGCTCACCAGAGGAAAGGAATTATTATATATCTCAAGGTATCTATTGATAAACATTGAATAGGCGGATGACGCGTCGCCACACTCGGCCACCTCTATTACCCCAGACCAATCGGCTCCATGCAGCGTTTGCTCAAAAGAGCCGCCATTGTTTTCTCGCCCTTGTGTTTTGATCGACATTGAGAGTGTAGCGTGCCTGTGAGCCGCCTTTGTATTTAGTGTTTTATACTTATACATTTCTTAAAACATTTCTTAATTAATAAATTAGAGTACTCAAAACGACACATTAGTTTGTTATTTCGATCGGTTAGGTCGAAAGTTTACATTTGGTGACCCCGACGTGATTGTGTTCGTGTTTGAAGAAGCCCTCAATTGAAGTTTGAAGTCAATTGAAGATAGTTACCCGTGCTGAAAGAAACTAACAGTATGGAGAAGTCTAATCTTGATATTTTGCAGAGAAGTCGAAGACCACTTCGAAAACAATTGCTCCGTAAAATAGAAGAGTTAGACGAAACAATGACAGAAACTGAAACTCCGGACAAATCGCTCATTCAGGTTAAAGTTGAAATGTTGCGGAAGATTTATGAAAAAATAGATAATCTGGATCAAGAAATCATCTCAATTATAAATCGAAACGGCTCTGATGATGATCAAGATGAGGAGCTCGAAACAGTCGATGAATATGAGATGAAGTACCGGACAACAATTACAAAAGGTGAGCGCTTTATTTATAAACAGGATTCAATTCATCCAGCTGACAGTCTACACAACAGTGGAAGATTTTCTGAACCATCATACAAGTTGCCAAAAATTGAAATAAAGCGGTTCAACGGTGACATGAAGGAGTGGTTGGGTTTTTGGTCTCAATTTCGAAGGATACATGAGGATGGTACTTTACATGATAACGACAAGTTGCAATACCTCATACAATCGATGGTTCCAGGTACCAGAGCCCATAAGTTGGTTGAAAGCTATCCTCAGATGGCAGAAAATTATAAATTGGTAATTACTGCATTAAAAGATAGATTTGGAGACAAAGTTTTGTTGACAGAAATCTATGTGAGGCAGTTGTTAAAACTTGTTATCAGAAATGCTGCTGAGAAAACAAAAGATGTAAGTTTGAGTAACATTTATGACGAGATAGAATCACACCTACGAGCTCTAGAGACCCTGGGAGTTTCTCAAGACCAGAGTGCTGCCTTCCTCTACCCTCTAGTTGAATCCAGTCTGCCTGAAGAAATTGTCAAGGTGTGGCAAAGAAGTCCAATGTCAGGTTATGATGAAGAACATCAAGATAAACCCATTGATGACAGACTTAAATCACTGATGAAGTTTCTTCGAATGGAGGTCAAAGGTGCTGAAAGATTATCTTTGGTAAATGAGGGGTTTGGTAAATTGACTACTGAAATACCAGTTAAAGGAAGAAAATTCTGCTCACAACATCAAAGTCTGCCTACAACAGCTAAATTATTTGTAGGTGATAAACCAACATGCATCTTTTGTGAGAAATTTCACGATAGCCAAACCTGTACAAATGCCCAAACCATGCCATTTGCTTTAAAAAAGAGAAAGATCCTGCAAAAGAAAGCATGTCTGGCTTGTTTAAAATTGGGGCACATAGCTAAAACATGCAAAACATACTTGAAGTGTATGATTTGTCAAGGAAGGCATGTGACATTAATGTGCCCACAACTAAAAATAAATCAAAATGCAGAAATGATGAAATCTAGCAGTCAATCAGTTGATGAAGTACCATCAGTTCATTCCCAGTTAAATTGCACCAATGAAGTTCTGTTGCAGACACTACAATGTATTGTTAGAAATGGAGACAAACAAAAGAAAATAAGAGTGTTACTTGACCCAGGATCTCAGAAGTCCTACATCCTGGAGAAAACTGCTTGTCAACTGGGATTGAACTCCCATGGACAAATTGAACTTTGTCATCTTTTATTTGGTGGTTCTAAAGATCTGCAACAGCACAACAGGTACAACATTGAAATCCAGGGAGCTCACAATAGATATTGTTCTAGATTGATTGTGCTTGGTCACAAGAAAATATGCAGTGGCATTCCAAAAATGTCTAAAGGGCCATGGATGTCAGAACTAAAAGAGAAAAAGGTATTTGTAGAGGATCTTGGAGAAGATAACGGTGAAATTGAACTTCTTATCGGTTCTGATTATTATGCCAAATGGTTGACTGGCCGAAAACATTGTCTGAGAAATGGGCTTGTGGCTCTAGAGACCCATTTTGGATGGACGCTGTCTGGAAAGCAAAAGCAGACAAATGGTGAAGTAGAAGTTGGCTCAGCAATGCTTGTTACCTCAATGTTTGTGGCTGAAGCCAGTGTTCCTGACCTCTGGAGCCTCGAGGCCATTGGGATCCAAGATCCGGTGGAGCGAAAAGCACGACTAGAAAGAGAAATAGAAACCAAGGAGAATTTTCTCAATACTGTGACTCGTTCTGATGAAGGTCGTTATATTGTGACTCTGCCATGGATTGATGAAAACCTTGAAATCTCAAGCAACCGCGAAATTGCAGAAAAAAGACTAGTTAAAATGACAGAAAAACTTCTATCGAATGGGTTCTACGAAAAATACCAAAATGTGCTTGACGAGTGGCTGACAGAAAATATAATTGAGACGGTAGATGAAAACAAGAAAGAAAGACGATGTCATTACCTACCTCATAGAGCAGTGTTGAAACCAGAGAGTCAGACTACTCCAATACGACCAGTGTTTGATGCATCATGTAAAACTGGTAGAGCACCATCATTGAACGACATGCTAGAAAAAGGACCAAATCTTTTAGAACTTCTGCCATCCATATTGCTAAGATTTCGGGAAAATAAAATTGGTCTTGTTGCAGATGTCAGAAAGGCATTTCAGATGATTGAAGTTGATGAAAAGGATAGAGACTTTCTTAGATTTTTATGGTGGGAAGACCCAGTTACTAAGAAATTTAAAGTTTACCGACACAGAAGAGTTCCGATTTCCTATTTTGCTTCCATCCCAACACCCGCTTGTAATTTCGTTGATTAGATGGTATCATTTGAAAAATCATCATGCTGGAGCGCAATACATGATTAACAAATTGAGAGAACGATTTTGGATTCTTCAGTCGAGAAGAGCAATCAATAGAGTTATTCACAAATGTCCCAATTGTCTGCGTCATTCTAGTAAAGGATTTGAGGTGAAACCAGCTCCACTTCCCAC
>OZ022239.1:24010442-24025442 GCA_963978895.1 Erpobdella octoculata
AAAGTGCCTTAACAAACCGTGTTCAGCGTCTCATAATCTATCAACGTGAGTTTTTTCAGACCTGCAGATGGTGATCGGGTGACATAATACATAATACATAATTGCGCTTTTATGTTAGGGAACCAGCACTTGACGCACGCTTCGCGCGCGAAGCGTGTGAGTTTTTCTAGCTAGTCGCAGATGCTTTTTCACTTGGAAACGTTGCGCAATGGTCTTCTCTTTGAATGGCTAAATTTGAAAAAACCGCCTACGAAAAAAACAACCTTTATTGGCTGATATTGGAAAAACCGCCTACGAATAAAACCACCTTTATTTATTTTTAACTTGTTTATAATGTGTGATGACGTAATCTCAAAATTATAGGAAAAACACGCCTTCGGTGATTTGTTTATTTTCAACTTCTTTATATTGTTTGATGACGTAATCTCAAAATTTTTGGGAAAACCCGCCTTCGATGATTTGATTATTTTCAACTTGACTCCAGAGTCAATGGCTAGGATAATGTCATTGACAACTTTTACGAGTGCACTTTCGGTTGAGCGATGTTGGCGGTAGGCAGACTGAAGCTCCGGAAATAACTTGTTGAGATTTAGATAAGATGTAAGTTGACCAGCAACTACGCGTTCGAGAAGTTTTCCCAGTGTGGCCAAGCTGGAGATTGGCCGGTAGTTTCTTGGGTCAGACTCGTCCAGGCCGGTCTTTTTAAGAATCGGTGTCACAATGGCTGTTTTGAAGGTGGCCGGGACAACACCGCTAGACATCGACAGGTTGAACAGGTCCGTGATGAAAGGGGCCACTACGTCAGCACATTCCTTCAACAGCCACATTGGCAGCGGATCGATTGGTGACGAGACGGCTGGTGCGGCGCTAATTAGTTTAATCACGGAATTAATATTAGTTCCTTCAAAGCCTGTAAAAAAGCTTCCGCAAGAAACAATACTATAAGTTGGGTCACCGGCATCAACGGTAGAAGCACGAATGTCATCGACTTTTTTTTGAAGAACGTCGCTATCGAATCAGCATCGATCGAATCAAAAATCGGTGCAGACGCTTTCTGACGGCCAAGGAGTCGGTCGATAGATCTCCACATCTCACGTGGGTTGCCTTTTTTTGACTCAATATATCGGCACCAGAACCGACTGCGCTTGGAATCGTTAAGCTTGTGCATCGATCGAAGTGATGAAAGCTATATGGCACGATCAGACTCATTAAGAGTTCGTTTAAAACGGCGCTCAAGTCGACGAACGCAATGTTTTTGTTGCCGACATTCATCATCAAACCATGCGTCTGAGGATCGCCGACGACGTGAAATAGTTTTCTCAGGAGCATGTTGATCCAGTACAGACTGAGTAATGTTATCGAAAACGCCGATCATTTCGTCAACGGATGTTGGTACCTCTTCCATCGCAGTATTCAATGACTGATGTAGGTCAATACGAAACTGGTTGAGGTCTAGTTTACGCCAGGGTCGTGAGAGAACTTTGGTGCAGCAGGCGGCAGGCGATTCTAAATTGATGTTGAACTGTAGCAGCAGGTGATCTGACAGGCCAGTTTCAAAAATGTTGACTTGGGAGACGACGTCGGCAGAGCGAGTAACGATGATGTCGATCGTCCCACCCATCTTGTGCGTTGGCTGGTGAACGTGCTGAACCAAACCGAACGACGACAGTGTGCTTTGCAGTTGAATCGTGTGCGAGTCGCTTTGACGTTCAATGTGTATGTTGATGTCACCTGTGATCAGTACTGGGTTCTGGAATGATGTCAAGTATTCTAGGAGTTAACCGAACTCTTTATAAAACATCGTGCACACTTCTTTGGAACCAGGGCGATATATCACGACGACGATGTAGGAGTTGCTCATGACTGAAGCACGTACACAGTGTAAACGTAGAGGAATATGCTTTCTAGCGATTCGTAACGTTAAAGTCGAAGTTATTTATAACACAATATTTCTCGAATTTATTTTAACTTTATTATTCTTCCTTGAATATAATCTTTCACTTGACTCAAAAAACTGAATTATCTCACTTTGTAGAATTTCGCACGGTTCTAACAAATCTTTTGTTAATTCCAATTTCTCTGCCCAGATCATCTTACTTTTTTATTGAAGACCACAAAAAGGAAAAAGACCAATAACAATTATATATATATACATATATATATATATATATATATACATATATATATATACATATATACATATACATATACATATACCCATCCATGTATATATACACTCAAACACACATACATATACATATATATTAATGATACAAAAAATTATACGCACACACAATGTCACAGGAGCACACATATATACATATATACATACATATACACATACATATATACATACATATACATACACACATATACACACAGATACATACATACATAACCATTGTTTCAACATATCTAATCATTATAAAATGCACACATAATAAAATAAAATAAACAAATATTATGAAAATACGTAAGATGAATCATCTTCATCTTACATATCCCCCCTCTTCGAAAAAAGGAAGGCGTCAGCGTTTCTGATTACATCATCACTCTCTTTACGACTAAGAAAGTCAGCACCGATGTTTTCCTTGCTTTTGATGTGGTTTACTTTAAACCTATTCTCAATCTCTGTCTCTTTGCGTGTTGTGTCAACAGGGCGGGCGTCTCCGAAGATTACCGAATTCAACTTTCCATCTTTCCCCACCCCTCCATGCTGGCCTCTAGGCAGAAGATTGAGCCTTGGTCTTTCTTTTGGCGGATTCAAAGCTTGAACTTTTGCCTCAACTTGATTTCCCAACTTTGAAGTGGCAGACGTGTTTCTTTCCCTGCTTTGATACAGATCCGAGTTAGCCGACGTTTTTCTATAATTTGCCCGATCATTTCTCTGTGTACTGTCGTAGTTAGGAGCGGATTTCTGTGGTTTCCGATCAAAGCGTTTTCCTGCAGCCATTGCATCAAAACCTCTTACTCCTTCAACATTTCCCAGCACGAGATCGCAAAGTAGGTTTTTCATGCACACCACCTTTCTGGTTCCTCTGAACCAGTCTGTTTTAATTTTTACCACTGCTGTTGGAGCTACCCGAACTGTGCCGTCGATCAAAACACAGGGTCTTGTTCTTCCGGTCATCTGACGCGGGTGCACTAATGATTCTTTTACCATTATGGCAGTACAGCCAGTGTCCCTCAAAACTTTTACCGGTTTTCTGTTCACAAACCCTTTGGTTAAATTAAACTTTTCTCCTGAGTGAAAACAACCATCCGCTATTACCGATAAAAAGCAGCCACATTTTAATTGGACCTCATTCATTTTACCTTCCATCACCATGACCGCGCATGCATTCACTACTCCAGAATCTTTGCATGGTGGTGTCAAGTTGGCCTCTCTACGCGCTTGGTACATGACTGGAGTTGCTTGAGTTCCTCGACTGTAGTCCCTCGCGATATGTCCAGCTTGATGACAATCCTTTGCCATATGGCCCAGCTTATTGCAATTGTAACAGCGTGGTCCAACCATTCCCGAGTCAATGTCTGGTTGACTACGATTTCCGCTAATCCTGCTTATGTTTTCGACTTTTGCCAAGCTTTTAATTGGGTGAGCTTGATTGTACTTGTTGACCCAGCATCTTAACTCATTGACGTCACCGCTTTCTTTCTCCAACAAATATTCAGCCATTCCCGACGGACACTTTCCAAAGAACTGCTCTTTTAAAAACAAAAACAATAAGTTTCTTGTACCCGCGAGATCCACCCAGCGCCTGAGGTAACTATCTAGTCGCACTAGATACTGTTCCCAAGTCTCTTCTGGTTCAAGCTTTGACTCTCGAAACTTTATGCGGTAGTCTTCTGCCGACTTCCCAAAACGGCGAAGGAGTGCCTCTTTTACCGACCCGTAATCCTGCATCTGACTATCGCTGAGTTGGCCAAACACTTCCAATGTCTTCGCACTCAGCAGAGAACCCAGAAGCATTCCCCAACCTTTTTTTGGGTGATCATTTGCCGTGGCCAATGCCTCAAAACGGAGAAGAAAAGCGTCCACGTCGTCACCTTCCAAGAACTTTGGATATGGAATCTTTGTTCCATCCATTGACCCCTTGCTCTCTTTTGGTTTTTGAGATTCAATTTTAAGTTCTAACTCGTGTTGCCTCTGTCTCTCCCGCTCTTCCCTTTCTTGCTGAGCCTTTTTTCTTCATGTTCACGTTCACGTTCCCGTTCCCGCTCTTCCCGTTCTTGTTGTGCTATTTTATCTTCACGTTCTTGTTGTGCTATTTTATCTTCACGTTCTTGTTGTGCTATTTTATCTTCACGTTCTTGTTGTGCTATTTTATCTTCCCGCTCCTGCTGAGCCTTTTTTTCTTCCTGCTGAGCCTTTTTTTCTTCCCGCTCCTCTATTCTCTTAACCCTTTCTTCATCTTTTAATTCTTTGACAAAATTCTTCAATTCCTCTCCGGAATAGCCCAGAGCCTGTCCCATCGCAATGAATTTTTCTGTGTCAGACATTTTTCACAAAAGAAAAAAAAATTCGGTCACTTGTGATCAAATAACTTCAGAAAATATATTTACGGATGAAAATGCGTAAATACGTCGAGGTCACCAATGTAAACGTAGAGGAATATGCTTTCTAGCGATTCGTAACGTTAAAGCCGAAGTTATTTATAACACAATATTTCTCGAATTTATTTTAACTTTATTATTCTTCCTTGAATATAATCTTTCACTTGACTCAAAAACTGAATTATCTCAGTTTGTAGAATTTCGCGCGGTTCTAACAAATCTTTTGTTAATTCCAACTTCTCTGCCCAGATCACCTTACTTTTTTATTGAAGACCACAAAAAGGAAAAAGACCAATAACAATTATATATATATACATATATATATACATATATATATACATATATATATACATATATATATACATATATATATACATATATATATACATATATATATACATATATATATACATATATATATACATATATATATACATATATATATACATATATATATACATATATATATACATATATATATACATATATATATACATATATATATACATATATATATACATATATACATATACATATACCCATCCATGTATATATACACTCAAACACACATACATATACATATATATTAATGATACAAAAAATTATACGCACACACAATGTCACAGGAGCACACATATATACATATATACATACATATACACATACATATATACATACATATACATACACACATATACACACAGATACATACATACATAACTATTGTTTCAACATATCCAATCATTATAAAATGCCCACATAATAAAATAAAATAAACAAATATTATGAAAATACGTAAGATGAATCATCTTCATCTTACACACAGATATATTCGAATTTAGTGAACACAGTTGCAAGTTGTAGTCTAACCAGTCTGACTCCAGAGCGAGCTATAATCGCTATGCCACCATGGTTGACATAATTTGTATGATTTCGGTCTGACTTTGGCTCAATTTTGCGAGCACATTCAAGGACGGAGAGACCCTCTGATTTTAAACGACGAATGCATACTGAGTCGGAGTCTTCATGCCACGTTTCGCACAGTGTTAGAATGTCTAAGTCATGATCGGTCAACAGTTGACGTGCCGCATCGACCTTGTTGTTAATGGAGCGGATGTTAAGAGATCCAAGATTCAGTTTTTTTATCGAGGGGTTAGAGTGTCTTTGAAAGCGTGCACAAATGAGATTTGTGCTCGAGCGTCTGTCATCAGGAACGATAAGTCGCGGGCAAGTAGTACGTCTCGTTTTTATTATTTTAATTTTTCACTGTCTGTATTTGCCGGCGCGAGAGCCACGATGGCGTCGCAAACAAAGCTCAGATATGTTGAAAATTGTAGATGGTGAGAGCGAACACCAGAGGCTTCTTCTAGCCTGCAGTGAGGAACTCCTCACGTGTATATGAATAACGTGCGGCGATTGGACGTAGCAACGCAGTTGGAACAAATTATAACGGCAATAGTTGTTAAACAGAAGTTAGTTTCTAAAAATCAGCAGCTTAAACAGCAATCCATTAGAATCCATTAGTGCAGAAAAGTAAAAACAAAATCAGTAATTAACAGAAAGCAGCGTTTGCACGGCTGATGTATAAATAGCTTCAAGTATGAAGATTAAATCAATTTATTATAAGCAAATTAGATATCGATTTAAACGACTTTAATTAAAAAAAAGTTTAACTGACAAATGAAAAATAATAAAAAAGAGAATAATTCGATAAAAACGTGCCACATAAACTGACGCGTCCGGCAGCTACATGAGCGCCAAAAATAATCGCCAATAATCGGAATAATATTAGCAAAATAGTTAATCTTCGTTAATAATAATAATTAAAATAAGAGGAATAATAATTGCAAAATAGTAAAATGTCGTTAATAATAATTTACAGCTTGTTTAACATTAGGAAAAACCCGCCGACTACTACTTCGGTGATTTATTTATTTTCAACTTGTTTATATTCAGCGATGACGTACGTAGCATTATATATATCCGCAAAGCGTTAAACTTTCGCGGCTAATAACTTGTTATTTAAACATTTTAGGAAAAAAGTGCCCTAACAAACCGTGTTCAGCGTCTCATAATCTATCAACGTGATTTTTTTCAGACCTGCAGATGCTAATCGGGTGACATACATACATAATACATATTACATCATTGCGCTTTTATAGTAGGGAACCAGCACTTGACGCACGCTTCGCGGGCGAAGCTTGTGAGTTTTTACATATTAATAGTAAAGGTAGTCGCACTCAAAAAGCACTCTAAGCTCAAAAACAACGCCTAATCAAATGATTATTTGATTTGATTTAATTTGAATGCGCTTATATAGTAAAATATAGAAAAATGTCGTTAATAATAATTTCATTAAATATATCCACAAAGCGTCGAACTTTCCAATAATAGGAATAATTTTAGCAAATTAGTTAATTTTCGTAAATAATAATATTATTAATAATTAAAATAAGAAGAATAATAATTGCAAAATAGTAAAATGTCGTTAATAATAATTTCATTAAATGTATTAAGAGGAATAATAATTGCAAAATAGTAAAATGTCGTTAGTAATTGGGAAAACCCGCCGATGTACTACTTCGGTGATTTATTTATTTTCAAGTTGTTTATATTGAAAGATGACGTATGATGCATTATATATATCCGCAAAGCGTTAAACTTTCGCGGCTGATAACTTTTTATTTAAACATTTTAACAAAAAAGTGCCCTAATAAACCGTGTTCAGCGTCTCATAATCTATAAACGTGAGTTTTTCTAGACCTGCAGATGCTAATCAGGTAACATAATACATACATAATACATACATCATTGCGCTTTTATTTTAGGAACCACCACTTGACGCACGCTTCGCGCGCAAAGCGTGTGAGTTTTTTCAGCTAGTCGCAGATAAATTTTTACTTGGAATTTTTTGGAATGGTCTTCCCTTTAATGGCTAAATTTAAAAAAACCGCCTACGAAAAAACAACCTTTATTGGCTGATATTTGAAAAACCGCCAACGAATAAAACCACCTCTATTTATTTTTAATTTGTTTATAATGTGTGATGACGTAATGTCAAAATAATAGGAAAAACATGCCTTCGGTGATTTGTTTATTTTCAACTTGTTTATATTGTTTGATGACGTACGCTCAAATATGGGGAAAACCCTCCGGCATACTTCTAGATTTATTTATTTTCAACTTGTTTATACTGAGTGATGACGTACGATGCATTATATAAATCCGCAAAGCGTTAAACTTTCGCGGCTAATAACTTTTTATTTAAACATTTTAACAAAAAAGTGCCGTAACAAACCTTGTTCAGCGTCTCATAATTTATCATTGTGAGTTTTTTCAGACCTGCAGATGCTAATCGGGTGACATAATACATAATACATCATTGCGCGTTAATGTTAGGGACCAGCACTTGACGCACGCTTCGCGCGCAAAGCGTGTGAGTTTTTACATATTAATAGTAAAGGTAGTCGCACTCAAATCACATTCTAAGCTCAAAAACAACACCAGTGCGCTATTATAGTAATAACTTTACGCACGCTTCGCAAGCGAAGCGTGTGACTATTTTAGCCAGTCGCTAATGATTTTTTACTTGAAAAGGTTTTGGAATGGTTGTCTAATTGATTGGAGGATTTTAGAAAATCTGCCTACAAAAAAAAACCTCTAATGGGTGATATTGGAAAGAAACAGCCTACGAAAAAACCCATATTTATTGGGTGATAGTGAAAAAGCCGCCTACGAAATAAACCTATATTGGATGTTTTTGGAAAAAACAGACTACGAAAAACACAATATTTATTGAATGGTATCGAAAAAACAGCCTACGAAAAAAAAACTGTAACGGCTAATATAGAAAAAAAAACTCAGACGGATAAAAAACTTTTATTGGGCAATTTTGGAAACACATCATACAAAAAAACTCAACCTTTAATGTCTGATAATGAATAGAACCGCCTACAAAAAACCCAACCTTCAATGGCTGATATTGGGAAAACCTGCCGGTGATTTATTTATTTTCAACTTGTTTATATTTAGTTATGACGTATGCTCAAAATATATCCGCAAAGCGTCGAACTTTCCAATAATAGGAATAATATCAGCAAATTAGTTAATTTTCGTAAATAATAATATTAATAATAATTAAAATAAGAGGAAGTATAATTACAAAATAGAAAAATGTCGTTAATAATAATTTCTTTAAATATATCCACAAAGCGTCGAACTTTCCAATAATAGGAATAATATTAGCAAATTAGTTAATTTTCGTAAATAATAATATTAATAATAATTAAAATAAGAATAATAATAATTGCAAAATAGTAAAATGTATTAATAATAATTTCATTAAATGTATCCGCAAAGCGTCGAACTTTCCAATAATCGGAATAATATTAGCAAAATAGGTAATCTTCGTTAATAATAATAATTAAAATAAGAGGAATAATAATTGCAAAATAGTAAAATGTCGTTAATAATAATTTACAGCTTGTTTCAAATTGGGAAAAACCCGCCGACTACTAGTAATCTCAAACTTTGGAAAACCCGCCGGCCGTCTACTTCGGTGATTTATTTATTTTCAACTTGTTTATATTAAAAGATGACGTACGATGCATTATATATATCCGCAAAGCGTTAAATTTTCGCGGCTAATAACTTTTTATTTAAGCATTTTAACAAAAAAGTGCCCTAACAAACCGTGTTCAGCGTCTCATAATCTATCAACGTGATTTTTTTCAGACCTGCAGATGCTAATCGGGTGACATACATACATAATACATATTACATCATTGCGCTTTTATAGTAGGGAACCAGCACTTGACGCACGCTTCGCGGGCGAAGCTTGTGAGTTTTTACATATTAATAGTAAAGGTAGTCGCACTCAAAAAGCACTCTAAGCTCAAAAACAACGTGTTCAGCGTTTCATAATCTATAAACGAAGAACACAATATTTATTGAATGGTTACGGAAAAACAGCCTACGAAAAAAAAAACTGTAACGGCTAATATAGAAAAAAACTCCTATGGATAAAAAACTTTTATTGGGCAATTTTGGAAACACATCATACGAAAAAACCCAACCTTTAATGTCTGATAATGAATAGAACCGCCTACAAAAAACCCAACATTCAATGGCTGATATTGGGAAAACCCGCCGGTGATTTATTTATTTTCTACTTGTTTATATTGAGTTATGACGTATGCTCAACCAATATCCGTAATATTGGGAAAACCGGCCGGTGATTTATTTATTTTCTACTTGTTTATATTGAGTTATGACGTATGCTCAAAATATATCCGCAAAGCGTCGAACTTTCCAATAATAGGAATAATATTAGCAATTATTACAATAAAAGGAATAATAATTGCAAAATAGTAAAATGTTATTAATAATAGTATTATTTACGAAAATTAACTAATTTGCTAATCTTATTCCTATTATTGGAAAGTTCGACGATTTGCGGATACATTTAAGGAAGTTATTATTAATTAGCAATTATTATAATAAGAGGAATAATAATTGCAAAATAGTAAAATGTCGTTAATAATTGGTAAAACCCGCCGATGTACTACTTCGGTGATTTATTTATTTTCAACTTGTTTATATTGAGTTATGACGTATGCTCAAAATATATCCGCAAAGCGTCGAACTTTCTAATAATAGGAGTATAATTAGCAAATTAGTTAATATTCGTAAATAATAATATTATTAATAATTAAAATAAGAGGAATAATAATTAAAAAATAGAAAAATGTCGTTAATAACATTTTCATTAAATATATCGGCAAAGCGTCAAACTTTCCAATATTTGGATTAATATTAGCAAAATAGTTAATATTATTAATAATTAAAATAAGTTAATTAATATTATTAATAATTAAAATAAGTTAATTAATATTATTAATAATTAAAATAAGTTAATTAATATTATTAATAATTAAAATAAGTTAATTAATATTATTAATAATTAAAATAAGAGGAATAATAATTGCAAAATAGTAAATTGTCGTTAATAATAATTTACAACTTGTTTAAAATGGGGAAAAACCCGCTAACTACTACTTCGGTGATTTGTTTATTTTCAACTTGTTTATATTCAGCGATGACGTATGATGCATTATATATATATCCGCAAAGCGTTAAACTTTCGCGGCTAATAACTTTTTATTTAAACATTTTTAACATAAAGTGGCTCAACAAATTGTGTTCAGCGTCTCATAATCTATCAACGTGAGTTTTTTCAGACCTGCAGATGCTAATCGGGTGACTGCCTACAAAAAAAACCTTTAATGGGCAATATTGGAAAAACAGCCTGCGAAAAAAACCACATTTATTGGGTGATAGTGAAAAAACCGCCTACGAAAATCCTAATATTTATTGGATGGTATCCGAAGAAACAGCTTACGAAAAAAACAACATTTAAAGGGTGATAGTGAAAAAAAGCCTACGAAAAAACCCAACCTTTAATGGCTGATAATTAAAAAAACCGCCTACAAAAAAACCCAACCTTCAATGTCTGATTTTGGGAAAACCCGCCGATGTACTACTTCAGTGATTCATTTATTTTCAACTTGTTTATATTGAGTTATGACGTATGCTCAAAATATATCCGCAAAGCGTTGAACTTTCCAATAATAGGAATAATATTAGCCAATTAGTTTTTCTTCGTAAATAATAATATTATTAATAATTAAAATAAGAGGAATAATTATTGCAAAATAGTGAAATGTCGTTATTGTCATTAAATATATCCGCAATGCGTCGAACTTTCCAATAGTAGGAATAATATTAGCTAATTAGTTTATTTTTCGTTAATAAAAAAATATTATTAATAAATAAAATTAGAGGAATAATAATTGCAAAATAGTAAATTGTCGTTAATAATATTTTACAACTTGTTTACAACTTGTTTAAAATTGGGAAAAACCCGCCGACTACTACTTCGGTGATTTATTTATTTTCACGTTGTATATATTTAGCGATGACGTACGATGCATTATATATATCCGCAAAGCGTTAAACTTATGCCGCTAATAACTTTTTATTTAAAAATTTTAACAAAAAATTGCCCTAACAAGCCGTGTTCAGCGTCTCATAATCTATCAACGTGAGTTTTTTCAGACATGCAGATGCTAATCGGGTGACATAATACATAATACATACATGATGTATTATCATCATTGCGCTTTTATGTTAGGAAAAAACTGGCACTTTACGCCCGCTTCACGCGCATAGCGTGTGAGTTTTTCAGCTATTCGCAGATGATTTTTTACTTGGAAACGTTTTGGAATGGTCTTTTCTTTGAATGGTTAAATTTGAAAAAACTTTTATGTTAGGAATTGCTTGGAGTCGGTGTTAAGAGTATGTTGTAAACTGTCGCAGTATTAAATGTCATCGATTCTTTTGAATGCCCACGTTTTTGTACATTTTAAGGTCGTTCTATGTCATTTAGAAAAAAAAACTTTCTGTGTCAGCTAGGACATTTGTACTGTTTCTGTGTCAGATATGACATTTGTACTGTTTCTGCATTAAATATGACATTTGTACTGTTTACGCTTGTAGTTTCAACCCACTTTAACCAATTGACGTCTCAATTGGTTGAATATGTTTTTCTGAACGTTTTGGCAAAACTTGTGTGGTCAGATCCACCTCGTAATTTGGGTCGATTTGCTGTGTTAGAAGCATCAATTCTTCACGTTTAAAACACAAATAAGCATTATTTTTTGTATTTCGTTATTATTATTTATGCATAAACATGTTCCATGTTTTTACATTTAAAAAGTGACGCTTAAAAACACCCGAATGACATAGCACACAAAGCATTATTACGTAGAAACAATATCAGGAAGAATTAAGATCAGATGACATTCACTTATACCTCGAGATTTTTCATTTGTGGTTCACTCGATGGTAACCTTTTGTTATTTGACCATTCAAATTTTGCAGTTTCCTCGCAAAACAAATTGTGCTATTTTTGTGCAAGACTCTAGTTTTTTGGGCGTATCGCTACATGACAGTTGTATTGTATTGTATTGTATATTATTGCATTGAATTAATTGTATTGTATTGTATTGTGTTGAGTTGTGTTGTGTTGTGTTGTGTTTAGCTGTGCTGTGCTGTGTCGTGTCGCGTCGCGTCGCATCGCATCGTATCGCACCGCATCGCATCGTATCGTATTGTATTGTAAATCGTTACGTTAATAATTTTGCTTCAAATAAACAATTTTTTGCCATAAAATTTCTACGACAAGAAACGTTTCTCTAAGGTTGCTGCTTCCGCGATTTTATAAAAATATTAATGTTATGGTTGGTCTATTTTCTCTGGAGAGAGTCTATTTGCTTTCATGAAACCTTTTCCTTGACAACCGTTGCTTCATCACTTGAAAGTTAAAAACGGCTCAGTCAATTCATCAAAGCGACTGATGAATGCATCCAACGGTTGAGCTCTTTGAATTATACAGATGCATTTGATAAAAAATTTTTTCACTAATACCTCGAATGCAATAATTCAGTATCATAACTAAAACCAGAACATTAGAAAATACATGTTTGGGATTCTAAAATACAATTTTTAAATTCACATTGCAAATTACTTGGTTGTGAATTCATGCTTTCTGTTCCATCAGCAGTGTCGTTTCGTTTTTTCACTTTTGCAAACAATTAGTTGAAGTTTTTTTTTCTTAAAATCAGTTTTTAGAGATTGATAAGCTTCCGTGGTGATGCAGCTGAAGTTTCGACATGTGCATGATTACAGCACTTGGAAGCGGAAGAAGAAGGCACCAAAAATCATAAATCACTTTTTGTGGATATGCTCGAAAAAAACGTAGAACTTTTTAAATTTCGTTTGAACTAAAATTAGATTTTTTGTTTTTGTTTAGCTTTTATGATGTTTTGAATGAAAGCTGGACAAAATTTAAGTTTTACGTTTCTATTAAAAATGTTCAACAAACAACCGAAATAATGTCGTATAAACAGTTAAATTTATTCACAATATTTTTCAAAAAATACTGAAAATATTTTATTTTTAGAACTTCATCTTTTTTTCCTAATAAGAAGCAGCAGTTAAAATTTGAGCCGACGTTTCTCAGTTATTGGGGCTGGAGGAATGAAAAATTAAATTAAATCAAACGTGTTTCCGAATTCATGTTCGATTTCCACAAGGTCCATAAAAACAACCAAACCCCCTTCTACGGCATTAAATAAACCACACGACCGTTTTTAAATAAGACAGACGCACATTCTGCTCTTCACATTGGTCCTTATGAGATTAGAAATTTATGACTTCCCATATGCGTGCACCTGGTGACGCCGGCGTAGTGATAACAGGAAATGAATAAATCGCACCCACAAGTCACATACATTCCTTAAATTAAACACACGAAGACAAACAAACACACACAATATATCATAATATTTTATTTATGTTTCTACTTGGGCTGACTGCAGTTTCTTCGAAAAGAATATATATATATATATATATATATATATATATATATATATATATATATATATATATATATATATATATATATATATATATATATATATATTCTTTTCGAAACTGCAGTCAGCCCAAGTAGAAACATAAATGAAATGGCAGACATTGACATTGGAAAAGGTTTTTTGTTTTCGAAGTTTCGCCCGATTGATAACTTGTTGCGCAAACTGATAAACACCAAATGGGCCGTGGTTTTTAATGGAACATATTTAAAGGAACAAATTACGCCAAAATACGTTCAGAATAATATATATCTCCATTTAGCCGCTATGAGTTTTATAGATACTTTCTCAATATTTCGGAACAACGTTTTTTGTTTACTGCAACACGTATTAAGAAAAGTATTAACATTTAAAACTTTCTTTATTTCAGACTTACGGGTCGTTTCGGCCGTTATATTCAGAAACTTTGCCCTTCAATTAATAAACAATTTGAAAAGTTTTCTACAACTCTTAGATTATTTGGATTCACTGAAGACATTGCTTCACGACCGAATTTTGAAAAGAGTAACAATGTTTTGACTGCCTCTGACAATGTTGACACTTCGATTAACGGAAATGGCATGGGTCCTATTGATCTTTCAAATGGTCATCTTCTCGATACTTTTTCTAACGCGACTCTTGCTGTTTCCAATGTTAATGAATTCCACGACATCGGTACCTGCTCCTCTGTTGATCTGGTTCAATCACTTGGTAATTTTCTTGAAACTGATTCACCTGATGAGTTTCAACTTAATCATAAGTGTGATATGTATAAAACAAACAGTCCTGACGTTTTGGACGCATGCTCTTTTTCGCAATATTTCGATACCACGCAAGATCCGTCATCTAAAGATACTTTAGAAGATATCCTCACAGAAAGTCCTTGTTCCTTCACGACCGTTGTTGATGACTTGGATCAACCTGTTGGTCCTGTTGATACCGCGCGCACCTGTGTCGAAGAAGAATGTCCGAT
>OZ022239.1:24030442-24080442 GCA_963978895.1 Erpobdella octoculata
GTTGTTCCTGTCCAATATGGAGATGATGAATTGCTCGTCTAATTGAAATTTCATGCGAATTTGCTTTTCTTCAGTGGAAGTATCTTCAGGGAAAGTGCAAGAATCTGTTTATTTTTTGTTAAAATCAACACAACAATTTTATCTATTTTTTGAGTATTATTTTTACCATTTTATTTTCGAGTATTATTTATCGCTACAAGATTGACGATAAAGCTTACCGATATTGATCAGAAGTATTTAAGACAAAAAACAAAATTTATAATTTGTTCTTATCATACAGAAACGTAGCTAAGGAGGGGGACAGGAGAAGCTTGTGTCTCCGAGCGCCATTTAGAAATGGTGCCAAAATCTTTTTCTAAGTGGGAGCAAAATTTTTTTCGGAAAAGTACCTACAAATACCTCTCCCGGTCATATATATATATATATATATATATATATATATATATATATATATATATATATATATATATATATATATATATATATATATATATATATATATATATATATATATATATATATATATATATATATATATATATATATATATATATATATATATATATATATATATATATATATATATATACACTAGCAGCGCCCGTAGCGGCTTCGCTCGCATGAAATTAGAGAATTTGAACCGTGCATCCATAGATGTCGGCTCGGCCCGTCGACAACTTGGCCCAGCCCGTTTCAAAACCAAAATTCCTGGCCCGGCACGGCCCGTCTAATTTGGGCTCGGCCCGATTTTACAGGCCTAGAAATTCTATAGACTTGATGAAAAACTTCGGCCCGTCCCACCTTGACTTCAGGGTTGGCCCGGCCCGTCTGAAAACCCTAAAATCACTAAAATGTCTATATGCTTAGTGAAAAACCTCGGCCCGTACCACCTTGATTTAAGGTTTAGCCTGGCCCGTAAAAAGACCATAAAATAACGGCTTGGCCCGACCGGTGATAAACTGGACTCAGCTACTTTTAACCGGCACAAAACCTCAAAATACTAAGTTTTATATCTGCAATGCTTGCAGTGGTTGAGTAGCAGTTATTTTAAAATCAAATAACCCTTATTTTAACCCCACATTTGAAGTCATGGAAACCAAAGTTTTAAGAAATGGTGAAACACGAATATCTTTTTTTCTTTTTGAGTAGATACTAAGTATTAATTTTTACATTTGTAGCAATTACAGTTGTTGAGTAGCAGTTACTTTTAAAACCAAATAACCTTATTTTCCACCCCACATTTGAAGTCCTGGAAACCAAATTTTCAAAAAATGGTGAAACACGTATATCATTATTTTTAGAGTAGAAACTAAATACTAATTTTTACTTTTGTAGCATTCACAGTTTTTGAGTAGCAGCTACTTTAAAAACCAAGTAATCCTATTGCCCACCCCACATTCAAGGTCCTGGAAACCAAATTTGTAAAAAAATGGTGAAACACGTATATCTTTATTTTTAGAATAGAAACTAAATACTAATTTTTACATCTGTGGTATTTACAGTTTTTGAGTAGCAGTTACTTTAAAAAACAAATAACCCTATTTTCCACCCCACATTTAAAGTCCTGGAAACCAAATTTTCAAAAAGTTCTAAAACACATATTTCATTATTTTTAGAGTAGAAACTAAATATTAATTTTTACACCTGTAGCATTCACAGTTTTTGAGTAGCAGCTACTTTAAAAACCAAATAACCCAATTTTCCAACCCACATTTGAGGTCCTAGAAACCAAATTTTAAAAAAATGGTGAAACATGTATCTTTTTATTTTTCAAGAAGAATCCATATATCAAATTTCAAAATTTCCTCATTTTTGGTTTTTGAGATATACATTGTTTTAGAAAAAAGTTTGTTTTCCAGTTTCTTCCCCTCAGGAGCAAAATTTTCAAAAACCCTTTCTTAATGGATGCTTACGCAATAAAAGTAATATAAGTTCTAAATTTCACGTTCCTAGGATGAGGCGTTTGAGCTCGGCGTTGATTATCAGTCAGTCAGTCAGGACATGTTCTTTTATATATATAGATTTTTTAAATTTACAGATAAGAATTTGTAGAGTCGCATTTGTTAGACCTTGTCGCGAAGCGCCAAACCTTCGCTACACCTTTGTTTTCATACTATTACTAGATAGTTACATATCGGCAAGCCGTCCTGATGCCATGGGCGCCCGCAGAAATTTTTCCAGGGGTCAAGCTTTTTATTTTTTCTTTCTCTGCCTCTTCTCTCAAATTCTCTCTCAATTGAGCCCCAAAATTTTTTTTAAATATTTGTTTAAAATTGGGTATATAGAGTACAATTTTCAGTTAACTTTATCATATTTTACATCATAACAAATATTCAAAAATGTTTTAAAAACACGCTGAAAATTACAAAAATGCTTTAGTTGGAGAGGTTCATATCTCCGACACAGCCAAACTGTCATTGTTAGATAGAAACTTTGTACCATTAAGGTTTTGCAGAATAAGTTTAAAAAATTGTATGACAATGAGAGTGGAAATCAAGCAAAAGTAGAGCATCGGGGATGCATCCCCAAAGATATTGATGATGATTATATCGATATGACAATGGAAAGAGTCACAGTTGTTACAATTAACTATAAATGTTTTAATTATAAATTGTTTGTCTATTTTTGTCTGAAAAGTTTTTTTTAATAAACTTATTCAGGAGGGCAAGTGCCCCCTGCGGGCACCCATGCAAGAAAATATAATAATCCAGAGGTTTTAATGATGATAAAAACATATTGGAATGATTCATGCACGCATCATAGTGTTTAGAGAAACGTCAGTGGAGTAAAAGATAGAGCATCGGGGTATGCATCCCCAAAGACAATTGTAAACGTAGAGGAATATGCTTTCTAGCGATTCGTAACGTTAAAGTCGAAGTTATTTATAACACAATATTTCTCGATTTTTATTTTAACTTTATTATTCTTCCTTGAATATAATCCTTTTCTTGACTCTAAACTGACTTATCTCACTTTGCAGAAGTTAACCCGGTTCTGACAAATCTTTTGATAATTCCAATTTCTCTCTCTACAACCTTATTTTTTTCTATTGAGGACCACAAAAAGGAAAAGGACCAATACCAATTATATATATATACATATATATATATACATATATATATACATATATACATATACATATACATACATCCATCCATGTATATATACACTCAAACACACATATACATATATATACATTAATGATACAAAAATTATACGCACACACAATGTCACAGGAGCACAAATATACACATATACATACATATACATATATATATACATATATATACACACATATACACACATATACACACATATACACACATATACACACAGATACATTCATACATAAATGACTATTGTTTCAACACAACCAAAATATGCACACATAATAAAATAAAATAAACAAATACTATGAAAATACGTAAGATGAATCATCTTCATCTTACATATCCCCCCTCTTCGAAAAAAGAAACGCGTCAGTGTTTCTTGATTACATCGTCACTCTCTTTACGACTAAGAAAGTCAGCACCGATGTTCTCCTTGCCTTTGAAATAGTTTACTTTCAACTTATTCTCAATCTCTATCTCTCTGCGTGCTGTGTCAACAGGGCGGGCATCTCCGAAGATTGCCGAATTCAACTTTCCATCTTTCCCCACCCCTCCATTTTGGCCTCTAGGCAGAAGATTGAGCCTTGGTCTTTCTTTTGGCGGATTCAAAGCTTGAACTTTTGCCTCAACTTTATTTCCTACTTTTGAAATGGCAGACGTGTTTCTTTCCTTGCTTTGATACCGCTCCGAGTTAGCCGACGATTTTCTAAAATTTACCCGATCATTCCTCTGAGTGCTGTCGTAGTTGGAAGCGGATTTCTGTGGTTTCCGACCAAAGCGTTTTCCTGCCGCCATTGCATCAAAACCCCTTACCCCTTCAACATTTCCCAGCACGAGATCGCAAAGTAGGTTTTTCATGCATACCACCTCTCTGGTTCCTTCTGAACCAGTCTGTTTTGATTTTTACCACTGCTGTTGGAGCTACCCGAACTGTGCCGTCGATCAAAACACAAGGTCTTGTTCTTCCGGTCATCTGACGCGGGTGCACTAATGATTCCTTTACCATTATGGCAGTACAGCCAGTGTCCCTTATAACTTTTACCGGTTTTCTGTTCACAAACCCTCTGGTTAAATTAAACTTTTCCCCTGAGTGCCAACAACTATCCGCAATGACAGGCAAAACGCATTCACACTTTAATTCTACCTCATCCATTTTTCCTTCTATCACCATTGCAGCGCATGCATTCACAACGCCGGAATCCTTGCATGGTGCTGACGTAGTCGTCTCTTTCCGTGTTTGGCAAAATACAGGATTACTAGGGCTACTCTGCCGACACTCTCTTGCCATGTGCCCCGTTTGATGACAGTTGTAGCAGCGAGGTTCAACCATTTTGGCGTCACTGACCGACTGACCCAAGTTCCAACCCATCCTGCTATTGCTGTCCAATTTTGCCAACCTCTTCTCTGGGTGGGCTTGGCTGTACTTGTTGACCCAAAGGCACAGCTCATTGACTTCTCTGCTCTCTTTCTCCAACAAGTACTCGACCATTCCCGCCGGGCACTTTCCGAAAAACTGCTCTTTCAGAAACAAAAACAACAGATTTTGTTTGCCCGCGAGATCTATCCAGCGCCTGAGGTGGCTATCTAGCCGCACTAGATAATGTTCCCAGGTCTCCTCCGGTTCAGGCTTTGACTCTCGAAACATTATGCGATAGTCTTCCGCTGACTTCCCAAAACGACGAAGGAGTGCCTCCTTTGCCGTTCTGTAGTCCTGCATCTGACTATCGCTAAGTTGGCCAAACACTTCCAAAGTCTTCGCACTAAGCAACGACCCTAGAAGCATTCCCCAATCCTTCTGAGGGTGACCATTGGCTTTTGCCAATGACTCAAATCTCAGCAAAAATGCGTCGATGTCATCACCTTCAGAAAACTTTGGATAAGGAATCTTTGTTACCTCTACCTTTGGCTCTTTTTTCGTTAGGGCCTCTAATTCCAACTTCTTCAATTCCAATTCATGTTGGCGTTGTTCGCGCTCACGTAGAAGTTGAAGTTCTCGTTCTTCTTTAGCTTGTTGGAGTTCTCGTTCTTCTTTAGCTTGTTGGAGTTCTCGTTCTTCTTTAGCTTGTTGAAGTTGGAGTTCTCGTTCTTCACGTTCCCGTTCTTGTTGTGCTATTTTATCTTCACGCTCCTGCTGAGCCTTTTTTTCTTCCCGTTCCTCCATTCTCTTAACCCTTTCTTCATCCTTCAACTCTTTGACATAACTCCTTAAATCCACTCCGGAATAGCCGAGAGCCTGTCCCATCGCAATGAATTTCTCGTCAGACATCTTTCACAAAAGAAAAAAAAAATTCGGTCACTTGTGATCAAACAACTTCAGAAAATATATTTACGGATGAAAATGCGTAAATACGTCGAGGTCACCAATGTAAACGTAGAGGAATATGCTTTCTAGCGATTCGTAACGTTAAAGTCAAAGTTATTTATAACACAATATTTCTCGATTTTTATTTTAACTTTATTATTCTTCCTTGAATATAATCCTTTTCTTGACTCTAAACTGACTTATCTCACTTTGCAGAAGTTAACCCGGTTCTGACAAATCTTTTGATAATTCCAATTTCTCTCTCTACAACCTTATTTTTTTCTATTGAGGACCACAAAAAGGAAAAGGACCAATACCAATTATATATATATACATATATATATATACATATATATATACATATATACATATACATATACATACATCCATCCATGTATATATACACTCAAACACACATATACATATATATACATTAATGATACAAAAATTATACGCACACACAATGTCACAGGAGCACAAATATACACATATACATACATATACATATATATATACATATATATACACACATATACACACATATACACACATATACACACAGATACATTCATACATAAATGACTATTGTTTCAACACAACCAAAATATGCACACATAATAAAATAAAATAAACAAATACTATGAAAATACGTAAGATGAATCATCTTCATCTTACACAATGATGAGGATGATATGGACGTGACAATGTAAAGAGTCACAGTTGTTGCAACTAATTATAAATGTTTTTATTATAATTTTTTTTATTTTTGTCTACAAATTTTTTTAATCACTTAATCCAGGGGGGAAAGTTCCCCCCTTGCCCCCTGCGGGCGCCTATGCCTGATGCTTTCCGGAGTTGTCAGTTAGTCAGTCAGTCAGTCAGTTAGTCAGTCAGTCGGTCGGTCGGTCGGTCGGTCAGTAAGCAATTTAGGTTATAATTTTATAAATCAATTCATTGTAATTTTCCACCGTTTATAAAATTTATACCACATACACATATGATACAACAAAATTTACTTTTCACGATTTAATTTTTAAATCGTAAAACTTGTTTCGATGTCGGTGAGACTTTGATGGTCGGCGCTAATCAAATTGCCAGAGAAGTTTACACCAAGTTTATTCTGATGAATAGTTTTGCGAAAATTATAGAGAAAAGGAAACTTAATTTTAAAGTTTCAATTTTTGTAAACATTTTTAAATAAATTTTCTTAATTTTTATTCAGATAATTTTCTATACAAATATATCTAACTAATAATTGCATGTTTTTTCTCTAACGAACAACAACTCATTTTATAATCGCTTAAATTTTAACGTTTTGAGTGGAAAAGTTTGAAATAAAAGTTGACCATTCGTAGAAAATATTTTCTGATTTTTATACAGGAAACGGTCAAAGTACTTTAAACAATTATTTCTAATCAAAACAAAAATTAAGTCATTACAAATTATAATATACAGTAAAATAATAATTGGTTTTGATAATTTATGGCAGTGGGCGCAGTGGCTAACCCAACATTGTCTGTCAAATAAATTTCTTCCTTTTCCATCTGCTGTGTTAAACCATTTGCACATTTCAATGTAATGTATAATTCTGCAATCACTTAACACTATAGTTATTTAAAAACAACAGTATTTGCAAGAACGTTGAAAAAAGTTAAAAAAAAAACAACAAAAAATTGCAGTTCAGGAAAACAATAGAGTCAAGAGGGCAGTAAAGTAGTTCAGGATAATTGCAGTATTGCAAAAAAAAAACAAAATTCAATAATATAAATTAACAAAGCTCTCAACCTCACTCCAGAGTGTCCACAACACCCAAAAACGATTAATTCTTAGCTTATAAGTTGCGAAAGTTTAAAAAAAGAACTTTGTAAAAAAGTGTGAATGAAATTTTCTCTTGCTATAAATTAGTTTATAAAATAAATATCTGATCTAATTTTATTAATTTTTTTTATTTTTTTCATAAAAGTTTAAGTTTTTGTTTTGTTTCTTTAGTAGATATTAATTCCGCCTTGGCATCTTCTGCGGCAAATTGAAATTGAGTTCACCTCGGGTAAATCGTTTTTATTTATTTTTTTTTTTGCAAAATAAAGACAATGATGCACTGCTGCAAAAGGTTTTTTGTTTACTTTTGTGTGAGACAAAATATCTTTGTCGTGTAAACCATTAAAATTATTTCGAAGCCTCGAATCATTTTTATCACAAACATAGATATATAGATGGAACATATCAATCTATTTCCTGTACAATTTGAAAGCTGCCATTTTCAACCTGAGCTTGTTTACATTTGCTCATTTGAGCGATATTTGTTGCCGGTGTATTATGACGATACATGACAAATCTGCTAAAGCTCTAGTTTTTTTTTAGATGTTGCTGTTTTTTATTTGAAAAACTTGTATAAGAACTATACTTAGTGTTAATTGACTCCCCTAGCTCATTTATCCTATTTATTATACTCAGTTATACTGGTCCTGATTTGTGTTTCACTATGATATAATATAACAATAATACAACTATGATATCAGACTAAAAAATTGATCTGATGTTATTTATTCATCCACCATTTTAAATCATTTGAAATTAAAAATGTTCATGCTTATAATGTTAGTCAACAACTCCACAATTTATGATTCTAGTAATTTCAATAAACTTGTTTAAATTGAAACAAGTGTGTCTTAATTTACTGGTTTTGATATGCATAGGTGGGGGTTATGATGTAAAAATTATGTTAACAAATGCTACAAGCTCATGTAATCTCTGTAAATTTGTTTGGATTAAAAAACTATAGTTTAATTAATACATTCAAAACAATGTTACAGGTTTGCTTACACTTAAATTATGTAAAGTAGATTAAGAAATACTGACTTATAGTTATATAACTAGAATGAAAAACAGGGAATGTGATGCCGCAAGATGAAACTTCTTATCTTGATTATCTTCACAAAGAAAGAAAAGAAATTTGTAATAAATTTTTCATTGTTATTTCTTTTGCTGGTACCAATCTTAATTATTTGCTTATTTATTAAACAGACAACATTTATGAAGAGGAAGTGTTTGAAGAACCAGGTGATTATGGAATCGACTCAGAGCTTGCTCAAGTCTTGATAGAAAATGTAATTAGCTACATAGCTGGTTGGATTGTACCCAAGCTATTTAAAAAACTGGAATGTAATGTTTGCAGGTTCAAATTCAAAATTGTTACAGTCATAAATTTTGGTTTCCTGTGTTTTCAGTACTAAATAATATTTTCAATTTTATAGATACAGTTTAGTTGATGAGCACAAGAACCAAGGACAAGAAATAGGACTGCAGCTGCTAGTGGTGAAAAATAAAGGTGGTCATGTCTTTCCTTCTTCTGCAGTTATAAAAGTAAGATAAAATTAAGATTAATTATTTATAAATATGGTATTTAAAAAAAACTTTTTTTTTAGGTATGTCAGACAGCAGAAAAATTTTTAAGACAACATGTATCAGCCACAAATGCCAAAGATGAAATTAAAATAAAAGAACTTATTCGCCAAACATTAACATCAATTGGATCCAAAGATATTTTTAACCTGGGGGATCATATACACAGGATGGCATTGACAATCATTCTTATCTACTGCTTAATTCCATCGTTTATGAGTTTTTTAAGTTAAGACAGTATCAACGAGCAAAAATTAATACTCAAAACCTTAAAAGTTCAGGTTTAAGACAAAAACTAACTAAAACAATTTTATTTAGTGGACAGTAACTTAAATTGTCAATTTTTTGTGCCATTTTCAGTTTTTGTTCATTGAAAAGCCAAACAAAATTTATTGTATTAATAAAAACATTTGTAAAATCATAATTTGTTGCCTCAGTTTTTTGCAAATCTATTTCAACATTATTGGAAACTGTGTACTGAACTGATACTACACAAATGTAATCGCAAAGTGATAAGGAATAAATATAAACTCGATAGTTGGCATAGTGCTTTTTACTTGCTTAAAAACTAGGTAAATAAATGCAATCGACTCAGGTAGATTCATTTCAGGGCATAGAAAAATTGGTAGTGACTTCAATAATCTATGTTAATTCTAAAAATTATTATGTAATTTAGAAAAAGCCAGTAACTATTATTGCTAATCTAACCTAGTCAGGATCTAGTTCTAAGTCTAAGATATCTCTTTTAAGAAAATGTCTTTGAAGACATAATTAATTCAGATTTTATGCTGAAAAACTTAAACTATCAGCATAAAATAGATACATATGACTATCAGTTATCTTCAGATAAAAGCATTTTCTTAAAATGTTATGGTTTTAAAGCTTAAACCAAAAGATTCAAGGGAATTTATAAAAGTCATGTCTGTCAAAAACAATTAAAGCATGCTCTGAAGAAACAAAGACATTTTGATAGAAAGTCATAAATTAATCTCTGATAAACAAATATTGAAAGAATAACGCGTTGTCATTGCATTATAATAGTTAACTGCAAGATTGGAATGAATTGCTTATCGAAGTAAGGCAAGCCGCCGGTGTAGACAAATGTAAACAAATCTCTTGTCTATGGTCAGTCAGGAGGCACAAACTAAAACTCCACTGCGCGCGTAAAACCAAACAAAAACAGCAAATAAGGCTATATAGCCTATCTAGATATCTATGATCACAAACGATTCTTGTGAACGGTAATTTTGACCGAGTAATTATAAATTTTTAAATAAAATATATTTTGTTACTACGAATTTTTTAATTTTAAATATTTTAAAAAATTCTTATTATCCTTAAACAAAAATAATTCGTTGACTAGAACGTTTTTACATTTGTAGACTATAAACGCATTTTCATATTAATAGTAAACATTTTGACTTTCAACAATTACATTTTAAAAAAATTCGAAATTGATTTGTTTGGAATTAAATTAGTTCTAAGAATTTAAATTTTTTTAAAGTTAAAAATGTCTGTTAAATGTCAGAGTTTGAAGCATTGAGTGTTCATAATGTTGAGTTAGTGTCAGACTACAAACTGAAACTTGTATCTGTAAAAATCAACAAAGCATCCCTTAACCAACCAACCAGTCACCAACTAACCACTGGCCGAACACCAACCAAGCAATTCGGCCTTGCTAATTGCGAGCCAGTCCCAAGCCTTGAGAAAGGAGGAGAGAAAAGTAAAAAAGATCAAATTCTGATCCACGACATGAGGTACTTAAGTGCTTCCTACATGCAGCCATTAGAGTCTTGAAACACCTGGTGTAAAGGACTATAAACTATTATAAAAAAAAACCAACCAAGCAACCATCCACTAACAGCCCTAATCAACCACCAAATCAAAAACACCTAGCTTGAACAGCCGTGTGGCTTATCCACGACATCAAACAATTTGTCTAGAAAATAAATCGTTCTGAATAAATGAATTTTTATTGTGTGTGTTTTTACTATTTGAATAACTTTTGAAAAAAACTTTTATAAGTTTTAGCAAAAAATATAATCACAGTCTTCTCTTGTAATTGTTACCCTATGATACTTGTAAATTGTTAAACTATCATACCTGCACATTGTTACCCTATCATACCTGTAAATTCTTACCCTATCATACCTGTAAATTGTTACCCTATCATACCTGTCAATTGTCTCCCTATCATAACTAAAAGTGTTACCTTAGCATACCTGTGAATTGTTACCTTATCATACCTGTAACTGTTACTTTATCATACTTGGAAATTGTTATCTTAACATAACTGTAAATTGTTACCGTATCATACCTGTAAATTCACTTTGATGTTAGAGCCTTTACGTTTTTGTACAAAACAGTAACAGCTAAGCCACCACAATTTATAACTTTGCTAATAAGTATGTTTTCATAGCTAGAAGATTTTACTGCAGCAAACGTGGTCCTCATCAAAATAGTAGTCCAGCCCCAAGTAATGAAAGGCAGTTGGTGCTATTAACAAAGGTTTACTGACAGCAACGAATCTAGGATTTTCTGGTGGGGAGATGATCTAACCAAAACTTGAAAAAAGATTTTTTTTACAAGTTTCGAAGCAAACAGTATGCGCAAAGACAACAAAGACAACAAAGACAACATTCAAACAGAAGTCAAATTTCTAGAATAAAAAATCTACAGTGCAATATCAAGACGCCTATTCTTGCTGGCTGCAAATCTACTTCATCCTATCGCTCAATATCTAACTTTTCCATCATCTCTAAATTGCTCGAAAGGTTCGTATTCACACGTGTGCTTAAACATCTATACTCGTATAACCTATACCCATCTCTCCAATCGGCTTACCGTTCCAACCATTCAACTGAAACCGCACTTATTAAGGTCACCTCCGATCTGCTCAGGGCCACCGACGTGGCAAGCTATCTTTTTTGGTTCTTCTTGACTTGTCCGCTGCTTTCGATACCGTCGATCACAACATCTTACTCCAAAGACTACATTCATCCTGCGGCTTGACTGACCTCGTCGCCGACTGGTTTTGTTCATACCTATTAAACCGCCTGCTCTACGTTTAATACAACAATTCACCATATCCGCATTCATCATCTGGCTGCAGTATTCCACAGGGCTCCGTCCTCGGCTCACTCCTCTTCTCTTTCTACACAAAAGAAATTGCGCGTGTTTTTGACAATCACAACATGCAGTACCACCTCTACGCCGACGACACACAGATCTACGGGCATTGGCTACCCGACCGGACCGTTGATCTGTCCGCACGCATGTCCGCTTGCGTTGCTGACATCAGTCGTTGGCTGTCGGCTAGCCGACTACAGCTCAACCCGGACAAAACCGAGGCCATGGGGAGTTCGTCTAGGTGCCTTCACCATCTCATCCCAAATCATCCAATCACTTGTTTTCAAGTGTCTACACAATAATGGCCCACTCTATCACAGCCTAGATCTTCAACCGACTAGCTCCGTCGCCGGCCGCAGACGACTCCGATCGTCGTCTTCCGGACATTTCGTCGTGCCAGTTTCACGTCGAGCATTACTCGGTGAAAGATGCTTCAGAGTTATTGGACCGAAGACGTACAACAATTTTCCATTGGCAGTCAAGCTTGGTAAGTCCGAAACGGAGCTCTGTAGTTTGCTTAAAACTTTCCTTTTCACTGTCTATTTCAATCTTCCTCCAATATACAGTAGCTCCAAAGCTCGTTCGACCGTGGGGCCACTTTAAAAATTTTTTTCAACTTTCAATTATTAATAACATCATCTGCTTCTAAAGGCAATGCGTTATGGATATATAATAATGTAGGCCAGTTAAACGCTCATCTGTGGTTCTGTTCAGGGGCGAAATGCTGGAGGTGTTAAAGTTTGAAAAAGAAAGAAAGCCCGCCGCAGGCGAACCATTTATTTGACTATTTTCAGTCTGCAGTCTTTTTTTGGTATCTTTAATAATTTATTAATGATAGAAAATGAAACAAAAGCCCGCCTAGTTGCGCCCCTGGTTCTGTTGTGCAATGAGCTTTTCAATATCTTCATGGCACTGGAGCTCCGTTCAGCTGTATATGTAGTAATAGGATTCCAATGCCGGTGTGCACTCTCGTTTTAAAGTAATCTAGCGAGGGGTTCATACCCCGCATTCTTACTGGATTCTTCGCTGAATCTGGTGCGGCTTAAAAAAACATTTTTTAGCATATAAATTTTTTTTAGTGATCTGGTGGGCCCTGGATTCGCGGTGTTCACTGAAGTTAACTGATGTTCTTGGTTGTACTTGAGAGTTTAAGATTTGTTTTTCATCAACAAACTGGCGTCTATATAGATGTCTTTGACTAGATTCAGCTGAGTTGTTTGCTTTTTTTGGTCTTGGTGAAATTTTTGAAAAAAAGATAGAAAAAAGGCGGCAGGATTTCACTACCAAATTAGTTGTTTTGCCGCGTTTTAAGACTGATTTAGCAATATGGAGGAAATAACAAAAAACTTCTTGTCGTGGATCATAATTTGATCCTTTAAACTGTCCCTCCTCCTTTATCCAGGCTTGGAACTGGCTTGCAAATGCGAAACGGATTTTATGAAAAGTTTAAAATGTTTGCTTATTTATTTTATTGCTTGCAAAAATATTCCTCTGGGGTGTCCAAATATTCACCAGGTTCAGTAGAAAAATATGTGTAAGCAACAAGATGGCTCTGATGTTTTCCAAAAGCAAAAGCTGATTCAGACAATATAAAACTGATTCAGGAAATAAAAATCTGATTCAGAAAATATAAAACTAATTCAGAAATTATAAAAACCAGCCCTTGACGCACGCTTCGCGCGCGAAGTGTGTGAGTTTTTTCAGCCAGTCGCACATGATTTTTCAATTGAGAACGTAATAAAACGCATTTATTGGGTGATAGTGAAAAAACCGCTTACAAAAAACACAATTTAATTTAATTTTAATTCTTTTAACAACGCCTTTTCCAAGACTTAAGTTTTGCTCGAAGGCGATAAAGGGCATTTGCAGAGGCAGCATTTATAGGCGCCTACTCTTTTAGCAATGCGAGTGAACTCCTTGCTTAAGGGAGTTACGCTGGTGACGCCGGCGAGGTTCGGATTCGGCCGTAAAAATAAATCAGATGTTCGGTTTTCGGCCGAAAATCTTCCACATTTTTCCGCCGAAAACCGAAAAATTGTTCCCCATTTCAAGCACAGTGAGCAGGCCTGTCGTCATCTGTCAGAATGTCAAAATACCTGCGAAGTTCCGGTGCACCAACTGAAACAAGACGTGGAGACAAGGCGGAACAGTACATTCCTGATGCTTGAGCGATTGGTTGAGCAGCGCAAGGCGTTGAGAATGGTGGAATAGATGTTCTTTCAAAAACAGAATGGGAGCTCGTAGATCGAATTGTTCGCATTCTTAAGTCATTCTACGATGCGAATCTAGAAATATGCCATGATAACTCGTGCATACGATTATCAAATTCCTACACCAAGCACCTGTTGTTCATAATAACGAGCCCACGGCACCAGCAGTACACAAAACAACTTTTTAAATAATTTAAACAATTTCCAAATCATTACATTAAATCAACAGTAAGTTTTATTTAAATTTAAGTGTTTTTTGTTTATTTTAAAATAAAACTATTTTTAAATATAAAGTATTTAGTTATAATCAAATTTTTATTTCTCAACAAATGATTTTGTGCAAACTCAAATCTTTATTGAACCGAATTAAAAAAATAATTTTGATGAAAAAACGTTTTAAAATTAACATTTTTAACATTTTTTTTCAAATATAATAGCGCTTATTTCAAAACTTTTTCATATTTCTTGAGTTCAGTTTTTTGCAGCTAAGGGCGCTGGTTGTATTGTGTTAAAGCGTTTGCCTGGGCCTAAAAGACAAGCAATATAAAAACTGCCACAGAGCTTATAAAACGTTTTATACACAAACATAGAAAAACGCTGACGAGGGGCATGTACGATATATGATCATATGGGCATATACGATCAAAAAACCTCTGTCGGGGTTTGACGTTTTCCTCTTTTATTCGCCAAACTTATGGTGACTAACGATCTTTTTGGAACTTTTCCGAGAGAAGAATTTATCAAAAGTTGTAAAGATCAAAGAGTTTCTGTGACAGTCGCGCGATTAAAACGTTGCGACGAATAAAAGTGTCGTCTTAAAAAAACAGGCGACAGAACGACGGAGAAAGTCAAAAGAAAAAAACCTCAAAAAGGTTATTGTGCAATATATTCATTTCTTTTATATTTAATGTTGTATGCCAGCGCAGTACAATATCTAAATTTGTTAGTGTTCTATTTATAGCGTCAACCAATGGTTCTAATTACTAACGTTTCTGCAATGTTACACTTATGGATGTAGTCCTTCTAGAGATGAAGGATTAATGATTGGGCAGAAAATTGCATTAATGACATGTGCTGCCTTCTTTAAAACGGTGTTGTAAGTAATGTTGTACGTGATGTTGTACATGATGTTTTAAATAATTTTGTATGTAATGTTGTATACGTGATATTGCACACGATGTTGTATTGTTGTACATGATGTTGTACACAATGTTGTATTGTTGTACATGCTGTTGGTTATCTATACTATAAAAGCCCACGTCACTCACTCACTCACTCACTCACTCACTCACTCACTCACTCACTCACTCACTCACTCACTCACTCACTCACTCACTCACTCACTCACTCACTCACTCACTCACTCACTCACTCACTCACTCACTCACTCACTCACTCACTCACTCACTCACTCACTCACTCACTCACTCACTCACTCACTCACTCACTCACTCACTCACTCACTCACTCACTCACTCACTCACTCACTCACTCACTCACTCACTCACTCACTCACTCACTCACTCACTCACTCACTCACTCACTCACTCACTCACTCACTCACTCACTCACTCACTCACTCACTCACTCACTCACTCACTCACTCACTCACTCACTCACTCACTCACTCACTCACTCACTCACTCACTCACTGATTCTGTCACGCTTTCGTAATTAATCGTTTAGCTATAAACAGTAAACAAAATCGCTCCGGTAACAAGTAATTTAAAATAAAAAGAAAAGGACGATGTGCCGAACGACATATCGATGTGCACGTAAGAGAGCTACTAAAAATATTTAACGAATTTTTAAGCCTGTAGGGGCAATAATAAAAAATTAAAAAATTATTATATTAATAATAAACTATTAAGTACGACTCGAGCAACTAAAAGTGCGGCGCGCAACCGATCGACACGAGTAAACAAACTTTCGAAAATTAATGTTCAAAAACTCGAAAAGAGACGGATGAATGTCGAGAAAGCGACTAATGTAACGTCGTAGGCAAAAGGAAATTGAAAGAAATTTTAAATTAAACAATGCTATAGATTACGTTACCAATTTTGTAACGGGCTAAATAAACGGGCGCCACGGGCGTCCAAGAACAACTGGTTTTTTTATAATGTTTGTCTGTAGCCTAAACAACAAACCATCCCACACGGAACCCTTTCGGGATAAAGACGTGTTTTCCTGTTTAGCCCAGCTTGCTGGGATTGGCAGATATTCAAAAGTAATTTATAGGATTTTAAAAAAATCGTCATTTTTGACGGGCCATCTCTAGTGATTTTATAGTGATGTTCTGTGTTATGTGTTACGTTATGCTGTACATTACTGTACGTAATGTTGTACGTCATGATGTACGTTGTGTTTGACGTGATGTTGTCAGTAACGTTGTGCGTAATGTAGAACGTTATGCTGTACGCGATGTGTTATATCTATTGTTGTCGCTGATGTTGTACGTAATGCTGTACGTGATGTTGCACGTGCTGTTCAAATTTCGGTTTGGTACGTGTGACCCTCCTACGGTATTTTTAACAGGAACGACAAACAAACACAAACGGAGTAAATGATCGCCGCAGAAATTGGCTGGCAAAATATATGCTCTGACTTAAATTTTTTTTTAAATATCGGAATCGCAGAATTCAATTTGCTTTGCGATTATCCAGAAACGGCAGAGCACTGCAAGAGCGTTTTATTTGCTGAGTTTTTCAAGTTTTTAAGGCTCACGTGATTCGAGCACTGAAGATATAAATAATTAATAATATAAAGTCCTTTTAAAGAAAATTTCTTCCAATTTGAATGCTTTCAGTCATCAAGCATATAATTTGTTTTGTATCTTTTTTTTTTATTTGAGTTGAGTTTATTGAACACACAGACTGAACACAGCAAAAAATAAATTAAACACAAACAATTATAATGTAAAAAAGTGAACAATTGGACAGCCCCAAAGAAATGGTTTTCCGCTTTTTGGACTGCCCAAAATATAAAAATAAACGACGCAAATTAAAATAAATTACTCTTTTTCTTAAAAGAAGAAAACATTTTATGTGCTGAGCAGATGAGTTTTGGAATTATTCTTAAACAGAGATAATGTCTTCAAAGATTTTATTGAAACTGGAATAGTAGAATATTCTTGAGGACCTAAGCATTTCATGGAAAACATTTTGGTATTTGTGTGAGCAAATTCTGGATGAAAATTGTTCATTGTTCGTAAGTTGTGGTTATGGATGTTAGAAATTGTGTAAATAATAGTAATAATAATAATAATAATAATAATAATAATAATAATAATAATAATAATAATAATAATAATAATAGTAATAATAATAATAATTATAATAATAATAATAATAATAATAATAATAATAATAATAATAATAATAATAATAATAATAATAATAATAATAATAATAATAATAATAATAATAATAATAATAATAATAATAATAATAATAATAATAATAATAATAATAATAATAATAATAATAATAATAATAATAATAATAATAATAATAATAATAATAATAATAATAATAATAATAATAATAATAATAATAATAATAATAATAACAATAACAATAACAATAACAATAACAATAACAATAACAATAACAATAACAATAACAATAACAATAACAATAACAATAACAATAACAATAACAATAACAATAACAATAACAATAACAATAACAATAACAATAACAATAACAATAACAATAACAATAACAATAACAATAACAATAACAATAACAATAACAATAACAATAACAATAACAATAACAATAACAATAACAATAACAATAACAATAACAATAACAATAACAATAACAATAACAATAACAATAACAATAACAATAACAATAACAATAACAATAACAATAATAATAATAATAATAATAATAATAATAATAATAATAATAATAATAATAATAATAATAATAATAATAATAATAATAATAATAATAATAATAATAATAATAATAATAATAATAATAATAATAATAATAATAATAATAATAATAATAATAATAATAATAATAATAATAATAATAATAATAATAATAATAATAATAATAATAATAATAATAATAATAATAATAATAATAATAATAATAATAATAATAATGAAATAAGCTCTATGTAAAAAATACTTTTTTTTATAAACCCGCTCTTACACATTTTTGCTTTTAAAAAAATAGTTGATAACTGGATGGGGTAGTCGTAGGTACTTTTTCTAATTCTGGAACTTTCTTCCTGATTATTTTTCTCACTGTTCCCTCCAAAAAACGCACTTGATTCGTTTATCGTCTTCACTCCACTTCCTCCATATTAATTTTCCAATTTTTTGGGTAAAATCTCCATGAATGGTTCTTCAGGATTCGTGTAATGTCTTCAAAAGTACATTTATGTGCAAACAAATTTGAAATCCAAAGATCAATGGGAAGTAGACGAAAAATATGGTTAATTTTTTTTTACTACACATACAAACATCAGATAAAACTTATAAAAGCGTGGTAAAACAAATTACAAAAGTCTTCCTTTTCGTATTGAAGGGACTTCAGCGCATTTTTGACTATTGCATTAAAAAACTTAGATTTCCAATATTTTAAAAATTTGTTAATGTTTACTATTTAAAAATAGATTTTTAACTTTTACAATTTAAATTTTACAATTTGAAAAAAACTCAATTTTATAAAATATTTCTTTGCGCTTCCATACATTGTTGTCAACCAATGTTAACAATGTTAACAATGTGGTGGTGGTGGCTAAGCGGTAAAGCGTTCGCCTGTCGCCTTGTAGGTCAGCGGTTCGAATCTCACTGGCGTCACCATCGTAGCTCCCTTAAGCAAGGAGTTTACACGCATTGCTCAGGTTGAGTGTCTCGCGGGGTTAACCAACTCCTTTCACTAACCTTAAAAAAAAATAAAAAAATAAACAATGCTTAAATGGATGCTCAATCCCTAATATCTTTTTAATTAGTCATTGTCGGTTTTTATTTTAATTTTGTCAGTTTTATAATTTAATTGACTAATATTACCCATATTTTAAATTTACTATTATTTGCGTGAAACAAACATTTTTTCGTACCTAAGAAACAAATTAAAAAATCTGATAAAAATTAAAAAATCGCCCCCGGAATAACTCTGAGGCACAAATCTAAGGCAAAAAACCTGAACTCTCTACGTTGTCTAACGCAACATATGTTAATCAAGTTACATGAAGTAATAATGACAAAATCGCAGTTGCGGAATAATTCTTATAATAGCTTATAGCCTTTTACACCAGGTGTTTTAAGACTTTAATGCCTGTAAGTTGGAAATGCAAAAGTACTTCCTGTCGCGGATCATATTTGATATTTTTCCTCTCCCTCCTTTTTCAGACTTAAAACTGGCTAACAAAACAAGACGGTTTTACCAAAAATACACAAAATACCTGTTGAAGTATTTGACAAGATCAAAAAATCTACCTCATGGAATATAAACAAACTTGCCCCTTGGTAATTCCTTGGTAATTCAAGGCTGCTTTATTATCATGATAGCATTTTTGTAGTATAAACATTATTCTGTTATAGTTTTTGTTAGTATTTATTTATGTATGTATGTATGTATGTATGTATGTATGTATGTATGTATGTATGTATGTATGTATGTATGTATGTATGTATGTGTGTGTGTGTGTGTGTATGTATGTATGTATGTATGTATGTATGTATGTATGTATGTATGTATGTATGTATGTATGTATGTATGTATGTATGTATGTATGTATGTATGTATGTATGTATGTATGTATGTATGTATGTGTGTGTTTTAACTCTTTGCAAGCTTTCGTCGCCGAAGGTCTTCAGAAGAAGAACCTCTCATTTTTAGCGTTTCGGCCCTTAAACTTCTTGACGCTTTTAAGAGAGAGGTGGGCCCACGTCCGTTGATCAGGCGGACGCCCTTCGGCGAGAAAAATTTCCAAATTCCTAACTTGAAACACGAAAATTCAAAGTTCAGCAGAAAACTGTTCGAAACAAAACTTGAAATCGCCGGAACGATTATCGCCCAATGTAAACAAGGCTAAACCATTTCGTGTGCATCTTGTAGCGCTTTCTTTTTTCTATTAGCGAAAATCCAAAAAGATGCAGCTTCAGCTGTCTGGGAGATCTCCTTGATGGCTCGAGTTTTTTCTCGGTTTGAAAAACCAAGAGCTTTCAGCAGTTTTAACATTGAGCTGCTAACCAACCCTCGAACGCCAACCTCGACAGCAAAAATTTCAGTCCTGAACCCTTTGGCATTCAAATCACATGCTAAATCCCTATATCTCTCCTCTTTGAAAATATTGCTAGATTCCATGTTACTTTCCCATGGCACAGAGAGTTCAATCAGGAACATTGTCTTGGCCAAGTCAGAATATACAATTATATCCGGCTTTAATGATAATACATACATACATCCGGCTTTAATACATACATACATACATAATGTATGTATGTATGTATGTATGTATGTATGTATGTATGTATGTATGTATGTATGTATGTATGTATGTATGTATGTATGTATGTATGTATGTATGTATGTATGTATGTATGTATGTATGTATGTATGTATGTATGTATGTATGTATGTATGTATGTATGTATGTATGTATGTATGTATGTATGTATGTATGTATGTATGTATGTATGTATGTATGTATGTATGTATGTATGTATGTATGTATGTATGTATGTATGTATGTATGTATGTATGTATGTATGTATGTATGTATGTATGTATGTATGTATGTATGTATGTATGTATGTATGTATGTATGTATGTATGTATGTATGTATGTATGTATGTATGTATGTATGTATGTATGTATGTATGTATGTATGTATGTATGTATGTATGTATGTATGTATGTATGTATGTATGTATGTATGTATGTATGTATGTATATATGTATGTATGTATGTATGTATGTGTGTGTGTGTTCACTCCTGAAGAGCTTTTCTGTGGAGGTCATCAGAAGAAAACCCCCCCTCGAGCAAACGTTTCGGCTCTTTAATTTCTTGACGTTCTAAGGGGGGCGAGCCACGTTCGACGGACGAACGTCCTCCGGCAGAAAATGTTTTTGTTCTTTTCCGACATCGAATTTCTATCATTCCTTGCATCGTGGCAGATATTTGTCATGCAAATAAACTCGCGACTTTAGAGAAATTCAGACTATTCAAGTGAGAAAACCTTCGACGACATAACGGCTTCGCTTTCGTAGCGGTACTTAATATCGCCACGTAAACAAAGACGAAGCAATTCTATTCTTGCGGAGCGGAGAGAGCGGCTTCTAAATTTGGAAAATCTTCTTTTTTCTCTCTTTGAGACCAAATCCAGAATGAAGCCGATTCTGCTGCTTCAGAAATCTGTTTAATTGCACGAGTCCGCTCTCTGTTAGACATTCCCAGGGCCCGCAGCAACTTTAGCAAAGATTTACCAACCAAACCGAGTGCTCCGACTTCAACAGCAAAAAGCTCAGCTCTTGAGCCATTTGCTTCCAAATCCAACATCAATTCTCTGTATCTTTCTAGTTTCATGATGTTACTGGCCTCCATGTTGCTTTCCCAAGGCACTGTCAACTCGATGAGAAGAAATGTCTTGGCCAGACTCGAAAAAACAACTATGTCTGGCCTTTTTCCACTTTCCTTTATTGAAACTGGGAAGCACTTTTCCGTTTTCAGATCGGCAGAGACCCTCCAGTCGTTCGCCGCATGGAAAACATTCTCTCCTTCCGCGAGGGTTCTTTTTGGGCGATTTAGCTGCGGCAATCCCTTTCTCAAAAAATAAATCCTCCTCCTAGGTTTCACCTCCATTGAGTTGGCTTTTCGGCAGGCCTCTTTTACAAATCCCAGCAGCTTTTGGAGAACAAGGTTGTGGCGCCACGTGTATCTACCATGAGAAAGGGAATAGGAGCAGGAGGAAAGAATATGAATCAATGACTGCGACTGACCGCAGAGCTGACACTCATCGTTCTCAATTAATTTCTATTTCTTTAAATTGCTGGCTGTTGGCAGCTGATCATACATCGATCTAATGAGGAACGACAGCCGCACTGGAACATAGCGCCATATATCTTCCCATGACAGAGACCGCTGAACTGTCTCCTCCCATCTGGTCCAGTCGCCTTGCTGTGACAATTGTGCGCTCTTCACAACTCTCTCGCTTTCTATCGCTTGCTTTCTGTCCTGAACAATCAAGTCTGATCTTTCCTGAGCGTTTGCCTTGGACCACCAGAGATGGTGGTTCCATCCAACACCATGCCGCCCCAACTGAACTGCTCCGGTCCTTTCAGTCCACTGGAGAGAAACCGTGGCATTCTCTATTTCAACCCTAGCATTCCATTTGGTTCCTGAGATTAGAGTTGGTTTTACCTCAGCGACTCTCTGATCCGTTGAATTATCGAGCATCATCTGAGTTCTCAGTTTGCTGATCTTGAAATCCTCAACAAAAGACCGCAATGGAACTCTCAGCTTGGCTGTTTTGCCGTAGAGAGCCACAGACGTCAATCCCGGAGGCAGACCCAACCATTGACGTGTAAAACGAGCTATCTTTTTTTCTAGTTTCTCCACAACTTGCAGACCAATTTCATAGACTGTCAAAGGCCAAAGCAGTCTTGGCACTAAAACAAATGGCAAAATCCACACTTTGAACCTGCTCTGAAGTGGAGCAGCATTAATGCTTTCCATGGAGACAGTTGCCATACGGAGAATAGAAGCACCCTGATCAACGTCATTCAGGGATTTACAATACCATCTCCCGAGACTTTTCACTGGTTCGTCGCTCACTGTTGGAATCTTGTTACCATCAACAGAGAAAACGGTGTATTCGTCAATTTTACCGCGACGCAGGGAGAGACTTCTCGATTTAGATGCTTTAAAACTCATTCCGCACCATTTGAGTAGATCGCTGAAGACATCAAGTGTCCGTCTCATTGAAATACACTTATTCAAACTAATTGTCGTGTCGTCCATGAAAGCTCTCAGAGGTGGCATGAAAATACCTCGGCCGACATAAACATCTTCTACCCTTGCACCAACTGAATTCAGAAGTAGTTGCATTGCTAGCACGAATAATATGGGAGAAATAGAGCACCCCATGGCGATACCGACCTGAAGACGAAACCAATCGGTTGAACACGTCTTTGTCGATAATCTCAGGTGAAAATCTTGAAAATACTGTCGTAGAATATCCATAACGAACTTTGGAACATGGTGCATCGTCAAAGCTCTCCAAATCAGCTGGTGACGAACCGCTCCATAAGCATTTGCAAGATCAAGCCAAACGACGTGCAAACTGAGTCGATTCTGTTTTGCTCTTTTTATAGACTCCCAGATCATGGTAGAATGTTCGATGCAACCAGGAACACCAGGGATTCCTCCTTTCTGAATTGACTTGTCTATGTAGTCGTTTTGTGTTAGATAGCTCGTCAACCTCTTGGCAAGCACAGCAAAAAATATTTTTCCTTCAACATTGAGAAGAGAAATTGGTCTGAACTGATTGATGTCGACTGAAACTTTCTCCTTTGGTATAAAAATGCCTTCAGCTTTTTGCCACTCTTTATCAACAGACCCGGAAGTCCAAGCAGACTTGAGCAATGAGTGTAAAACTTTCAACACACCCGGACATTTTTTATACACCAGGTATGGTACACCATTTGGACCTGGAGCAGATCTATTTCTTGTTTTTCGGAGGAATTGGGATATGTCAAAAATTGAAATTACTCCCTCGTTGAAAGCAACCTTTGGAAGAGGAATCTCGGGAAGATCTGATCTTTCAGCTAGTTCTTTGTCGTCCAAGGGGTCAATGAAAGCAGCTCGGAAGTGATGATCAAGCTGCTCTTTACTGACTTGCAGAGTACCTGACTTTGGTGGATCGAGCAAGCTTTTACCATAACGGAATGGATCTCTGACAAACTGGAATCTTGCCTTCCTTTGTTCTCTTTTCTTTACCCGCAAACGTTCTGCTCGCAAGAGTGCACTCAATCGTTGCCTCAAGTCATGTCGTAATGCTGAGAGCCCTGGTTTCTCGTTGTCTGGAGCTCTCCTCCATTGTTGACGAAGTCGTTTTTTTTCCTTTTTGAGTCTAGCAATCTCTCGTTGTCGCCTTGAAATACGAGTTTTTTCGCCTCTGTCCATGAGAACTTTTTCCTTGGAACCGAACATCTCTAAACACTTGTTGTAAATGGTGTCAGTTAGATTGTTCACTTGAAACATTGGAAGTTCTTTCATCTGCACTTTGAGAAGCTTGGAAAGTATCTCGTCGAGCTTCGACCAATCCGCTTTGTGAGCAGCAGCGGGGAAGTTAATTCTAGCCCGAGGTTGCCTATTCTCGTCGCTATCAGTATCGTGGAACCTGTCGGGGCTGTGGTTGGCATCCGGCCCGACTTGGCCCGGCGTTTTACCTGAAGCAATGCTTCTATGTATGTATGTATGTATGTATGTATGTATGTATGTATTTATGTATGTATGTATGTATGTATGTATGTATGTATGTATGTATGTATGTATGTATGTATGTATGTATGTATGTATGTATGTATGTATGTATGTATGTATGTATGTATGTATGTATGTATGTATGTATGTATGTATGTATGTATGTATGTATGTATGTATGTATGTATGTATGTATGTATGTATGTATGTATGTATGTATGTATGTATGTATGTATGTATGTATGTATGTATGTATGTATGTATGTGTGTGTTTTAACTCTTTGCGAGCTTTCGTCGCCGAAGGTCTTCAGAAGAAGAACCTCTCATTTTTAGCGTTTCGGCCCTTAAACTTCTTGACGCTTTTAAGAGAGAGGTGGGCCCACGTCCGTTGATCAGGCGGACGCCCTTCGGCGAGAAAAATTTCCAAATTCCTAACTTGAAACACGAAAATTCAAAATTCAGCAGAAAACTGTTCGAAACAAACTTGAAATCGCCGGAACGATTATCGCCCAATGTAAACAAGGCTAAACCATTTCGTGTGCATCTTGTAGCGCTTTCTTTTTTCTATTAGCGAAAATCCAAAAAGATGCAGCTTCAGCTGTCTGGGAGATCTCCTTGATGGCTCGAGTTTTTTCTCGGTTTGAAAAACCAAGAGCTTTCAGCAGTTTTAACATTGAGCTGCTAACCAACCCTCGAACGCCAACCTCGACTGCAAAAATTTCAGTCCTGAACCCTTTGGCATTCAAACAAATCACATGCTAACTCCCTATATCTCTCCTCTTTGAAAATATTGCTAGATTCCATGTTACTTTCCCATGGCACAGAGAGTTCAATCAGGAACATTGTCTTGGCCAAGTCAGAATATACAATTATATCCGGCTTTAAGCCGCTAGATCTCACGGCTTCTGGAAATTTTCTTTCGCCATCCAAATCAGCCGAAACCGACCAATCGTCGGCAGCACCCATCACACATTCAAAGTCTCTTGTAGATCTGAACCTGTGGAACTTCAGATTGCCTTCTCTCAAAAAGTAGATTTTCCTTTTCTGCTGTATTCCTCTTGTCTTTGCTTTCTTACACGCTTCTTTGACGAAGTCAAGCAATTTTCGGAGTACTTGGTTATGACGCCAAGTGTACCTTCCGTGTGAAAGTGAAAACGAACAACAGGAAAGAACGTGAATGAGAGTCTCCGATTGCCCGCATAACATGCACGAATCATCGTCTTTCAACTTCCATCTTCGAAGATTGCTGGATGACGGCAGTTGATCATAAACAGATCTAATCAAAAAAGACAAACGTAGTGGTGTGTATTGCCAAATGTCTTTCCAAGAAAGTGAACGCTGAACAGCATTTTCCCATGTCGTCCAGTCTCCTTGTTGAGATAACTGAACAAACTTAATCATTCTCTGGGACTCGATAGCTTTCTTTCTTTCCTGAATGACCAGACTTGTTCGTTCACTGGTGCTGGCTTTTGACCACCAAATTCGATGGGTTGACCCGAGACCCCGTTTGTCCTGTTGAACTGCCCCAACTCTTTCTGTCCAACGTAAAGAGGCTTCAGCTTCTGCGATCTCCTTTCTGGCTACCCATTTCTTTCCGGACTTTACAAGAGGTCCCATCTCCACAATTCTTTGATCCGAAGAGTTATCCAGCATTAGTTGCGTACGGATCTTGTTTATCTTAAACTCCTCAACCAAAGACTTCAGTGGCAACCTCAGTTTGGCAGTCTTGCTGTACAAAGCTACCGAAGAAAATCCCGGAGGCAGACCCAACCATTTCCTTGTAAATTTATTCATCCTCCTTTCTAGCTTTTCTACCAATGGTAAGCTCATCTCATACATTGATAGAGGCCAAAGCAATTTCGGTAATAGAACAAACTGAAGCAACCACAATTTGAACCTGCTCTGGAGTGGGGCCGCATCAATTTTCTTCATATCTTCAAATGCCGATCGAAGAACCTCAGAACACCGTCCAGTGTCGTTAAGCGAATCGTCATACCACCTTCCCAGGCTCTTAACCGGTTCTTCTCTCAATGTTGGGATCCTGTTGCCAGCAACTGAAAAGGTCACGTTGTCGTCGATCTTGCCTCGTCGCAGAGATAAGCTTCTTGACTTGGTTGCCTTGAAACTCATGCCGCACCATGATAGCAGCCCGCTGAATGCATCAAGAGCTCGTCGCATTGAGATACATTTGTTTAGAACCGAAGTTGTATCATCCATGAAGGCCTTCACCGATGGCATCAAGATACCTTTGCCAACGTAAGCTTCTTCCACGCGAGAACCCACTGCATTCAGAAGCAGCTGCATCGCTAATACGAAGAGAATGGGTGAAATTGAGCAGCCCATTGCTATGCCAACCTCTAACTGGAACCATTCTGTTGAACAGGAGGACGTAGACAACCTCAATTTGAAATGTCCGAAATACTGTTGCAACATTTCTATCACAAAATTTGGAACATGATGCGATCTGAGAGTTCTCCACAACATTTGGTGACGAACGGCTCCATAAGCATTGGCAAAGTCTAACCAGACAATGTGCAAGCTGAGACGATTTTCTTTAGCTCTTTTCAATGCTTCCCAGATCACTGACGAATGTTCGATGCATCCTGGTACTCCTGGCACTCCTCCCTTCTGAACAGACCTGTCGATGTAATTGTTTTGAATTACATAGCTTGTCAGTCTCCGAGCAAGGACAGCAAAAAATATCTTTCCCTCGACGTTTAACAATGAAATTGGGCGGAACTGATGTATTTCCTTCGAGTCTTTTTCTTTCGGAATAAAGATACCTTCTGCTCTTTGCCATTCGCTTTCAATTCTTCTTCTTTCCCAAGAGCCCACGAGTAGAGAATGCAATAATCTCAATACTTCTGGGCATTTTTTGTAGACGAGATATGGCACCCCATTTGGTCCAGGAGCAGATCTGTTTCTTGTTCTGTAGAGAAATTGAGTAACTTCGAGTAACGAAATCATGCCTTCTCTGAAAGAAAAGTTTGGAAGTGGGATTTCTGGAAGATCGGTTCTTTCTTCTAACTGCTGATCTCCACGCGGGTCACGGAATGCGGACCGAAAATATTCATCGAGCGTTGCTTTGTCTGCTTGAAGCGTTCCTGACTTGGGTGGGTCCAGTAAATTTCTTCCATATTTGAATGGGTCTTTGATGAACTGAAACCTGGCATTTCTCTGATCTCTTTTCTTTATCCGAAAACGCTCGGCCTTCATTAGGGCAGACAAACGACGCCCCAAACTCTGCCGCAGCTCTGCGAGACCAGCTTTTTCATTTTCCTGGGCTCTTTTCCACCGCTTTCGTAACAGTTTCTTTTCTCTCTTCAGCTGATTGATTTCTCTTTGTCGTCTAGAAATCATGCCTTCATTGTTTCGAACCTGACGTTTTTGTTTCACACCAAACAATTCAATGCTTTTTTCGTAAATAACATCAGTGAAGTCTTTCATACTGAAATTTGATGAATTTCTTGAACGTGTTTTGAGAAGTTTTGAGAGTGTTTCGTCCAACTTTTTCCATGCAATTGTATCTCCTGCTGCAGGAAAATCAATTCTTGGCCTAGGTTGACTGATTTCTACTTCCGGATTCACATCTTGAACTGCGTCGGGGCTGTGGTTGGCCTCCGGCCCGGCAATGTTCGACGTTTTACCTGCATTATCTGATGCAGGACGTTGACGGAATTCGGTTAAGCAGCCCATTTTCGTTCTGTGGACTTTCATTCCACGGATCGTCTTGAAACTCCTACCGCAAACACACTCGTGAAGCATACCCCCATTAGGGTCCGTTGAAGAAGCAGGGTCGTTGTCCAAAGGTCCGAATGTGAGTTCATCATTCTCCCCCTCCTTTCGGTTGGAACTCTGGGGGCATTTCGTAGTATAAGATGAAGCGGCATTTGAACGGATTGTACTTCGGCTAAGCCAGGCCTGATACCCGTGAAGTTCTCGTCTTTCCGAGAGGTCACTTGTCTTTCCAAGTGTCAACGGTCTTTCCCAGTTGCCAACGGTCTTTCCCAGTTGTCACCGGTCTTTCCCGGTTGCCAAATGGCTTAATGCCTCATGTATGTATGTATGTATGTATGTATGTATGTATGTATGTATGTATGTATGTATGTATGTATGTATGTATGTATGTATGTATGTATGTATGTATGTATGTATGTATGTATGTATGTATGTATGTATGTATGTATGTATGTATGTATGTATGTATGTATGTATGTATGTATGTATGTATGTATGTATGTATGTATGTATGTATGTATGTATGTATGTATGTATGTATGTATGTATGTATGTATGTATGTATGTATGTATGTATGTATGTATGTATGTATGTATGTATGTATGTATGTATGTATGTATGTATGTATGTATGTATGTATGTATGTATGTATGTATGTATGTATGTATGTATGTATGTATGTATGTATGTATGTATGTATGTATGTATGTATGTATGTATGTATGTATGTATGTATGTATGTATGTATGTATGTATGTATGTATGTATGTATGTATGTATGTATGTATGTATGTATGTATGTATGTATGTATGTATGTATGTATGTATGTAGGTATGTATGTATGTATGTATGTATGTATGTATGTATGTATGTATGTATTTTTACAAACTTCTATTTAGGTTACAATCTCTGTTTGTTTGTGTGTATGTGTGTGTGTGTGGCTTTCTCTGTACACACATTTTGCAAGTAAAATTTAACCAGCTTTTTGACTAGCTAGGAAGCTGAAACTTTCAGCATAGCTTTATATTGGATGACAATAGATGATTCAATTAAAAAAACACACACACACAATTTGAACATCTTTCGTATTTCTCAATCGAGTGTATTTGAAATTAAAGTTTGTGTTAAAAAACTCGTTTTTTGCTTTACTTGTTGTTAGCTTGTTTGTTTGTCTGCTTGTTTGTTCGTTTTTGTCTCATTGTCGTGCTTTGCACTGAAAATCGACAAAAGTTTAAATTGAGTAAAGTATTTCACAAAGCATTTCCTATTTAAGAAAATAAATTTTATATAACTGTTCTCTCAATGAATTATAATTAAATATTTTATATTTCAGTTTTATAGATGTCTGAATGTGATTATTAAATATCAGTGGAATTAAAAGTTCAGTTGAAATGAGTTGTGTATTATGTATCATTTCAACAAACCTACATACAAAAAACAAATTTATATGATCATAAATAAGTGTAATTTAGAGGAACATTGGAATAATAATCAAAATGAATAATGATATTAACAACAAAGATAATAAACAAAATGAAACTTCTGTTTGTGACGTTTCCTGTCGTTGTAAGGACGTGCATGGAATATTCTGAATGTTTTTTCCTTGTATCGATTCGTCAGTTCATGGAATCAACAATATTTGGTTCCAAGAGTTTTGTTTTTATATCTTGTTGTCTAGTTTTATAAACAGTTAATTATAAAATCTTAGTTTTAAAGTAATTAAACGTGTAAAATTATTATTATTATCATCAGTTTTATATTTAGCAATATTTCATTCATTTGAGATAAGTTATTAAAAAAACTAATACTTGCTTTAACAATATTTTATGCCTTTCAATTTATTTGTTTTAAATATTAAAAACCAAGTCACCGTATTTAGTCTCTCAAACAACAACCTTTTGAAAAAATAACATTAAGCCACCCACTCCTCCCGGCAGAGCTATTACTGTCCCTTAGCATTTAACGATGGTCACTTTCTACGGTCAATTGACTCTGGGCTAATACGGTTGACTCCTTGAAACAACCTTTTGAAGCTTTTCAGTAATGAACAAAATGATGAATCAAGTGGCATAGCGAAGTGGGGGCGACATTTTTAAAAGGACGGCAAAAAAGAAAAAAAATCAATTAGGTTTTATACCCCCCCATCCGGTCAACTTATTTTTGAAAAAAAAGATTGGCTAGGTTGCCGTCTCGGGTGGATAAAACTGTTTTGAATGTCCTAGCTGCGTGTGTGTGTTTTTATAACAACATGTTTAGAGTTTATTATCGGTCGAGCTATACTTGCCACAAGCTTCATTCGGTGTTTTCCCTGCATTTGTTACCTTTACAATATTTGTTAACTTCACACACACACACTAACACACACGGACATACATCCAAACACACACAGACAGACAGACACACAGACAAACAAACACACGCACACGTCTAGAAGTTTTGAGATAATTCTTTATTAAAAATACTTTAAAGCAGTATATAATTAATAATGACGAATATGCAAAAACAAAAAAGCTGAGTTTGATAATCTGATTTTTCTTTCGATTGACAACAAGAGAGTTTATTCATTTTGTTTGTCACTGGAAGTTTTTTCAATAGTTTTTTGTTATAAATAGGTTAAGTTCGCTTTAGTTGTATTAAATTGTTGTTAACCAAAATTTAATTTAGCCCCTATTATTATTGTTATTTAGATTTAATTATACAAATTATTAAGTTTAAATTATTAGATTTATTATTGTTTTTATTATTGAATTGTTATTGTTTTTATTATTGAATTATTAATGTTTTTATTATTGAATTATTAATGTTTTTATTATTGAATTATTATTGATTTTTTCTTATTTGTTCAAGACCACAAGTGGAAGGAGGTTTTACAGATCTTGAAAACCACTTGGAAAATAATCAGTTATTAAGAGTGAGCACACCACAGAAGCAGGAACTCTGCAGTCAATAGAATATTGAATAAATTCAAAATACTCTGGAGTCAGAAACATCTGTAAGAACAGCTGTTTTTAATTTAGAGTTTGATTCACAGCAATAAATTAGAGATTGCGGTAGCTATGAATACATAAGGGTAAAGCTGAAGGTCGTATCTTTAGGGCAATAATGTTTTTTATATTCAGATGAAGAACTTTAAAGAGACGCCGTGGGGAGGGCAATATTTTAAATGAATAATTTTAATATATTGCAGTCTCAACAAAAAATTTGTCTTTTTCATTTGATATTTTTGTCGCACCTGAAATTGGGACAACGGGACAAGCAAGTCACGGGAAAATTTCTATTTTTTGTTTTTACATAAAAAAGTAAAACCTTCTGAAATCTTTTCCCACCGTTGAGAAAAGTATATGACATTTTCTTGAAAAAACTTCAAAACTCCCACCCCGGTTATTAGCATTATTTCTAAGAAAAAGTTGCTTAGCGCTTAGAAAAATTATTTATTATCTAAACAAGGGGACGATAAGTTTGATTGACGGCACGGGTCTAGTTGTTGAAACTCACGTTAGGCCTTACTTAAAAGTAAAATTTTAAAAATAAAGCAATCCATAAACATTTATTTATTAAACAATTAATTACTTTATTTGCAAGCAAAGCACAGTAGGGCGAAAAAACACTCTATACTAAAAAGTTAAAGTGATTTTCAAGTTGAAATATTCAACAAGGAGTGAAATTTGAACGTTTGCATAAGATAATTAGCGTTGTTTCTCGTGTTCTGTCAATAATTGGATGTTTTATTATTGTGCTTTTATGACATTATATATATTTTTTGAAAGTTTATTGAACAGAAACAAAAACATGAATGCAAATAGAAACAGAGCAAAGTCAAAGGGTGACCTATAACTATGAAAAAAACACAACATTCGCAAACGAGATCTGAGCTGAGGAATGCATATAACAAAATAAAACAACTGAATACGCAATAGAAATACATATATTGACATATATACACACATACATATCTTATTTTTTTTAATTTTGAGTCTAATAATAGTAGATAATATGATTAGGTATATTATATTTTTAATAGTTTGTTGTTTTTATTTTGGTGATTTTAATTTTATACGATTGAAGATAATTGTCAGGAGATATGTTTTAAAAAAGTTAAATTTTAAAATATTATAAACTTATTATTAGTAATACAAGTTGTTTTCAAGAGACAAAACAACTTTATAACTTTAAAGTTATAAATGAAATAAACGTTGAAAAAAATAATTTTTATAGATTTTTTACTTGTTTAAAACAAAAAAACCCCAAAATCATACAATTTTTATTTCAATTACTCAAACGTTAGTTTGTATAAAAAATTTATTTTTTTTAAATTAACTGCCTTAAAAAAATTCCTAACTCTTGCATTTCTTTGGCGTTCCGTTTTTATTGTTTAATTAATTAGTATAATGAAATACAAGATCGAATCAGTAGGACAAATTTGAGTTCTAAATAAGTAAAAAAATTTAAAGTCCTAAGATGGAGTTTATGACACTTTACCGAGAACCACAACCACTATTTGTTTACTGAGGATATAACTCCGCACAACATCTAACCCGAGCAGGGATGTGCGCGACGACGAAATAAAACAAAATAAAATTTCAAAATAATTCATTTTTGATTATTAAATTAAATATAATTATTATTTTCAAAAACTAATACGCATATATAATTTCAGCTCAATCGGAGAACGGCAAGTAAAGGAAAAATCGATGTTAAGATTAGCAGATAACACACTCAACGACGAAGTTAATTAAAAAGTGTATAAAAAAGAGTTTTACTTTATTTTATTTTAGTAAATTATTTATACATATTATTTCATTTTTCTGCATAATTTGTTGGCAAATGATGGCCAAGAAATTGGTAAAAATTTTCTTACAAGATTCCTTATCATCCTGACATCCGACAAGTGAAAAATAATAAAACCGTGTGATATTGTTTGGTTTTAATTGCACATATTCACGATTAGGTGCAACGCATGTCGAAACAAAAAATGTCAAAACCTTTTCAACCTGTACTGTACAGATCATGTGCACAACAATGGTTTACAGAATCACGTGCACAACAACATTCAATAAGGTACGTGTACAACAACATTCAATAAGTTACGTGTACAACAACATTCAATAAGTTACGTGTACAACAACATTCAACAATTTACGTGTACAACAACATTCAATAAGGTACGTGTACAACAACATTCAATAAGTTACGTGTACAACAACATTCAACAAGTCACGTGTACAACAACATTCAACAATTTACGTGTACAACAACATTCAACAAGTTACGTGTACAACAACATTCAACAAGTTACGTTTACAACAACATTCAACAAGTTACGTGTACAACAACAAAAATTCGAATATGGCTAATACACAATCTAAAACGTGTCTTTGTTTCACAATGCAAAATAAATCTTTTTAAATTAATTACATTTTTTAAACTAATTTAGGTTTCATATTTTCACCAAGCAGCTGTAACGGCTCTCATGACGAACGAACGAACGAACGAACGAAACATGGACTCCTAAATAAAAGCTATTATATTAGTTTTTATTTAGGAGTCCATGGAACGAACGAACTAAGCATCTACGTCCCGATATCGTTATCTCGAATTCAATCGAGATTTCAAAACGATACGGGAGATCCCGTATCGCCATTGAAAATATACAGCCTGCGGAAGATGCCAGATGGTTCAGATAGACCGTAGCCTGTCTGAGCCAAGAGCTGTTACAAGCGGGGTTCCGCAAGGCAGTGTTCTCGGTCCAACTCTGTTCCTGATCTATATTAACGATGTTACAGATAGTGTGGAGTTGGGATGGATCTCAGTCAAACTATTTGCCGATGACATCAAACTGTATGCACCTGTCCAGCCTAATGCCAACAACTTACAGAAGGCAATTGACCACTTGCTGGTATGGAGCAAAGACTGGCAGTTGAACTTGGCACTGGAAAAATGTCTTGTTCTCTCTATTTTTGGTCCCGCAGGTGCAAAACTTAAATCTCTCATCTACACCATTGACTCTTACCAACTAAAGAACGTTGATCATATCAGAGACCTAGGAGTGATTGTGGATGCTAGCCTGAGTTTCAAATATCACGTGGCAAATATCGTTCATGTTGCGTCTGTGAGATCGCGTCTCATCATTAAATCATTTACATCTAAAGATCCAGATTTGCTTAAGCAAGCCTTTTGCACATATGTTCGACCTCTTCTGGAGTATTGCTCGCAGGTGTGGAATCCTCATCACCGATATCTTATTGACGATATCGAAAGAATTCAAAAAAGATTTACCAAGGCGATCCCGGCTCTCAAGAACCTTCCGTATGCGGTGAGACTCAAAACTCTCAATCTCCCATCACTTGAACACCGAAGACTCATCAGTGATCTTTGTTTGTGCTACAGCTTTTTGAACGGTTTTATTGATTCCGACTTAAAACATAGTTTTCAGTTCTCCATGTATCATTCCACTAGGGGTCACCAGTTCAAGCTAAAATCTGTCTTTAATAGAGTTGATGTTACCAAATTTTTCTATACTAATCGTATTATTAATATATGGAACCAATTGCCTAGCGATATTGTCAGTTCAACCACTCTCAGTAGGTTTAAATGTCTCGTAGCGGAAGCCAACCTATCAAACTTTCTCACATATAAATAGATATCTGATTGCTCTATTATTACTCCTTCTGTGACATCCTCATTTAAAAACTAGTATCTATCTGGTACCTAGATCTAAATACAAATATTTATCTGATTACCTTGTTGTTACTAATCCATCTATTATGTATTAGTTAATATTCATATATAGTCATATAGTTTATATTTTGAACACAACTCTTCTGTTCTACTTTTGCCTGGCTCGTCGCCTCACATCAGACGGTTTATTTTGTTTTGTTTTTCTTTAGTTTTTATTGTGTTCTGTCCGAACAGTATTAGTGGCCCTTTGGGTCCCTCTGTTCGTGTACCAATAAATAAATAAATAAAATAGCGAGACTTAAATTTGGTTCTTGAATAAAGTCCCGAAAGAAATACCGAAATTTTTAAAAAACATTTTCCAATAAATAACGAAAGTCATACGTATTTAATTAACGATTGTCACAACTGTGAATATTTGCAATTGATTCATCAACATTGATTAATTAATCTACATATTGACAGAAATTTATAACTATTATCATCTCCACTTTAAAATCGGTTTTCCTGACAGCCTGTAGCCCCATTATTTAGTATTTTTAGTCTGGGAACCAGCAACATATTTCAATATATATACCAAACCACGCCCCTCTTAGGCTGCTAGTCGACCTCTGCATACTACTGATACTACAAGGCAATCGTACTCGCTGACATCGATGACTATTATTATTAATGAGAATAATGAGTAATGTAATATTAATGATCATTCTATGTTTATGTTTTGGTTTAGTCTGTTTCATAAACTTATTTTTTCAAATTTGTTACATAGAATTGGAATGATTATTTTAGTGTTTCGATATCCGTAATTGACCGTAATAGTAGCTCATCTAAGATATATCTTTATAATCTTGATTATATTCTTGGTTGTGTGTGAGTATGTGTGTGCCACCTGTAGTGTGCACGACAGTGCACGTCGTCAGCAGCTGGAATTCAAAACTTTCTCAGCTTCTTTCTTACTATTGCTAACCGGATTCGCCATCGCCTATAAATAAACACGCTGGGTTTTTTTCACTTTCTTAATTCTTGCATAGAGGCACTTTCTCCTGTTTGTCATCAGGCTGCGTCACCGGGGTAAAATCTGGGAGTACTTTGAGGAAGAGACGGTCACGCAGAAAGTCAATGACAAAGATGTATAAGTAAATCTTGCCAGATGCAAAGACTGCGGGAAACAGTATCATTTTAATTTAATCTAATCTTAGTAATCTAGTAATCTCAGTAATCTAATAATCTGCAATCTATTTCTATCTCCATTGGTTTTTCCACTTTCACTATTGAATTGCCTAAAAATTTCGTTCTTTTGGTGTGCTAGAAGGTTTTCTACTTTTCAATTACTTGAAAAAATAATTTTAATTTTTTTTTAATTAAATTGATAAACTACCGCATAATGCGAATTAAATAAAGTAAATAAATACTTACTATCGGCGGTAGCATTTTATTTAGAGTCTAAATTTAGACAAATAGATGTACTGAAACTAAATAAATGAAACTTATTTCAAGTTGTAAAAAAAATTAAATTTGGTAAATTTTTATAAATTTTGAAATTTTTTAATATTTATATATTTTTTCAATGAATTTCTTTAATATAGTTTTTAATATTGTCTGTCGCGTATAGTTCATCATTCTATGTTATCTCATTTCATTCGAGACAAAATTTCCAATTCAGTCGAGATCCCGATATCGTATCGTATCGTATCGTATCGTATCGATATCGTATCGTTATTGTTCGAGGCGTCTCGTATCGCATCGTTTAATTCGAGACGAATTTCAGAAATCGTATCGTATCGTATCGTTCCAAAAAATAACGGGACGCAGAAGCCTAGAACGAACGAATGCTTGAAGAAACGAACTAATGAACGACTAAATGCTGGTTTCGACATTTTTAAGCGGCTTCGGACCATTAATAGTCTTCACAATTCTCCGATTCTTTATTTGTGCCCAGTAACACCAGTAACTGATTAAAAAGCATAAAACGTACAAGAAGATTAAATTTAATAGCAAGTTTAAAAAATACGTTGATACAAACGTTTCTATTGAAAACACAGAAAATTTAATTATCTATTAGCTTTACAAGCGAACACAAAATTCAAAATAAACACATGAACTAGCACGGAGTTCCATGCAACGTTTTTCATTTGACCTAGGTCGCTCATGATGGTGTGAAGCTGCTTTTTGTTTTCCTTTCCAGCATCCATCATTGTGGTTTTAAGGAAGGAGGCAATTTAAACGTGTTGTAATATGTATAAGTGTCCAGTGTTGTAATTTGTAGCAGTGTGCAGTGTTGTGATATGTAGCAGTATGTAGTGTTGTAATATGTGACAGTGTGCAGTGTTGTAATATGTAGAAGTGTTCAGTGTTGTAATATGTGGTAGTGTGCAGTTTTGTAATATGTAGCAGTGTGCAGTGTTGTAATATGTAGCAGTATGCAGTGTTGTAATATGTAGTAGTGTGCAGTGTTGTAATATGTAGCAGTGTTGTAATATGTATAAGTATGCAGTGCTGCATTATGTGGCAGTTTGCAGTGTTGTAATACGTATAAGTGTGCAGTGTTCTAATGTGTAGTAGTGTGCAGTGTGTGAAATAAAGGTTTTTTCCAGAAATTGTTTAATTTGATCTTTTTTTGAGCAAATTTTTTAGCTTCAATTTATCAAATGCTTTTATTTGTCTCTAAGCAAATTATATGTTTAGATTAGTAAACGCTATTGCAAACTCGGACTTAGATGCAAAATATCGATCGCCAGAGCCTTGCGGCCGGTTGTCAAACACATTAATTCCTGCCATCTAGCGACTGTAATAAACAGTCGCTAGAAGGCAGGAATTAATTAAATTTGATTAATTTTAATTGATTTAAAGCTTAATTCATGTCGGAAACATTATATTCATGTATTGTCATCGAGAATGAAGCTTTCCTGAAAGTTTTAGAGCTCTAGGTGGTCGAAAAGTGGGTGAATTTTTGTTTCTAAGATTTGATCACCACAGACAAATAGAGAGAAAGTGAAGTTAAATAAAAGCATTTAAAAACATTGTACACTCGATTGCTCTTCAAGATTGATATTTTAAATTGACATAATTTGTACATTAAACTTTTAATAAAAAATCCAAAATAATTTATAAAGCAAAACAACGTTTGCTGGGTCAGCTAGTAAGTATATATATAAATTAACGGAACATGTATAAAATAACAAATTACGCCAAAATACGTTCAAAATAATATATATATATATATATATATATATATATATATATATATATATATATATATATATATATATATATATATATATATATATATATATATATATATATATATATATATATATATATATATATATATATATATATATATATATATATATATATATATATATCTTTGAGACACGCTCTAAGAAACACAACTCGCCATTTGGCAGAAACAACTTTTCGAGCCAAATTCTCGACCTTTCGGCACAAAACTTTCTGTTCGAGACTACAATTAGCCAAAAACTTTTCCATTAAACTTTTATTGTCAGACCGACGGACCGTTTCAGCTATGTCAGCCATCCTCAGGGTCAAAAGTAAAACGAGAAAAGTAAACAAACAGAAAGAACCGAAATTGTCAAAGAATTAGCACACTAACAAAAGAAAAAACGAAAAAACACTCTACCTATCAAATCAAAAGAATATAAAATTTATACTATTGGAAATCAATTTTTGCGTTTTCGCTGTGTTATATTAGAAGAGACAAGAATTTCCTCAGATACATTACAATGAGATTCGTCAGGAGCAGCCTCAACAGCCAAAGTATTTGTGTCAGAGGACGAGTCAGAAGTATCATCATTTATGTTATCCTCGTCGTTAGAAGGAATACAGGGTAACCGATGCATATTGCTTTCTTTGACACCGAATAAGTGGAGAATCTGTGGAAATTTATCAAATTGTTTATTAATTGCGGGTCTCATTAATAAGATATAAAGAGCCTCTTTAATTTTCAGCCGGAAAGAGTCGGATTCACTTGTTAAATATATATATATATATATATATATATATATATATATATATATATATATATATATATATATATATATATAATTATTTTTATATAATTAATTTTCATGTATAAATATGATAATTTTATATTACCCTCATCATTCGATAACATGTTTGTAAAATTATCTGATGTTCATTCCTATGATCTGCGCCCCGGTCGCTGCTTTCGAACGGATTTTGCTCGGACAACTCTTAAAACATTCTCTATTAAATGCTCTGGCCCTCGTATTTATTCAATCATTCCAATATCTGTCTCCTCCTTGAAACGTATTTCGCTATTTAAGCAAGCTCTGAAATCTTACTTATTATTGTCTCACTCATAACTACTCAATACCTATTACCTTAGCATACCAATTTCAGTCTCTTCCTTGATAAGTTTATTGAACTACTATTTGAAATGTCTTAACTCAACCAGCTCATTTGGTTCTTTTTGTAAAGGTTGTCCATTAAGCGGGAAGGAATTCCCTTCGGACGAACCTTTTGGGCACCTTATTTCTTTCTCAACCAATCGATTTTTTTTTCTTTTTCTGAAATTTTGGTTCTATATTTTTTCTTGTCGTTTTGGTTATTTTCTTTTGTTTACGTTTAATACTTATGTTGGTGCTCAATAAATGAATAAATAATAAATAATAATAATAATTTAAATGTAACTATTGCTAAGATGTTTAAATAAAAAAAAAACCAAATAATTGTTTATTTCTAATACCACTGAATTTTTTTTTCACATCTGTGCTTCCAGAAATTTAGAAGTTTCACAAAAGTTGTTCTTTGAAGTTAAAATTTCCTGCAAAAATGTCTTTGTTCTTCTTCCATTGAAATCAATTATAACCAGAAAATAGCAGAAAATTTACATTAAACACAATTGTTTTTTTCAAGGTTATTTTACTTAATTGAGTTTAATAAAAATCGAAAATTCCAGAATATTAGCCCAATTAAATTGTTTTTTAAATATAAATAAAATATAAATAAAAATTATTCAACATTTTCTTTTTTCTGGAAATTTGAATGAAACGATGTGTGAAGCTAACTAGTAGGGATGTCACGGGTACCCGAACCCGAACCTGAGTTCGGTACTACCCGGTCTTTTTCTGATACCCGAACCCGAACTCGAACCCGAAAGTGTGAAAATTTGATACCCGAACCCGAACCCGAACCCGAAAATGTGAAAACTTGATACCCGAACCCGAACCCGAAAATGCGAAAACTTGATACCCGAACCCGAAAATGTGAAAACTTGATACCCGAACCCGAACTCGAACCCGAAAATTTATAAGCCTAATACCCGAACTCGGAGTTGTGAACAAATAAATTTTTTTAGTAAATAAATATTTATTCCAGTTTTAAAAATAGCAACACAAACAGAGTTTTCATAACTTTTCTAGTTTATTAAAAATGAAATAGTATTAGGAACCGATTTCAGGCAAGTTGTACTTCATAAACAACAGTTTTTCTGCTGTCTTGCCTGATAATCGGTTCCTTAGCGGTTCATAAATAATTGCAGCACCACTGAACAACTGTTCCTATGGAACGCTGGTAACTGGGGCAGCCAAGTAGCGTTTTTTTAATTATAATAGTTTATAGTCCTTTACACCAAGTGTTTTAAGACTGAAACGACTGTGTCAGAAGCACCTAAGTACTTCCAGTCGTGGATCATAATTTGATCCTTTTAACTTTTCCCTCCTCCTTTCTCCAGGCTTGGGACTGGCTTGCAAAAGCAAGGCGGAGTTCCAAGTAGCGTTTAGCGATCACCGCTAAATTTGGAAAGTTTGTTCTGTTATCTTTCCACCACAAAAGAGGGTCTTCGTCTAAAGTGATAAATTACAAGTTTTGTTGAAGTAACATATTATACTAATCCCGAGCCGTAGAAGTTTTGTATTATCACCTTTGCGTAACAAATAACACAAATACGTCATTTTATTGGTGAGTGTGTAAGCTAGACCACTAATCCGTTTGATTATCAGGCGGACCAAGCCGCGAACGAACTAAAATAATTAAGCCTCCTTCGGTCGAAGAAATCGCGGATAGCCAAGGATATCTTGATATAACAACTGGATCCACAACCTACTCTAGTAGGCATAATGTTTATCGCTTCTTATATCATAATTATAAATAAATTGATGTAACAAACTACAAAAGCATCAGTAGTTATATAATACTTCTTAAAATCTTGATGTAACTATGACGTAATTGGCTAAATTGTCTAAGCCTACTAGAGTAGGTTGTTATATCAAGATATCCTTGGGATAGCCATGACTCTAAACTTTTTACTTCAGTTATATAACCTTATATTTATTCATTCATATACTCAAAGTTCTTCTGATATAACAAAGACCCTTTGTTATAAAGATAATCTTGCATAATCCTAAACTTTAACTGGCAAAGTCTATAAATGATCTATGCGTCACAGTCATTTTATTGGCAAATGTGTAAGCTAGAACACTAATCCGCCTGATTACCCGACCGGACCGAGCAGCGAAACAAATTAATAAATTACAATAATTTAAGCGGTAACGTATTATACTAATCGCGAGCCATACAAGTTTTGTATTATCACCTTTGGGTAACAAATAACACAAATAGGTCATTTTATTGGTGAGTGTGTAAGCAAGAGTAGCTAGACCACTAATCCGCCTGATTATCTGGCCGGACCGAGCCGCGAACGAACTAAAATAATTAAGCCTTCTTCGGCCAAAGAAATCACATTATTTGGAAAGCTAAAAAATAACTTGTTAGAGTTTATTCAATACGTGTAATGTCCAATGGATGAATTGATCGCTCTTGTTTGTGTATGTATATACACTAGGTAAATTTAAAATCAATCCGGGAATTTGAAATCATAAGCCAGTACCCGAACCTGAACCCGAACCCGGTTTTTGGAAAACTACAAACCCGAACCCGAAAACTTGAGTTTCACAAACCCGAACCCGAACCCGAAAACTCGAGTTTTACAAACCCGAACCCGAACCCGAAAACTCTAGTTTCACAAACCCGAACCCGAACCCGAAACGAAAACTCTAGTTTCACAAACCCGAACTCGAACCCGAACCCGAAAACTCCAAAAAGTACTACCCGTGACATACCTACTAACTAGTAATATTTTTAATTAATTGATTACAGGCTATTTAGGACAACCGTTTTGGTTTATATCGTTTCTCGTTTATTCCATTTTTAAGTAATTTATAGTTTTCAAAAAATAAGTTTAAAAGTAATTAGTTAAATTAAACAAAAACAGAAATAACGTTCACGTTCCGCCCTAATAAAATTATTGACACAAAGACTAAAAATAACAAGTTAACATCTATAAGAGAATAAATCAGAACAATACAATTTTCCTGAATACACGGGAATGAAAAATTTGAAATGGAAATAACAAGGCTTCTTATTTTTTTTTGAATTTTTCTTAGTGATAAATCTAGCGTACACGATGACATCATGTAGAGTTACATATATGCATGATGTAGACTTATATATGTATATGCATGATGTAGACTTATATCTGTATATGCATGATGTAGACTTATGTATGTATATGAATGATGTAGACTTATTTATTTATATGCAAGATGTAGACTTATATATGTTAAAGTTAAAGATAAAGTTAAAGTACATTCATTTTTGAGTGCCACTTGCTGAACAGACCAGCGGCCACTTTACAATGTTGGCAACTTGCAGATAAGACTAACGGCGTATGCGGTGTTCTACAGCGCCGCTGGCAGCCCCGCATATAACTCAATAGCTCCACAACTGCACGAAGGACTTTAACCCCCAGCCGGAGTTGGTACTCATTTATCGACCACAAAGAATGAAACGCTGAGTTGACGTGAGCACATGTGAGTTGGTTTCTTGCTCAAGGAAATTACGTGCCCGTACCAGGAATTGAGCCCGGGTCCTTAGACTCTGAAGCCGGTGTATAGATACCACTAGACCAGGGGTCTCCAAACTTTTCGGCCGGAGGGCCGCATTAACTGTCAACAGCAGTTTGGGGGACCGACTACACACTAGAGGTCAATATATGGAAGAATCAAAACATAGATGTTGTTTTTAATTATATATTCATAATTTTAATATTATTTAATATAATATTTAATGTTGTGTAAAAATAAAGTTATTTCAACATGAATAAATAGTGAAACTGTATCTTGCACACAATATGGCTATAAAAATGCACACTGACAATTATCACTAATTAAAATAGAGTTCTACACATTTCACAATTATATGATAGTAAAAAACAATTGTAATCATGGAGAAAAGCGTAATAAATTATTTTCGTGTATGTTTCAAAATTTTTTTTATAAATTTTATACTAATAGAAAAGAAAAAAGTTAATAATTTTTTTGTCAGGCAGCGACAATAGCTCGAGTACGCAGGTTGACAACAAACTAAAAGCAAAGTAAAAAATGAAATCAAGTTACATTTATCATTTCTGCGACTGTTTTTGCTTGCTGACTTGGTTGAGTGCTTTTTACAATGTTTTTGTCTGATTTTAAAGCAATTTAAAAATTTGAAATAAATAAAAATCAAAATTAAATCTTATGATTTGTTTAAGATAAATTGGAAAATATAATATTTAAAAAAATTAATACAAGTTAAATATTTTTTTAAATATAAAAAGTCTTCGCGGGCCGCATGAGAGGGCCTCGCGGGCCGCATTTGGCCAGCGGGCCGCACTTTGGAGACCCTTGCACTAGACCAACACGTTTCACAATGTATAATATATATGCATGATGTGAAAATATATATGTATATGAATGATGTAGACTTATTTATATGCAGGATGTAGACTTATATATGTATATGCAGGATGTAGACTTATATATGTATAGGCATGATCTAGACATATATGTATATTCAGGATGTAGGCTTATATGTGTATAATGTATATGAATGATGTAGACTTATATATTTGTATGCAGGATGTAGACATATATATGTATATGCATCATGTAGACTTATATGTGTATAGGCATGATCTAGACTTATATATGTATATGCATGATGTAGACTTACATATGAATATGCAGGATGTAGAGTTATATATGTATATGCATGATCTAGACTTATATATATATATATATATATATATATATATATATATATATATATATATATATATATATATATATATATATATATATATATATGATGTAGACTTATATATGTATATGTAAGACTAGGATGTGTAGACGTATATGTGTATAATGTATATGCATGATGTATTTATATACAGTGCCATTTTAGGTTCCTGATTACTTGCATCTCTGATGAAGTTGCCATGTTAAAAGTTCTATCATGTTTGATGAAATCAGCTGATTAATGATGGTAGTTATGATGATGATGTTGATGACGATGATGGTGATGATGATGATGCTGATGTTGATGTTGACGTTTGTAATAATAATGATTATGACGATGACAATGCTGATGATGGTAATGATGGTACTGATGATGATGATGATAGTGATGATGGTATTGATGATGGCGATGATAGTGATGATATGGTGGTGGTGGTAATACTATGGTGGTGAATGTTCATGAACGTGGTACAGGTTTTATCGTAAAGTTTGTAGCAATTAAGCGAATGGAATAATGCGATCCTATATTGATAAAATCTAATCACGTTAGTTTACATTAACTTTTGTGTGTTTTTATATTCATATTAGGTTTCCCGATTACAATGATATTATTTTTATTGAAATGATAATAATATTAGACTAAAATGTTATTATTTTAAATAGAATTGTTTATTTTCTATTAAATACAAGTTGTACTGATTTAACGACGAAATCTCTAATTTGTTTATAACTTATTTAATCTCATTAAGTGTATATAAAGATAAATTAATTACTCTATACTTGCATGATGTATTTTTGCGTAGATGTATGTTACGTCTACTGTACGACACTGTGGATATATTGTACTGTGGATATATTGTACTGTGGTTATGTTGTACTGTGGTTATAATGTACTGTGGTCATAATGTACTGTGGTTATATTACATTGTGGTTTTAACTTAACCCTTGGATGGTCATGCGGGGTGCTGATGCACCCCAAACATAAAAAAATTGATGGGACAATGAAACTAGCAAACGCAAAAGTCACTAATTTCCTGTAATTTATCACAAGGAAATTTCAGACGCCAACGTGTAATGCTAAACGTAAGTTGACTGATTAGTGATAAATGGAAAGCAAATAATGTCATGGGGTGTACTTGCACCCCCCTTCGCTAAATATGTTCCACAAACCAAAATTGTTATCAACTGCTATAAAGCAATATTTTCAATTTATTACATAAATATATATCTATATGTTTATATATATATATATATATATATATATATATATATATATATATATATATATATATATATATATATTATATATATATATATATATATATATATATATATATATATATATATATATATATCCCTCTACTCGTCTAAAAAGTGCTGGTGATAAAAGTTTTCCTGCTGCAGCTGCAAAAATTTGGAATAGTCTTCCCTTGGACATCAGTGCAGCACCTGATTTTGTACAGTTTAAAAAAAATTTGAAACAATATCTTATGAAAATTTAACTTTTTGTCTATTTATTTTATATTGTATGTGGCCTTGAAGTCATTTGATTTACGCCACTTTAAACTTGTCAAATAAATAAATAAATAAATAAATAAATAAATAAATAAATAAATAAATAAATAAATAAATAAATAAATAAATAAATAAATAAATAAATAAATAAATAAATAAATAAATAAATAAATAAATAAATAAATAAATAAATAAATAAATAAATAAATAAATAAATAAATAAATAAATAAATAAATAAATAAATAAATAAATAAATAAATAAATAAATAAATAAATAAATAAATAAATAAATAAATAAATAAATAAATAAATAAATAAATAAATAAATAAATAAATAAATAAATAAATAAATAAATAAATAAATAAATAAATAAATAAATAAATAAATAAATAAATAAATAAATAAATAAATAAATAAATAAATAAATAAATAAATAAATAAATAAATAAATAAATAAATAAATAAATAAATAAATAAATAAATAAATAAATAAATAAATAAATAAATAAATAAATAAATAAATAAATAAATAAATAAATAAATAAATAAATAAATAAATAAATAAATAAATAAATATAAATATATATATATAAATAAATTTGTTGTTTCGCTGGTCGCTCTGCCGTTTCGAAGTTGATTTCTAGTAAGTTTATATACTTTCTAAAACGGATTCTCATTCCATATCAAACATTTATCAATATCTAACTCAATTTCACTTCACGTTTTCTCTTTTTACAGTAGTATTTCTGTTCTTGTACCTCAGTTTAATTTTATCTCACATTATTTTATCTCTTCTTGGTTTTATCCCAACTGTATCGGTTCGAATTATATTTATTTCCTAATCGTCTATTTTAAGTAAATACGTTTCGCAATTGTTCCATTTTCAGTTCGACTTTCACATTCGTCCATTTTGAATATTTTCATTATTTTCTATTTAAAGGGCTCTGATGATGGCCTTCGAGCCGAAACTGTACAGTAAGCCCCCTACGAAAATTAATAAAGAGTTTTACTTAAAATACAAAGTTGTTGTCCGTAGATTAGAATCTCATGTTAAAAAAATTATAAACAAAAAATGGGCAGTTATTTTTAACGGAGCATGCACGAAAGAAAATCTACTGCCGAGTTACGCAAAAAACACAAAATATAAATAAATATATATATATATATATATATATATATATATATATATATATATATATATATAAATATATAAATATATATATATATATAATGCAGGGCCGTATTTACCCTACCCCGAAATCATGAAACGAAAATATAAAATTGGTGTAAAAATGAACAAATGTGCTAAGACTTTATAAAATACCCTTGAAAAATTGCAATGGTAATGTGATTTTAAAACATAAGTTTATTTGAGATCCGTTCCACCTTTAAATTTTTCCACTTTTACATAATTTTTTGTTTTTCTATCGGCTTTTCCGAATTAAAAGATTTTGAAAATTTATTACAAAATCTTTAAGTGAAGTAATTTGGTGAAATTCTTCAATAATAATAATAATAATAATAATAATAATAATAATAATAATAATAATAATAATAATAATAATAATAATAATAATAATAATAATAATAATAATAATAATAATAATAATAATAATAATAATAATAATAATAATAATAATAAAACTGAACTAAATTCTAGAAATAAATTCAGTGCCATTACTTCCTTAGCAGTTCCAGTTCTTACCTACAGTTTTGGCGTTATCAACTGGTTGAGAGATGAAATTGAAAAAATTAATAGAAAGACGAGGAAGCTCTTAACGATAGGAGGAATTCATCACCCAAAGGCTGATGTTGAGAGACTCTACATCAAGAGATGTGATGGTGGAAGAGGTCTAGTCAATTTGGTTTCAGCTTACAACCATGCTATTGTTGATCTCTGTGATTACATTCAGACTGAACCAGACAAAATCACAAACGTTGCAAAGTTCCTTGACCAACAAGCCCCTAAATACTCAATTCAAAAAGAAGCTGCTAAATTCAAGAATAAGTACTCTATTTTAAATCCAACCTCTGACATTTGTCAAAAAAATCAGCTAAAAAACAAATTATTCTTCGAAAAAATTAATAATTTAAAAATGAAACCTCTTCATGGACAATTTTTTAGAAACCTTGATAACCCAACAACAGATAAGGAGCAAACCATGTCATGGCTAAAGAGCTCGGGTCTCAAAGCTGAAACAGAAAGTCTCATAATAGCTGCACAAGATCAGGCACTCAATACCAGATACTTTCAAAAACACATTTTGAAGCAAGAAGTTGATAGTCGGTGCAGATTATGCAACAAGGCAGAAGAACACATCAGTCACATTGTTTCAGGATGCACAATTCTAGCTCCAACTGAGTACACAAAAAGACACAACAATGTAGCAAATTACATCCACTGGAAGTTGTGTAAACACTTTGGAGCTAAGGCACCCAAAAAGTACTATGAACATCAACCAGAAAAAGTTATCAATGTAGATAATGATGTTACAATCACATGGGATTTGCCGATCATCACAGACCGAGCAATTCCAGCTAACAGACCTGATAGAGTAATTTTTAACAAAAGAGACAAAGAATGCTTGCTGGTTGAGGTGTCTGTTCCAGATGATGCAAATATTATATTTAAAGAATCAGAAAAAATATGCAAGTATAAGGACCTAGAAATAGAAATTAACCGAATGTGGAATTTGAAAACAAGAGTGATACCAGTGGTGATTGGTGCGCTAGGAACAATTAGGAAAAATGCTCAAGACAAACTGATGATGCTTCCTGGAAAACCAAACATCTCGGAAATACAAAAAATAGCATTAATGGGAACGGCTCACATCCTCCGAAGAGTGTTGGGATGAATATCTTTGATTTCTTGTTGAAATCCGAATTCATCTTAAACCAGTTTTTGAAAACTGAGAAGACAAACATTTTGTGACAATAATAATAATAATAGTAATAATAATAATAATAATGCCAATAATAACAATCAGGGGCGCAACTAGGGGGCAGGGGAAAGCCCCCCTCCCAGGCCCTGCAATTTTTCCAAATATGATGAGTTTTTCTTTGGGTGGGGGAGTGGAGACTGAAGATAGTAAAAAAAAATGTTTTGCCTGCGGCGGGCTTTCTTTCTTTTTTACAAACTTTAGCCCCCCAGCATTTTTGCTGATTCCGCCCCTGATAAAAATACCGATAAATTTGAAAAAAATTTGAACCCCCCCGAAAACCATTTCTAAATACAGGTTTGTATATATATATATATATATATATAATATATATATATATATATATATATATATATATATATATATATATATATATATATATATATATAATATATAATTAATTTTTCTTATTTTTTGTTTATTTATTTACTCTGAGGCAAAAAAATTTGGTTGTTTTTTAGCGGTTTTCATATTTTGCTTTTACTCTTCTTTGTACTTTGACCTCGATTGATGTGTAAACATATCTGATATGTCTCGCCACACCACTTTATATATTTTCGTTGTAGCTGTGATTTTAAATTATTTTTATGAGTTCTGATGATGGCTAATAAAGCCGAAACCTGCAGGTCAGTTTATGAATAAAACATTAATACAAATATATACCAGTTCGTTCAAAAGTGTCTTGGTATTTCCGATTTTCGAAAAGTTCCACGGTTGATAGAAAAAATTTGTAATAAGAAATGGGCCATAGTCTTTAATAAAGCGTGTCTGAAAGAAAAACTTGTTCCTAATTATTTGAAATATATATATATATATATATATATATATATATATATATATATATATACATACAGGCCTGTATTTAGAAATGGTTTTCGGGGATATTATCTTTATCTACAACCTTAATATTATCATACACAATGTTTTTCAACACTTTTTCATCTATTTTATAATTATTAGACATCTGATTAGCATAATATAATGGAATTATACAAGAATTTGATGAGTTATTGGTATTATGTTTTGAAACATGTTTTTTATCAGTAATATGTGACATAAATTTATTTATAGTTGCATCAACAATAGAATTAGAATAATTATTAATTTATTAATTGCGGGTTAAACAACTTTTAATAAATTATAATTATTCTAATTCTAGTGTTGAAAAACATTGTGTATGATAATATTAAGGTTGTAGATAAAGATAATACACTCAAATTACACATCTATTATAACAATTGAAAAACTCATAATCTTTTAATTAACAATAGTATAAATAATGTTTCTAGCCCTGTAGCGCAAACCAACCTAGTGTACCAATTTTCGTGTCCGTTTCCACATGGTCAGGTGGGAAATTACATTGGTCATACTAGAACCACTCTGTCTCGTAGATTGACTATGCATTGTCAAAGTGGTGCCATA
>OZ022239.1:24085442-24142942 GCA_963978895.1 Erpobdella octoculata
GCTACCTCTCCCTCCCCTCTTACCTCTCCATCCCTTGTTACCTTCCATTCCTTATTACCTCTCTCTCCAGTTACCTCTCCATCTCCTGTTACCTCTCTCTATCCTGTTACTTTTCCATCCTTGTTTCCCGTTCCCGGTCGCTTTTCCGCTCCCGTTCGCTTTCCCGCTCTCGCCGACTTTCCCGTTCCCTGTTGCTTTCCATTTCCCGATCGCTCTTTCGCACTCAATTGCTTTTTCGTCCCCACTTGCTTTCCCGTTCCCCTTTTTGTTCATTTTCCAATTTCCGTTTCCGCTCGCTTTCCCACTCAGCTCCGCTTTTTTGTGACCAATTTCAATTTGTTTTCACAGTACGTTTTTCTCATTAATTCTCAAAGTTGTGTGAAAATTTTATTATGATCGGATAAATGGTGTAGCAATGCTTAAACAGCATACATACAGACAGTCATTTTTATACATATAGATTTTAGATATATATATATATATATATATATATATATATATATATATATATATATATATATATATATATATATATATATATATACATATATATATATATTAGTATATAGCTGACCCAGCAAACGTTGTTTTGCTTTTTAAAGTATTTTGTTTTTTTTTTAAAGTTTAATGCTTGCTCTCCCGGTCGCTTTTCCGCTCCAGGTCGCTCTTCCGCTCCCGGTTGCTCTCCCAATTTATATATATATATATATATTAGTATCCGAGGATCCGACGGATCCAAGAATTTTTAATATATATATATATATATATATATACAAAAATCAAATGAATCTCAATTACAGAATTGATGAAAGTATTATAAAGAAGATAATAAAAAAGGAAGTTTCTGTTATAGACCCCGTCAGGAATAAACTGGGTTTATATATTTATTACAAAAACTTGAAACTTTTCAATTTGGTCATCAAGAATGATAGAACAAGTATCACTGACCCGTTGCATCAAAGTCACGTGGTGTACATTTCAAATGTTCTATTCCACATTGTAAGGTGGATACATACATTGGTCACACTACCACTACGTTGTCAAGGAGACTCACGATGCATCTCCAGTTTGGGAGTATTCTTAATCCTTATGAATGTATTCATTTGAAAAAGCTAACACGAAAAGAACTTGAAGAAGGTGTTTCGATTTTAACAAGTGAATCCGACTCTTTCCGGCTGAAAATTAAAGAGGCTCTCTATATCTTATTAATGAGACCCGCAATTAATAAACGATTTGATAAATTTCCACAGATTCTCCACTTATTCGGTGTCAAAGAAAGCAATATGCATCGGTTACCCTGTATTCCTTTTAACGACGAGGATAACATAAATGATGATACTTCTGACTCGTCCTCTGACACAAATACTTTGGCTGTTGAGGCTGCTCCTGACGAATCTCATTGTAATGTATCTGAGAAAATTCTTGTCTCTTCTAATATAACACAGCGAAAGCGCAAAAATTGATTTCCAATAGTATAAATTTTATATTCTTTTGATTTGATAAGTAGAGTGTTTTTTCGTTTTTTCTGTTGTTAGTGTGTTAATTCTTTGATAATTTCGGTTCTTTCTGTTTGTTTACTTTTCTCGTTTTACTTTTGACCCTGAGGATGGCTGACATAGCTGAAACGGTCCGTCGGTCTGACAATAAAAGTTTAATGGAAAAGTTTTTGGCTAATTGTAGTCTCGAACAGAGAGTTTTGTGCCGAAAGGTCGAGAATTTGGCTCGAAAAGTTGTTTCTGCCAAATGGCGAGTTGTGTTGCTTGGAGCGTGTCTCAAAGATAAATTGATTCCACAGTTTATTCGCAATATATATATATATATATATATATATATATATATATATATATATATATATATATATATATATATATATATATATATATATATATATATATACATATATATATTAGGGAACGTAGTAACCGGGAAGCGCAAGGGAAAAATGTTGTCCTCCAAATCTTACCAGTGGAGGCCTATGCTAAAATCGCTCTAATCTCACATACCTACTTGAAAAAATGTATTTAAACTAGTGTATACCCTGAAATAACTTTTAATATGCACAATTAAATTTATTTCACTTCAAATATTTATTTTAAACGTTTAGTAGAACGAGTCAAACAATTTGTCATATATTGAATTGAAGGAGTTGTTTTATAAGCAATTTATAATAATAAAAATAATATAAATTTAAATGTGTTTTTGTTTTGAAATTATAATCTATGATTTTCATAGATATATAATGATTTTATTAGTTATGTTATAAAACGTCTGTGCTTATTCATATTCGTTCTTGTGTGTTTTTGTTCTTGCTAGTAGCTAGTCGTTTGCCGTAAGTCAGTAGATTATAATATTGCTCTTTAAAATGGTTAATAAATGCTACGCGCCGGGTTGTAAAACCGGTTATAAATCCAATACAAGTAGCGAATAATTAAAACTCTTTAGATTGCCGTTGAAGGATCCGATTATGTTAGACTAGACAAGTGGACTCGTTTTTTATGGTCGCTGCTATTGCCCCGGCGGTTAGCCGTGGAAATAATCGGTAAAATTGCTACTGAGCCGGCAGTCGCGCCGTAAGTCTACCTAAAATTAAACCATAACCTTAACCCTATCCCTACCCCTTTAGAAAATATGTACATCTTTATCAATTGATCGAAGAATCAATTGTTTTGGAAAAACCGCCGGCTCAGTAGCAATTTTACCGCTTATTGCCCCGGCTAACGGCGCCTACTGCCTTGGTAATAGTTATAACGTTTTTTATCACTGAAAAATTTCCATCCGACTAAAAATCATTGACTGTGTGAGCTACATTTTCAAGTTGAAGATATACTGGTAAATAGAGTAGATACAAATGTGACTCAGAGTAAAAGCAAAAGCGATTGGAGTACTTTAACGGGCCTGTGTTTGGTTTGACAACAAATGGAGAAATTGTTAAAACAGTTTTGTGTTTTATGGTTCAATCGTTGTGTGGCAAATTTAAAGATGTAGTTGGATTAACAGCCATTGCTGCCTTGAACCCTGCTATCTTACGTCATACTTTCGAGATTGTTACAAGCAAGTTGAAGAATTATGTCACTCTGTTAGCTGTTTCCATTGACAATTTATCAACAAACAGGTGAGTACATTTCCAGCTAGTCTTATAAAAATATTTTTATTTTTAAAGCCTGTGATATTTTTAATGTCTGATGACTGTGTTTCCAGTTATTGATTAATTTTAATAAGACTGTTTTATATTACAGAGCTTTTTATACCGAACTTTGCGGTGGAAAATTAGAAGTATCCTGTATGTGGAATGGCCAAAAAACTTCTCTTCGATACAACACGTAATTTTAAAAACATCTTCAACAACTGGATTAATAAGAAAAAATTTTTGTTGCCTGCTCGTACTGATGTTGATGATGGCGAAATGTTAACTGCTAACTTTCATCATGATAATGAATACTGCAGACTTGCTTACGCTTAGGTCTGGCGTCTCTCTAATCGATCGAAAATTACGTCAAATACTATTCGAACTGCAGTTGTGGACTCCTAAACGATTTCTGTTTCATGCTACAAATGTGGTGCAAGCTTTATGCAACTGACACACACAGGGATCAAAGATAAAACAACAGTGTACCCAGAAGCTCACCAACACAAAAGTTAGAGAATCTGACTCAATCGTTTTAGGGTTTGTAAATGGACGTTCAATCGTCAACAAGGGACCGTTGATCATCGAGTCACAGGCGCAACCACTGGACATGCTAGCAGTATGTGAAACATGGCTAGTTAACGACGATCCGGATGCTGTCAAACTGGACTGCCTTCCTGATGGTTTTCGGGTCATCCACCGCCTGCGACCAAAAGCAACTAGAACTCGTGGTGGTGGACTTTGCATCGTCTACCATGACACGCTTTCCGTCTGTATTCACCAACTTTAAAGTCTGGCCCAACTATTACGAAACGTTTGAATGTCTGCTAGTATCGGTTGATGTCGCGGGTCATGGTCACTCTAAAATAGTGATACCGTCGCAATAATCCATCGTCGCTGTCGTCTAGTCTAAGGAGGTTCTACGACGACTTCTCTGACTTACTCGTTAGAATAGGTGACATTATCGATGTCGACCGCTTCGTGGCGCTTGGTGATTTCAACTGTGGTGGTGTAGCGATCTCAAGATGATACTCGAAACCCATAACCTACAACAACATGTGTCTATGGCAACACGCACAACGTCAGGAACCTGTGGTCTGCTTGACCTTGTCATCAATCGTGCCGACTCCAGTCGTGTATCAAACGTAATAGTTTTGTCGGCGTATCGGATCATGATCTTGTTACTGGGCAAATTGACATTTTCTTTAAGTTGATTGCTCGGTTAATCACTCTGTCGTTCAAAGAGGGCAATTTCAAGAAAAGAAATGTCAATCTTGCAAAGAAGATCTGGTCTCTCGCTTCAGTGATCAAGGAAATTCTGTGGAGCACACAAAAGTCATTGAACTGCTAGATCAGGGTGGATTATCTGAGCCCACCGAATACTGCTTAGCTGTGTGCTCTGCAGCATCTTTTTATTTCCACGACATGCGTTCGAAAGAAGATTTTTGGGAGTTTATGGCATGTTCTTCCTCGAGTCAGCACGCCGTGTTTGAAGCAGCAGTAATGGACAAAATGACCTCTTTTAGGTCTGAACTTGTGAACCACCATTGTGCTCAGGGACACCGAACTGCAAACCTCCTGGTTTGCCGTTTATTTAATTGCATGTGCAAAAATCTAATTAAGCGAGTTAACCAAGCTGATTTTGCATCGACATCAACACCTACTCATCAAAAAATTAGAAAGATTCAGAGTAAGAGCTCAAAGTAAACAGTCGTTTGAATGTAATGGTATACTTGTGATTGTGTGCTTGTGAATGTGTGCATTTTTGTCTAGCCATTATTTAATAAATGAAGATACACAATAAAAGTTATGCAATAAACCGAGTTTTGTCTAACTTGAATAAATTGCTATTGGTATTTCAACCTACCGATTTAAAAGAAACACATTTCACGGAAGCTAAAAAGTGTCAAGGTCGCATCAGAAAGCACAGACGCATTACGCTATTGCACGTATTGAGCGTTGACTTGCTAATATGTTTATAAATCTAGCATAAAAATATAAAATTAAACAGTGCAAATTCATTATTCCTTCTAGTTATGGTTATAGTATTGACTAAAAATATAAGTATTGAATAAAAATATTTATTAGATTCGGTACGTTCGTAGAGAAAGAAAGTTACGCATCCATTTATTCATATAAATATGAGTACGAGTAGTCCACGAGGCTTAAAAAGGCATTAATTTTGTAACCGTTTAAACCGAATCTTCAGTGTTAGAATTGGTGGATCCGAATCTTTTCCGAATCCGGGGATTCGGACCCGAATCCAAATCCGGATTCGGTACCGTCTGTCTGATTTTGCCTATATATTATATATAAACTTCTCCGAAACGGCTGAACCGATTTTTATGAAATTTTACGTGTACCTATCCGCAGATCTCCCAAACGTATACACAACAAATGTCATGAAAATCGGTTCGGCCGTTTCGGAGGAGTGTGGACACAAACACCGTCATGAGCTTTATATATATATATATATATATATATATATATATATATATATATATATATATATATATATATATATATATATATATATATATATATATATATATATATATATGTATATATATATATATATATATATATATATATATATATATGTATATATGTAATGCTAGTTGCTAGTATAACTATTATCAGGGCTACAAGTACTGAGTAAAATTGGATTCTACTAATTAAGGAGTCATATCCTTAATTATGTTGTAATTTTTTTGCGTTAACATCTCAAGTGACTTTTGAGAAAATAAAAAGATTTATTCGTTAAATCAGGAGTCTCTGCAGCAGTTTTCAAATTTAATAGGCTGTCAAGTTGTCATAAAAACTCAAATTCACTTTTTTGTTTTATTCAATCTCTTCCAAGACGTTTTCTTTAGCCTTCAAAAAAATGCAGTAAAGATGTGACTTCAGAGTAGATGATTCACTACAAAACACAGGTATTGAGCATGCGGGGTGTGATCTCAAACACCCGATTTTTGACACCAAGGTTCAAAAGATACTCAACAGAGAACAATATTTGCTACTTTCCTACAATGTTTTCAAGATTGCTTTTCAATTTGAAAAATTGTTTACAAAGGCTAAACACTTATTTAAAAACCGCACCATTAGTGAGAATAAATAATCAAAACATAGACAATAACACGTTTATCCTTCATGAATAATAATAATAATAATAATAATAATAATAATAATAATAATAATAATAATAATAATAATAATAATAATAATAATAATAATAATAATAATAATGATGATGATGATGATGATAATAATAATAATAATAATAATAATAATAATAATAATAATAATAATAATAATAATAATAATAATAATAATAATAATAATAATAACAATAACAATAATAATAAAATAATAATAATAATAATAATAATAATAATAATAATAATAATAATAATAATAATAATAATAATAATAATAATAATAATAATAATAATAATAATAATAATAATAATAATAATAATAATAATAATAATAATAATAATAATAATAATAATAATAATAATAATAATAATAATAATAATGATAATGATAATAATAATAATAATAATAATAATAATAATAATAATAATAATAATAATAATAATAATAACAATAAAAATAACGAGTAATTTTTGAATTTTTTCAGCAATTCAAGGCTAATTTTTTTCTAAATTGTTGCTGTCGGAGTAAATCATCCTAATTATTTCATTTGAAATTCAGAATCTATTGTAATGTCTTGCGCCAAATTTTAGCAGTACAAAACTTCCAAAAAAAAACACACACAGAACTGTTGTACTAATGTTTTAAATTATTTCAAACTTTGAAAAATGTTTTAATTTTTGTAAGAAATTCTGTGTGATCAGAGCGTACGAAGATCATGCATAAGATTTCTTGCTGTGTTTGTGGTAGTGTTTGTTTTATTTGTTATTTATTTACTAGGAGCAGCCTTGCTTGACATGAATCATGACAATCCATAATTCCAAAAAATATCACAGATTGGAGATGAAAAAAAGAAATGATATGGCAAAATATGATATGGAAAAATTATTACATGGAAAAGAAATGATGTAGAGAACAAATGCAAGATTAGGTTTTCTGTTTATTTTGATTTAAAAATTTTTTTCTGAATAAACAAAAAATACAAAAAAACAAACTTTTGATGAGCAACTTATTGTATAATATTTATTATTTTTAATTTAATTATAAAAATAAAGAAAATACATTGAATTGAAATTAATGTTTTTCATACGAAAACGGAAAAATATGTCATACAAAGATATTTCTTGAAAAATAATATACTTTATGCGATGGTCATGAAAATGAATTAAACATCACTAGTCGCAATAAATACCAATTCTTTCAATTTGAAGTTAAGTTCATTTTATTGTTGTGTTGCCATGTTTTTATGTTTTATCAACATCTGTACTGTATCTGTCTGGAGAGAAAACTTAAACATGTTGTTTGTTATGCAGCATTTTTCTCTGACACCAGGTATAAGGTTTTAAATCTTTTTCGAAGGTTCCGCGTACGATTGCTGACGAGAACATTTACAAAAATTGCATCATTATTGAAGTACTAGTGGATTTTCCCGTCCCAAGGACGGATGTTTTAACATTACGATGAATATTGGATATATTTTATGGATTAATATAAGTTAACTAAATATTTTGTTATTTATTTATTTTAACATTACAATTAAAATTTAGATATAAATAGAGTCAATTTGAATAAAGAAAAAAATCTGGAAAACGTTTTTTAATTATTTAATAAATTTTCCTAAGGTTTTTGAAAAATTTCGCGATAGACAATATTTTGCGTGAATATTTTATTCTTCAAAAGATTTCCCTGAATATGTGAATCCTTAATGAAATGTAAATGTTTGATAATGTATAGAGCGCCTTTTCCGGATTGTTTAAAGGCGCTGTTCTTTTACATGTCCCTCGGAGAGAACGATTTTACCCGCTTAGTTTTCCGTTGACATGGGCTACTAGGCAGTGAGTGGGAGTCGAAACGTGAAGCTCTCACATTCAAGGCTAACACTCTACCAACTCAGCTAACCTAGCATGGAGATTTTGAAATTCTGGGGATCGATAGAAATTGTTTTATCGTTCATATGCACTCCAAAACAAATGAAAGGAGAAAGGACATATTCAAAAATATTATTAATTTTTTATATTTTAAATTTATTTTACATAAGGTAAAAAGTTTTTAAGTAATTTAATTATACATATAATTATTTATCATTATTATATATAAACTAGCAAGGTACCCGCGTTTCCTGGGTTTTCAGAGATTTTTTTATTGCTTTTCTCTCGCTCCCGTTTCTTTCCCCGCTGTATATCTGTCTGTCTGTATGTCTGTTTGTCCTTTGAGTTTTATATATATATATATATATATATATATATATATAAATATATACAACTCAAAGGACAAACAGACATAGAGACAGACACACAGCGGGGAAGGAAACGGGAACGAGAAAAAAACAATAATATAAACTGGCCGACGCCTAGTGCCTGAAGGAGCATCGCAAAAAGTTTTACAAGTTACCTATTTATTTTCGTTTCGCCAATAAGGTAGCCGACCCCGAACAATTCGGTGAAAAAGCTAAGCAGATGATAATAACTTTTATTAATTTCGAACACGTGCGTGATGGAAGTGAGTAATACTTTACGGTTATTCAGAATCGTCCGTCTGGCAACACTATGAAATGAAAGTTTCGCCCGAATGAGCGTTTTCACACAAACACATCCCTACACGATATCTGTACTGGGTGAAAATGTTTGTATTGTGATTTATCATTTATTTACTTATTGCATTCATGGGTTTACACAGATCTTAAATTATACGTGCGTTTACACGTATAGCACACATGTGTGCTCTTCATTATGAGCGTCCGATACCGATATCATGTCGGTCGGGTAGTGTGAAAACGCTCAATTTCGCGCATGAGATTCTGGCCGGGAATCCCCGTGTTGTTTAGTTATCTATATTTCATTTTTCTGTGAAAGTAATTTCTTCCAAACGGCGGCGCGCAGACTCGCAAGCGCAAAGTTTCTTTTTATTGTATTGTAAAGTCAGCACCCCGACGTTCTAGTCGATAAAAGTTTTAAGTTATTTGTTATTAATTGTTATGATTTAGGTACAATACTTCGGGAAGGCGAAAACAGTGACATACAGCCTTTCGAGTTATATGAAGAACTTCGGCTTTTAAAATCTAATTCACTAGGTTCTATCAACGTCTCGAAACAACTCATCCAATTTCCAATACATTTTAGAAAATAATTTAGAAGAAGTATATCCAAATGTTTACATTACAATAAGAATTATGCTTACAATTCGGTCAGTACAGCTTCCGCTGAGAGAAGCTTCCCAAAGTTGAAATTGATAAAGACCTACTTGAGAAGCCCGATGAGAGAAAACAGACTATCCGCCTTATCAGTTCTGTTAATCGAAGCTAAAATAGCGAATAGTCTTAACTACGACAAAATCCTGAAAAAAATCAGTGAAGCTGAAAGCCGAAAGTTTGATCATTTTAATTCCTATGTTTGAAACTATTTTTGGTCATCATTTTATTTTCAACAATAAAACTTGTTTACTCATACATTATTTTATAATTTGGCTCATTTTATTTAACGGATTTTCTTTTACTGCGAAAAAATAGGCCTCGCGAACTTGATGTCGCCGACGTCCACATGTGGTCTAGCGCCGCCACTAATTATTGATATTGATTAATGAAAAGTAAATTTAAAATTATTTAATAAATGACGTGTTTTATTTACATTCCAATTAACACTGAAATTGTTAATATATTAATCTGAAGTTCCACAGGTTCAGATCTACAAGAGACTTTGAATGTGTGATGGGTGCTGTCGACGATTGGTCGGTTTAGGCTGATTTGAAGGGCGAAAGAAAATTTCAAGAAACTCTGAGATCTAGGGGTTTAAAGCCGTATAAAATTCTATATTCTGACTTGGTCAAAACACTGCTCCTGATCAAACTCACTGTGCCATGGGAAAGTAACAAAGAATCTAGCAATAATTTCAAAGAGGAGAGATATAGGGATTTAGCATGTGATTTGAATGCCAAAGGGTTCAGGACTGACATTTTTGCAGTCGAGGTTGACGTTCGAGGGCTGGTTAGCAGCTCAATATTAAAACTGCTGAAAACTCTTGGTTTTTCAAACCGAGAAAAAACTCGAGCCATCAAGGAGATTTCCCAGACAGCTGAAGCTGCATCTTTTTGGATTTTTGTTAATAGAAAAAAGAAAGCGCTACAAGATGCACACGAAATGGTTTAGCCTTGGGCGATAATCGTTCCAGCGATTTCAAGTTTTGTTTCGAACAGTTTTCTGCTGAACTTTGAATTTTCGTGTTTCAAGTTAGGAATTTGGACATTTTTCTCGCCGAAGGGCGTCCGTCTGATCAACGGACGTGGGCCCACCTCTCTTAAAAGCGTCAAGAAGTTTAAGGGCCGAAACGCTAAAAATGAGAGGTTCTTTTTCTGAAGACATTAGTCGACTAAAGCTCGCAAAGAGTTATAACACATACATACATACATACATACATACATACATACATACCAGATTTTTAAATTATTAAAATGTGAACTTAATGTGAACTTAATTAAAAAAAAAACAAAACTAATATATATATATATATATATATATATATATATATATATATATTATATAAATAAATATATATATATATATATATATATATATATATATATATATATATATATATATATATATATATATATATATATATATATATATATATATATATATATATATATATATATATATATTAGTTTTGTGACAGAATCAGCCAGTGACGTGGTCTACTATTATATTAATAACCCGTCTGTGTAAAACGTTTTTGTGTGACGATGTGCTATCTACGGCAAATTAATTTATCTATAATAAATAATTATATGAAGACAATTTCTTGAATATTTTAATATAATTAAATAAATTAAAGATTTAGTAATCTTTTAATCTTTTTTTTTCATTTAATTTGAAATGCATACGAACGATAAAACAATTTTTCATTGTAATGTTATAAATAAATAAATAAATAAATAAATAAATAAATAAATAAATAAATAAATAAATAAATAAATAAATAAATAAATAAATAAATAAATAAATAAATAAATAAATAAATAAATAAATAAATAAATAAATAAATAAATAAATAAATAAATAAATAAATAAATAAATAAATAAATAAATAAATAAATAAATAAATAAATAAATAAATAAATAAATAAATAAATAAATAAATAAATAAATAAATAAATAAATAAATAAATAAATAAATAAATGAATGAATGAATGAATGAATGAATGAATGAATGAATAAATAAATAAATAAATAAATAAATAAATAAATAAATAAATAAATAAATAAATAAATAAATAAACAAACAAACAAACAAATTAATAAATAAATAAATAAATAAATAAATAAATAAACAAACAAACAAACAAACAAACAAACAAACAAACAAACAAACAAACAAACAAACAAATAAATAAATAAATAAATAAATAAATAAATAAATAAATAAATAAATAAATAAATAAATAAATAAATAAATAAATAATAAAATAAATAATAAATGAAATAATAAAATAAATAAATAAACAAATAAATAAATGAATACATAAATAAAGACATAAATAAATAAATATATAAATAAGTAACAAAATAATTAATAAAGTTATATTAATCCAAAAAATGTATCCAAAGTTCATCGTAATTTTAAGACATCCGTCCTTGGGACGGGCAAAATCACTAGTAGTAGAACAAAACTCCTTTCAACATTATTAAGAGAGAAATAAGACTAAAGTTGTCTTTGAAGGCAACAAAGCATGCATATTGGCATAGTAACTAATAGTAAGTAAGTTCATCTGACAAACTGTTCAAATTGGTTGAACAACTAACTGCAAAAGTCCTTGGTCCAAAAAGTTTTCTTTTATTATGTACTAGCGGGGGCACCCGGCGTTGCCCGGGGTTTTTAGAGGTTAACCTAATGCGTTTCTTTTTCGCTCCCGTTTCCTTCCCGCTTGCGCTCCCGCTCCCGGTCGTTATCCGTTCCCTGTCGCTTTCCCGATCATTTTTTCGCTCTCAGTTCCCCCCCCTAGATCCGATTCTACATACATACATACATACATACATACATACATACATACATACATACATACATACATACATACATACATACATACATACATACATACATACATACATACATACATACATACATACATACATACATACATACAGACATACATACATACATACATACAAAAATACATACATACATACATACAGACATACATACATACATACATACATACATACATACAGACATACATACATACATACATACATACATACATACATACATACATACATACATACATACATACATACATACATACATACATACATACATACATACATACATACATACATACATACAACATTCTCCAAATGTTGTGGAGAACTCTCAGATCGCATCATGTTCCAAATTTTGTGATAGAAATGTTGCAACAGTATTTCGGACATTTCAAATTGAGGTTGTCTACGTCCTCCTGTTCAACAGAATGGTTCCAGTTAGAGGTTGGCATAGCAATGGGCTGCTCAATTTCACCCATTCTCTTCGTATTAGCGATGCAGCTGCTTCTGAATGCAGTGGGTTCTCGCGTGGAAGAAGCTTACGTTGGCAAAGGTATCTTGATGCCATCGGTGAAGGCCTTCATGGATGATACAACTTTGGTTCTAAACAAATGTATCTCAATGCGACGAGCTCTTGATGCATTCAGCGGGCTGCTATCATGGTGCGGCATGAGTTTCAAGGCAACCAAGTCAAGAAGTTTATCTCTGCGACGAGGCAAGATCGACGACAACGTGACGTTTTCAGTTGCTGGCAACAGGATCCCAACATTGAGAGAAGAACCAGTTAAGAGCCTGGGAAGGTGGTATGACGATTCGCTTAACGACACTGGACGGTGTTCTGAGGTTCTTCGATCGGCATTTGAAGATATGAAGAAAATGGATGCGGCCCCACTCCAGAGCAGGTTCAAATTGTGGTTGCTTCAGTTTGTTCTATTACCGAGATTGCTTTGGCCTCTATCAATGTATGAGATGAGCTTACCATTGGTAGAAAAGCTAGAAAGGAGGATGAATAAATTTACAAGGAAATGGTTGGGTCTGCCTCCGGGATTTTCTTCGGTAGCTTTGTACAGCAAGACTGCCAAACTGAGGTTGCCACTGAAGTCTTTGGTTGAGGAGTTTAAGATAAACAAGATCCGTACGCAACTAATGCTGGATAACTCTTCGGATCAAAGAATTGTAGAGATGGGACCTCTTGTAAAGTCCGGAAAGAAATGGGTAGCCAGAAAGGAGATCGCAGAAGCTGAAGCCTCTTTACGTTGGACAGAAAGAGTTGGGGCAGTTCAACAGGACAAACGGGGTCTCGGGTCAACCCATCGAATTTGGTGGTCAAAAGCCAGCACCAGTGAACGAACAAGTCTGGTCATTCAGGAAAGAAAGAAAGCTATCGAGTCCCAGAGAATGATTACGTTTGTTCAGTTATCTCAACAAGGAGACTGGACGACATGGGAAAATGCTGTTCAGCGTTCACTTTCTTGGAAAGACATTTGGCAATACACACCACTACGTTTGTCTTTTTTGATTAGATCTGTTTATGATCAACTGCCGTCATCCAGCAATCTTCGAAGATGGAAGTTGAAAGACGATGATTCGTGCATGTTATGCGGGCAATCGGAGACTCTCATTCACGTTCTTTCCTGTTGTTCGTTTTCACTTTCACACGGGAGGTACACTTGGCGTCATAACCAAGTACTCCGAAAATTGCTTGACTTCGTCAAAGAAGCGTGTAAGAAAGCAAAGACAAGAGGAATACAGCAGAAAAGAAAAATCTACTTTTTGAGAGAAGGCAATCTGAAGTTCCACAGGTTCAGATCTACAAGAGACTTTGAATGTGTGATGGGTGCTGCCGACGATTGGTCGGTTTCGGCTGATTTGGATGGCGAAAGAAAATTTCCAGAAGCCGTGAGATCTAGCGGCTTAAAGCCGGATATAATTGTATATTCTGACTTGGCCAAGACAATGTTCCTGATTGAACTCTCTGTGCCATGGGAAAGTAACATGGAATCTAGCAATATTTTCAAAGAGGAGAAATATAGGGATTTAGCATGTGATTTGAATGCCAAAGGGTTCAGGACTGAAATTTTTGCAGTCGAGGTTGGCGTTCGAGGGTTGGTTAGCAGCTCAATGTTAAAACTGCTGAAAGCTCTTGGTTTTTCAAACCGAGAAAAAACTCGAGCCATCAAGGAGATCTCCCAGACAGCTGAAGCTGCATCTTTTTGGATTTTCGCTAATAGAAAAAAGAAAGCGCTACAAGATGCACACGAAATGGTTTAGCCTTGTTTACATTGGGCGATAATCGTTCCGGCGATTTCAAGTTTTGTTTCGAACAGTTTTCTGCTGAACTTTGAATTTTCGTGTTTCAAGTTAGGAATTTGGAAATTTCTCTCGCCGAAGGGCGTCCGCTTGATCAACGGACGTGAGCCCACCTCTCTCTTAAAAGCGTCAAGAAGTTTAAGGCCCGAAACGCTAAAAATGAGAGGTTCTTCTTCTGAAGACCTTCGGCGACGAAAGCTCGCAAAGAGTTAAAACACACACATACATACATACATACATACATACATACATACATACATACATACATACATACATACTTACATACATACATACATACATACATACATACATACATACATACATACATACATACATACATACATACATACAGACATAGGAAATTATGTATGTTGATTGTATAATGTCAGTCCTAAAAATCTAACATGTTTTTACCTAAGCTTATTATGCAAGAAGTTATCTGATTACAGCAGACATTATGCTGGATTTATTGTTCAAAAGAAAACATCGCATGTTATTGAAGCTGTCTTACGAAGGTATTGCATGAAACCCCGCACGGGACCCGTGCGTTATGGCATGGACCTCTTAATATAATAAATAAATTATGATTATTTGTATTTCAAGCAATTTAGTATTCTTTTATCATTGTCTTCATTTCATTTCAAAAGTCCCAAAAATGCTAATATGATTAAAAGATAATTTTAAAAAAATTAAAAAAAGAGGTGAAAGAGAATAAAAAATAAAAAACGTAAAAAGGAGGGAGAAACAAAAAAAGGTAGTTGATCTACTCGACTTCATCAAGCCCAATGTTAACCTCAATTTCTCAGCCACCACCTAGGGACCAACCAAGAAGTGATCTCCTTTGAACCAAACTTTGGCGTTCCTAGTTGAGGATTTATTCAATTGAAAGAAGAAAAGCGCGCCACTGATTCACATTGTTTGTCAACCGATACGCCCTGTAAGTCTCTTTCTTCTCAAACGATTTGGTTGCCATTTCGCGAGACTGCAAAGAGAACACAATCACGTGTTTTTTTTTTGTTTATGGCAGTGCGAACTAAGATAATAATTCAAGGAAGATAAGAATTGCATTTTGGGACATTTTTTGTGGTTCTATAGTGTTGGACGAAACTTGGCAATTGATCAATCGGTATTTTTTCCAGCTGTGAACATTCTAAAAAGTCGGTCGATACTGATCTTTGTCGATTTCATCGCCGTCGTCATTGTTAACATCCTCCTCCTTCTCTTCCTCCTCCTCCTCCTCACCATCATCATCATCATCATCATCATCATCATCATCGTCGTCGTCGTCGTCGTCGTCATCATCATCATCATCATCATCATCGTCGTCGTCATCATCATCATCATCGTCATCGTCATCGTCATCGCCATCGTCATCGCCATCGCCATTGCCATCGTAATCATTATCATCACCATCTCGTCATCGTCATCATCGTCACCATCACTGTTATATACACACACCCACACACACACCCACACACACACACACACACACACACACACACACACACACACAAAGAAGAATATATTATGTGACTTTTAGTTCTGTGCATATTTTCTTTTCATTATATTACTTTAAGTTCTTTGCGGATTTTGTTTACAATGAGCCTTGAAAATGGAGTAAAGGTACTCCGAAACAAGTTTTGTTGCAAACTTTTCTATTACATGAGATAGTTCACGTAATTTAATTCGCCCACGAAGTTGTTCAAAGAACGCCCGATTATACAAATCTTTATTACTTTTTAACTTGCAAGTTTCGGCTATTTTTTCAGCCATCTTCAAAAAAAGCAAAAGGCCGGGCGGTACAGGAACCGAACATAAACAAAGACGAATAAAAACAAATAATGAAATGTGGAAGTACATAGATAAAAATTGTTGTGATGTTTATTTGTTTAGAAATTAAGTATTGATTTACAGATGTAACTGGATTTAGAATTCTTATAACTAGCAAGTAAAACATTAACTAATTTATATCCTTTGTACCCGGGACCTTCCCTTCAGGGAAATAGGTTATTGATATTAATTTATATACACATACATATATATATACATATATATATATCACATATATATACACATATATATATATATACATACAAACACATACATACATACATATATATACATATATATATATATATATAACACCTCCCTCCTAAGCTAGACACCGCTGGTGTATGACTTGCTTTGGTGATTTATTACAAGTCGAGATGGAGCGTGTCGTTGTCTATCAGATCGCCTCAGTTGTAATGATGACGGTGAACGTGGTATTACTGATTCTGAGTTTTCAGTAGAAGGGAATGGCGTTGCTGCAAAGTCCTGTGTAGGCTGTTCTGGCTGGTGTTTGGTGCCTAGCTGAAAACGAACAGATTTTTTAAAACGGTCTGAATCCTGACCTTTCAGAATGCCTCTCTTTGTGTTAATGTTCTTTTCCGTTGTTTGACCAGGTTCGGCAGTTGTGGCATTTTCTCCTTGTCTTGTATTCTGATAAGGTAAGTCAAATGTTTCGAGTAGTGTTGTTGTAAACTTCGATTCTTGACGTGGGCGTAACTGGTTGATGTGGCGCTTCCAGACCATTCCTTTTACGATAGTATCGTACAGAACTCTTCCCCTTCTACGGACAATCTGTCCTGGTATCCATGTCACAGGTCCCGGTCGATAATCGCGAACGAACACTAATTCACCGTTTTGGAACTGTCGAGGTCGTGCCCCATGATGGCGGTTGAACTGTTTCTCCATGTCATTTGATCGAGGTGTTGAATGTTTGATGTTTTTCGGATGTAATTCGCTTAATACCGAACGTAATTGTCTGCCTAGGAAATTTTCCGCTGGAGAGAGACCGTTCGGCGATGAAGCGCAGGGAGTGGTTCTGTAGCTGAATAAAAATGTTTGAAGAGATTCTTTGTAAGTTCCGTCATTTCTTAATTTAATCAAAGCTCTTTTGAAAGTGTCTACAAATCGTTCGGCCTGGCCATTGGATTGTGGGTGAAATGGTGGTGATCTCACGTGTTTGATCGCGTTTTCTTCACAGTATTCCTGAAAAACAGTTGAGGTGAATTGTGTGCCGTTGTCACTGACAATTGTTTCAGGCAATCCAAATTGTGCAAAGATCCGCTGGAGTGCATTTATCGTGCTGGATGTGGTACTGTTTGCCATCTCTATTATTTCTGGCCATTTTGAGAACGCATCTACTACTACGAGATACATTTTTCCATGGAGCGGTCCAGCATAATCGATGTGAATTCGACTCCAGGGTTTGGTTTCTTTTGGCCATGAACATAAAGTGTGTTTTATGGGTGATTTAGCTGCTTGTTGGCATGAAGAACAGCTGCGTGTCCAGTTTTCTATGTCTTTATCAATGCCGCTCCAATAAACGTGTTCTCGAGCAATTATCTTCATTCGAGTAATACCCGGGTGGCCTTTGTGAAGCATTTGAAGTACTCGTTTTTGCAAAACCTGAGGGATGATTATTCGAGAACCAAAGAATAAACAGTCTTCATGTATCGTTATTTCTTTTTTTAAGAGTTCGAGTTTGCTGGTTTTCAGTGCTTTGTTTTCGTTCCACTTTCCTGTTTTGACATATTGGAGAAGGGGATTTAACTCATTGTCTGTTTTTGTTGCGTCACAGATTTCTTTATTTGAGACTGGAAGTTGTTTGACGGCATTGATATACAGGGAGTTTATATCTTGATTGATAGTTGCTATCAATGTGTCTTCTTCTGATGTTTTATGTGGACCTATAAGGCGCGAAAGTGTGTCAGCTTGTCCAAAGGACGTGGTTCTGCAGTATTCAATTTTGAAATCATAAGCAAGCAGTGTTAGAGCCCAGCGTTGGAGTCTGTTTGCTGTATATGATGGTATGCCTTTTTTATTGCCAAAAATGGCAAGCAGAGGTTGATGGTCTGTTAATAGAGTAAAGTGGCGTCCATAAATATAACGGTGAAACTTTCTGACCGCGAAAACTAGTGCTAGACCTTCTTTTTCTATTTGCCCATATTTCTTTTCTGCTGGAGTGAGAGCTCTACTAGCGTGTGCAATTGCCTTTTCTGTTCCATCACTATATCTGTGTGATATCACTGCTCCAATGCCGTATTCTGATGCGTCGGCTGCAACTACAATTGGTTGGTTGGGGTTGTAATGGGTTAACAGAAGGTCGGATAATAAAATTTTTTTAGTTTCGTCAAATGCCCATTGACAGCTTTCAGACCACTGGAACACAGTGTCTTTTTTTAAAAGGGCGTCTAGTGGTGCTCTTAGATTTCTCATGCGTGGTACAAATGAGCTGTAATAGCTGATCAGCCCAAGAAAAGTACGGACCTGTCCAACATCTTTGGGTGGAGGCATATGAATTATTGCATCGATTTTTTTGGGGTCGGGACGACGGCCTGCAGCTGATATTACATTTCCCAAGTACGTGATTTCCGTCATTAACAAGTGGCATTTTTCAATTCTAATCCGGAAGCCATAATTTAAAATTCGGTCAAATAGAGCCTCTAAGTTCGTGTTGTGTTCTTCTAATGTCCGTCCCGTGACGATGACATCATCTAAATAGGCGGCAACGCCATCTAGACCAGTAATCATAGTGTCTATGATTTGTTGAAAAATACCTGGTGCTGATTTCACACCAAATGGTAGACGGTTATAACGAAACAAACCTTTATGAGTGTTGATTGTTAAGAGCTCTTTACATTCTTCCGTCACTTCTACTTGATGGTATGCTTCTGCAAAATCTATTTGGGAGAAAACTGTCCCTCCATTTAATTTTGTGAAAACGTCATCCATGGTAGGTAATGGGTGTCTATGGAGCATCAGTGAGTCATTTAAGCCCGTTGAAAAATCTGCACAAAGTCGGATGGAGCCGTTTGCTTTACGGACAGCAACTATGGGTGCTGCCCACTGAGAGTGATCCACGGGAGAGATTATTCCTTCTTTTAGTAACCGGTTAATTTCGCTATCCAATTGTTCTAAAGCGGCATGAGGAACAGGGCGTTTCTTTCTAAATATGGGTTGTGCGCCGGGTTTAAGCTGTAAGGAAGCTGAAACTTTTGTGCACAGTCCTAGTTCCTGTCGGAACACATCAGCGTATTTGTGTTTTAATTTGTTTGTAATGGCTGTGCGTTCCGCGTCTGTGTTGAAGCTCCGTATTTCCATGACAGAATAGTTTTCTAACAGTTCTTTAAAGTCAGGAAGTTGTTTTATCCATGGCATTCCCATGAGGTCGTTTGAATCTGTGACGTAAACAGTACCCCGACCATGGTACTTTTGACCTGATTTATTTGCAACGGTAAATTTTGTCTCAAACATTCCTTCGGTCTTCACGGGTTGACCATTTGCTGCGCTTAAATTTGCCGTCGCTGTGGTAAGATTGGGGCGACCGATGGCTATCCATGTTGGACGAGAGATGAGAGTCACTTCGGCTCCTGTATCTAACCGAAGTTGAATCGGTCTATCGTTGATGATGACTTCAATGTACTGTTTGATTTCATTTCCGTTGTCTACTCGGTTAATAAATCGGTCTTGTCTTGAAGCACTCTTTTCTCTGTGTGTAAAAGAATTTTGTCTCCAGTTTGGATGATCCCGTGATACAAATTTTCGTGATTTGCGAAAATCTGGAGAACTCGTCGGTCTAACGTTAGGACACTCTCGTTTCCAATGTGGTCCGCCACAAATGGGACATGGTGTTTTTGGCTCTGCTTGATGTCGTGGTGACAATGGCTTTCGGTGAGGTGAGCGTATCTGTTAATGGCCTGAATTTCTACATCCGGTCTTTCGATTGTTTTAGTATCATCCAGTGTAGTCTTAAGTCGTTCAGACTCTGCTATTAATTCAATGACTGTAATAGGTTTTTCGCTATTTTCGCTATCCAACATGCGTAACAGCCTGGAACGTATCTCGACATGTTCTTGTGCCTGAAGTCCTGCTACATATTGGACACACTTATGTGTCTCGTCTGACATTCCTCGAAGCTCTGCTGCCTCCGCAGCAGCAATGATCTTATTTCCATAAGTGTTAAAATCACTCCCTGATGTACAAATTATTCGACTAAAGTCAAACCTTCGTCGAAAGAGACTTTTCTTAGGGCCAAATAGTTGTTCAAGGGTTGTGATGGTTTCTTCCCAACCAATGTCGCTGGGAAGCCGTGGAGAAATTCTGGTAGAAAAAACTGCATAAGTGTGGTTGTCCAATAGAGTTCGAAGAAGTTCAGTCTTTGACTCTTCTGGAAGATGTCTTTCGTGACCTTTGACAGTGTCTTCAAAACGTCTGAGCCACAGACTGAAAAATCGTCCTTCCTCTGGTTCGTAGGAAAACTTTTCCACTCTCTGACGTAGTCGATCAAAAAGTGTTTCTTTTGACTCTGTCTTTTTTTCTTTTTGGGACTCTATAAATTCTAACAGTTTCTTTTCTTTTTCTGAATTTTCTTTCATTAGCTTTAGGAATCTTTCTTCGCTCTTTTCCATCTGCATCCTGTGTCTCTCTTCGCTTTTTTCCATCTGCATCTGAAAAAGTTCAAATATCTTTTGAATATCTGCCATTGCGTGATTTTATTCCTATCCTTCGTCGCCAATTGTTGTGATGTTTATTTGTTTAGAAATCAAGTATTGATTTACAGATGTAACTGGATTTAGAATTCTTATAACTAGCAAGTAAAACATTAACTAATTTATATCCTTTGTACCCGGGACCTTCCCTTCAGGGAAATAGGTTATTGATATTAATTTATATACACATACATATATATATACATATATATATATCACATATATATACACATATATATATATACATACAAACACATACATACATACATATATATACATATATATATATATATAACAAAAATAAAATTATGACCAAAATAAAATGCGAGGGAAGGTATTAATTAAGACTAAAATCAAAGAAGCAAATATAAATTAAATTTAACATAAGAATTGTAGGTGTTAGTTTTCCGTCGATACAGGTGTTAGTTTTTCGTCGATAAGAATTGTACATAAAAATTGAAGGCCTTAAATGTCGAAGTATACATAGATAGAAAGAAAATAAATAAATAAAATTAAGAACAAAAATAAAACAAAGGGATGCATTAATTACCATTGAAATCATAAGAGCAAATATAAAATAAATATGACCCAAAATAATACATAAACTAGAATACCAAGAGCGAGAAAAATCTAAAATTAACGTCTACGTAATGTAATGTTTGGGTTATTAATTAAATTGAGAAAAGAGGGTGTTATGGTCACTATTACTAGTCAAAGCAAACAAACGAGGAATGTATAAAGTTCGACTGGTAGGAATCATAATGAGGGGCCGTCTCGGAGAAGAAGCACGTACACTATGACAGGTTCTAGGAAGTAGGTAGGATGACCTACAATTCTGGGAATGATATCTGGTAGATTTATAGACGAGCGTAAACGTCTCTTTGAAATGTGTAACCTTTCGTGACCTCGCTAAAGCGAGCGTGTGCGTCTCTTTAAAGTGTGGCAGAAGTGGTAGTTTTAGTGATGTTCTGAGGTTTATAGTATCTGGCTGTTTGAGTGTGTATATACCTACAGCTTGTACGAACAGTTGAAGGCACTTTTTTAAACTTTTATTCAATTGTCTTTTGCTCGTTTGATCTTAAGACCTTGACGTTATTTCTTGTCCAGTTGTTTTATTTACTGTATGTGACGAATAAAATTGTTGTAAATTACAACCATGTCTTCTACAAGCTTGTTGATTGCTCGAGGCATAAGTGTCTTTGAAGCGTTGCCCCTTGTTGTTAAACGACCGATGCCAGATATGACAGAGCGTGCGGCGGGCATGCGTGATACTTTGATGTGTTTGTGGCCTTTGGTGAATGTGTACATATACGGTTTACGAAAACAGTCAAATTTAGTTTTTCTGGTGCTGTGACCGGGAGCGGGAAACCGATCGGGATCGGTAAGGCAACCGGGAGCGGGAAAAGAGGGCGACAGGGAGCGTAAGAGCAAGCGGGCAAAGAAACGGGAGCGAGAGAGAAAAACGATTGAAAAACCTCTAAATACCCCGGGCAACGACGGTTACCCTGCTAGTTCTATTATAAAGTATGAAATATTTGGATGCGAGCACAGTAGCGCTGTAAATTTGATATAAATTACTCTACATTTTGGTAAAATATTTTGGTTGAAAATAACATCTTAAACAATTTTCTTAATTTTTTTTGATGAATAGTCCGCTTGATGAATAGACATTAGATGAACAGTCCTTATGATGAACCGTCCTCTTGATGAATAGTCCTTTTATGAATAGTCTTTTGATGAATAGTCCCTTGATGAATAGTCCTTGATGAACAGTCCTTTGATGAATCGTCCTTTGATGAACAGTCCTAGAATCCGTAAAAGGAGGCAAAAGATAAGAAAACATGTAATAACTTAAAATAAAAATAAACTAATTATCTTAATAGAAGGATATTAATAAAAACAATCAAATTTAGACACTGTAATTAAATTAACGTACATAAACTAAACTGGAGTTATGAGGATAAAATAAGTATAATTAAAAACGTTTAATTAAAGGATAAAATAATAGTAACAGTAATAATAATAATAATAAAAAAAGCAAGTATTATGATAATAAATGATTAAATTAAGTCGAAATTACATAAGATATTTAAATAAATAAAATCAAGAATATCTCCGCTTTCGTCGAATAGTGATGTTCTCGTTTGAAAGTAAATGGAGGAAGGAACTAGATGAGTAGGAACAATTGTCATCAATCGGACATTTTTCTTCGACACAAGTGCGCGCGGTATCATCAGGACTAACAGGTTGATCTAAGTCATCAACAACGGTCGTGAAAGAAGAAGGACTTTCTGTGAGGATATTTTCTAAAGTATCTTTAGATGACGGATCTTGCGTTGTATCGAAATATTGCGAAAATGAGCATGCGTCCAAAACGTCAGGACTGTTTGTTTTATACATATCACACTTATGATTAAGGTGAATCAGTCTCAAGAGAATTATCAAGTGAATGAAACAGATCAACAGAGCAGCAGTTACCGATGTCATGGAATTCATTAACATTGGAAACATCAAGAGTCGCGTTAGAAAAGGTATCGAGAAGATGACCATTTGAAATATCAACAGGACCCATGCTACTTCTGTTAATCGAAGAGTCAACATTGTCAGAGGCAGTCAAAACATTGTTACTCTTTTCAATATTCTGTCGTGAAGCAATGTCCTCGGTGAATCCAAATAATCTAAGAGTTGTAGAAAACTTTTCAAATTGTTTATTAATTGAAGGGCAGAGTTTCTGAATATAAAGAGCTTCTTTTATTTTAAGTAGAAGAGGATCGTATTCTTTAACAACAATATTCGAATTAGCAACGAGAACTTCCCGTGTGAGTTTTCGATGATGTATTGTTTCAAAATGCGGTCGAATACTGCCGGATTGCAGATGCATTGTTAACCTACGAGACAGTTTAGTTCTGGTATGACCAATATATTGTTCCACCTTACTGTGTGGCAACGGACATTTAAATTGGTATACCAAGTTGGTTTGCTGCAGGATATCATCTTTTTTCCGGGTTCTATTGTTGGTAATTACAAGGTTAAAAAGTTTAAGGTTTTTATAGTAAATATATAACTTCAACACGTTATTATTAGGATGTATAACTGAAACTTCTTTACTGATAATTCTACGTAAAACAGATTCGTCCAATTTATAATCGGAATGCATCTGATTTCTATAGAACAAGGTTATTAGTTTGATGTTGTCCTCTTTTACCTTCTGTGTAGAGGATTCTTTGGTAACCATCTTGGTAACAAGACTATTGATGGCGTTGTCGACAACGGTATTAGAGTAGTTATTGTTGATAAGAACTTTTTTAATCCTTTCGACTTCGATGTTGAACTCCATCCAATTCTCAGAAAATCTGTATGCCCGTAATAAATAACTATTGATGACACTAGCCTTGTATCTGTCGGGACACTCGCTATTACCATTTAGACAGACACCATTATTGGTTGGTTTAATGTAGACTTTAGTTGTGGAAGTAATAAGAGTATCTAAGAAATGTACTTGTTGTTTATTTTGATGATTCAAATCAACAGTAAAATGTAGAACGGATTTTTCTTCAAAACTATCCCTCAATTGAAACAAATCAGACTCATTTTCCACACGAAGAAAAATATCGTCGACATATCTAGCGTATAATAATGGTTTGGGATTGAAATTTAACAGAACAGTTGTCTCTAAATTTCCCATATAAAAATTGGCGAATGTAGGTCCGAGTGGAGACCCCATGGCGACACCGTCGACTTGGAGATATAAATTATTATTAGGATGTCGAAATGGTGATTCTGAAGTACAGATAGTCAAAATTTCTTTCAAAAGCTCTTCAGGAATTCTTGGAGGAGGCAACGTTGAATGATTATACACGTAACGGCAGATAATTGAAATTGTCTCTTGAACAGATGCACAAATTCCTTTATTCTTGCAACCGTGAACCAAGTCAACAAAATCAAGAGACGATTTTAGACTACATTGATTAGGACAAAATGGAAAAATTATCTTGTTGATATAATTAGCTAAATGATATGTAGGAGTAGGGCATTGAGAGATTATTGGACGTAAAGGATTACCAGCTTTGTGAGTTTTCACCATACCGTATATATATATATATATATATATATATATATATATATATATATATATTTATTTATATATATATATATATATATATATATATATTCTTTCGTGCATGCTTCGTTAAAAATAACTGCCCATTTTTTTTTTATAATTTTTTTAACATAAGATTCTAATCTACGGACAACAACTTTGTTTTTTAAGTAAAATTCTTTATTAATTTTCGTAGCGGGCTTACTGTACAGTTTCGGCTCGAAAGCCATCATCAGAGCCCTTTAAATAGAAAATAGTGAAAATATTCAAAAACGGACGAATGTAAAAGTCGAACTGAAATTGGAATAATGGCGAAACGTATTTACCTAAAACTAGACGATTAGGAAACAAATATAATGCAAACCGATATAGTTGCGATAAAACCAAGCGGAGATAAAATAATGTGAGATAAAATTAAACTGATATACATGGTATATAGAGAGCAGGAATACTACTGTAAAAACAGAAAACGTGAAGTGGAGTGAAATTGAGTTAAATATTGTTGAATGTTTGATATGGAATGAGAATCAGTTTTAGAAAGTATGTAAACTTACTAGAAATCGACTTCAAAAACCACGAAGCAACCAGCGAAACGGTAAACGAATAGCATGCCGAGAAGTAAATGTTTACGTTGTGACCAGCGAAGCGATGGCCGACACGAAAGATAAAATATGAAATATAAAATATAAAATCGGAATGAAAGGATCACGATAGTAATAGGTTACGACTGAAATAAAATAAAAGTATAAGTATAAAAGTATAGGACTGAATGAAATGCGGCTAATCACTTTCGTCTGCGGAAAGTTATGTTGCCGCAGATAGTTAAATGAGGGAATGCGGACGAGCAGTCCACACGCACGGATCCGCTGTCATCGCCAGGCGGAACCGCTCGATTAACCCCACCGGATACCGACGCCTCGACGCTATGGCCCGGGGTGGAGTGTAGGTTGGCCTCGCCGGACTCCGGCGCGCCGATGTCATGACTCGGGTTAGAGTGCAGGTTAGCTCCGCTGGGGCCGCCGAACACCGGCGGAAAGACGCGAAGACTAGGAGTAGAGTACATGTCGTCGGAGTCAGACATCTGCTCCTCGATGCGATGACCCGGAGTGGCGTGCGGGACGGCGTCGCCGGACGTCGAAGGGGTTGCATCGACGTAAATTGGAATATCCGGAAAACTGACAGACTTCGGCTCTCCATATCTGTAGCCAGGTTTAAAAGATAATCTGTCGTTCTCCGGGAACTCCTGGTGCGTCACGCGACGATTGAGGTAGCAATCGGAACCCGAGTGACGAGGCGAGTCAGGGACGCGTCGATCAGTGAACTGACCGCCGTGATCAAGGGCCGAGAACGCAGGCTGCTGCGACAGAGGGACGGGTGCGACCGTGGAACCGTCTGACGAAGAATCCGCGTCTGACTCGGTGAGTGGCAGGTCCGGGGAGACGTCGCGGAGAAGCCGAAATCCGGACGCAGCGTCCGCTGAGCAATGATCGATATGTGGAGAATTCAATCGTGAATCTCATATATATATATATATATATATATATATATATATATATATATATATATATATATATATATATATATATATATATATATATATATATTGTTACGATATTCAGGTTCTTTGAAAATGGTCCTTTATTTATTAGAAGAAATACACACTTAATCAAAAACTTTTATCTTAGTAACTGTAATTAAGACTGGTTGATTGAAGTTATGTAAATACTCACTCTATACTTTTTTTATGTCCTACTTAATTCATGATGTCTTCTGAGGTTTATCAGCCGTGATAGGAAATTATATAAACCGTAGATATAAAACTACCCCCTTCTTAATCCTGTTCGTCCCGAACAGTTTCATTGCCTCCATAGTATCTGGCAAGGCGGTCAACATGAACTACTTTCATCTTAGTACGTTGGCCCTTTTGAATCCGGTAGATGACATCATTGATCTTTTTAATAATTCTATATGGTACTTCCCAGTCCTGTTGAAGTTTAGGTGATTTCCCAATTTTGCGTTGGGGATTGTAGAACCACACCAAATCATTTTCTTTGAACTCTTTCATATTTGATTGGCGATCATACCGAGTTTTCATTCTGTCGCTGGCTGCCTTGATCCTATTTCGGGCTACGAAATGAATTTCATTTAACCGAGCCCGCAATTGTGCGGCATACTCGCTTTCCGATTCTATTTTGTCTCCCGGACTTCCAAACATAAGATCGCAAGGAAGTCGTATTTCCCGTCCAAATAACATTTTACTTGGGGTGGCCTTCGTCGTGTTGTGAACCGATCCTCTGTAAGCCATCAAAAATAACGGAATGTGTTTATCCCAATCAACTTGGTTTTCACCGACCATCTTAGACAAGTGCTGTTGAATAGTTCGATTAAATCGTTCCACCATACCGTCAGACTGAGGATGAAGGGGAGTTGTGCGGGTTTTATGTATGCCTAAAACACGGCACATTTCTCTAAACAATTGTGAATCAAAGTTCCTGCCCTGATCTGAATGGAGCTCCATTGGTACTCCATAGCGACTAACCCAGCCATCAACAACAACGTTGGCAACTGTCACTGCTTCTTGATTAGGTATAGCAAATACCTCTGGCCATTTTGTAAAATAATCTATGACCACAATAATGTACTTATTGCCAGATTTTGATACTGGAAATGGACCTGCTAAATCTATAGCAATTCTTTCAAAAGGGGAACCTACATTGTACTGTTGTAAATGGCCTTTCGTTTTAGCGTGTGGTCCTTTACTAGCGGCACAGGTATCACATTTTTGACACCATTCCTCTACATCCATTTTACAGTATACCCAATAAAATCTTTGGCGGATCTTGTCCAACGTTTTATTCATACCTAGATGTCCCCCTGATACTCCGGAGTGCATTTGTTGGAGCACTTCTGGCACTTTTACTTTTGGAATAATTAATTGCAAAACATTGGTGGAACCATCAGTGCTTTCCCAAATTCTCTTTAAAGATCCGTTCACAACCCTTAGAGAGTCCCATTGTGCCCAATACGATTTAGTAGCAGGACTCAATTCAGAAATATCTTGCCAGTCAGGTTTCTTCCCTTCTTCCATCCATCTCAAAATCGGCCCTATATCATCATCTTTCAATTGTTCGTCTCGAATCACTTCATCTGACCAAGTGTCGTCAATTTGAAACCGTACCTGAAAACACTGATTATTTATTTCCTTCCCCTCCATGCGAATGCAATACTTACATTCATCATTGCAAGGTCGTCGTGACAGTGCATCAGCATTTTTGTGCTGTTCACCCTTCCGATGCTGAATTTCAAACTCGTATGATTGTAAACGTTCGATCCACCTAGCCACTTGTTCTTCTGGATTTTTAAAATTTAAAAGCCATTTCAAAGCAGCGTGATCCGTTCTCAACAAAAACTTTTGACCATATAAATACTTGTGAAAGTGCTTAATAGAATCAACGATTGCTAATAACTCACGTCTGGTGACGCAATAATTGCGCTCCGGTTTCGACAAAGTTCTGCTATAATAAGCTATTACCTTTTCGTTGCCGTCAACAATTTGACTAAGCACTGCCCCTATTCCTTCATTACTTGCATCTGTGTCTAATACAAAATCTTTTCCAGGGATTGGATACGACAGAACTGGCGTCAAACTCAAAGCTGTTTTTAACTGTTCGAACGCCTGTTGATTTGCCTCTGACCAGTCAAACGGTGCATTCTTTTCTGTAAGCTTATGTAATTCCTTTGCAATGCTGGAAAAGTTGGCTACAAATCGTCGATAATATGTGCACAAACCAAGAAAGCTTCTTAATTCTTGAGAATTTCTCGGAACAGGCCAATGGTTAACCGCTTCAATTTTCTCAGGATCGGTTCTATACCCCTTCGGCAGAAACTATATGACCAAGATATTTCACCTTGTTTTTGAAAAGTGCACACTTTGCCGGATTTAGCTTCATACCAGCATCCCGGATCCTTTGGAAAACTTCTTCAAGATTGTGTAGATGCTCTTCAAACGTCTTTCCAACAACAATAATGTCGTCCAAATACACAAGACACGTTCTCCAATTTAATCCTTGTAACACATACTCCATAAGTCGCTCGAAAGTTGCGGGTGCGTTGCACAAGCCAAATGGCATCACTGTAAATTGCCACAATCCTTCACCTATTGAAAAGGCAGTTTTTTCGCGATCCTGGGGATGTATTCCCACCTGCCAATATCCGCTCTTAAGATCTAAAGTAGAAAACATTCGAGATCCCGCAAGTGTATCGATGGTGTCATCGATTCTGGGCAAAGGGTAACTATCTTTTTGTGTGACCTCGTTTAACATTCTGTAGTCGACACAAAAACGTAGCGAATTATCTTTCTTCTTAACAAGTACTACCGGTGAACTCCATGGACTATTGGATGGTTCAATAAATCCTTGTTTTTTCATCTTTTCCAGCATCTTTCTAGCTTCCTCTCGCTTTGCCAGTGGAAGCCTTCGTGGCATTTGACGAATGGGCTCTGTATTACCAGTTCGAATTCGGTGTTCAACGATCTTTGTTTTTCCATTGTCTTCTTCGTCAATAGCTATTATATCACAATACTCTTCAATCAACTTTTCCGCTTTGTCATAGTCCATTGCTTTTAGTGAAGTTTTAGCGGCTTCAAGCAGTGCCTGAATTTGCGAGTACTTCATTCTTTTTTTATTATCATTTCTACCAATCACCGTGTTACATGCCAATATGTGGTCGACTGGGCTGCATACCGCAATTTCGTCACCTTTTGTTAGTCGCTTGTCGCATTCTGTCACATTCATAACTCTGACTGGCACGAAGCTTCCTGACTTTGTTCGTACCAGTGTTTTTCCGATCATTAATCCATGTTTTTCAACTCCGTTCAGGGGCTCGATGAACCCAACAACTTTTGAGTTCTTATCGCTTTCTATTTTTGCCCAAACCAAAGATTCCGACTGAGCAGGTACAACGATGCTTTTTGTTACCAATACTCGTTTCACCGAAATCATTTCGCCTTTATAATAAACAGGTATTTCCAAATCCCCCTGTCTAAATGTTCCCATTTTTAAGTCCAATGCAAAACCATGTGCTTTCATAAAGTCAAGCCCAAGTAGACACTCTTCTTCTATGTCGGCAACTAAAAACTGATGCTGAAAGGTTCTATTTCCCAGCCTAATATCAGTTTGAATTTTACCAACTACTGGGACAAGCTCCCCAGTTGCAGTCTTGAGACGAATGCCATTTCCACTTTGCAAAACTTCTCCTTTTGCCAAACAAGGCCTTATAATTGAACAAGAAGCTCCAGTATCAATGATAAATTTACAGTTTTTTATTCCCAGTCTGCCCTCCACAAATATGCTTGCCCCTTTCTTCAAAATAGAAATTGGTACCACTTTATAAGGTAAAATATCGTTTATTGTAACAAAGTCTGGATTTTGTTTGTTGGAACGGGCCACTATGGGTCTTGCTTGTCTGACATCATCGTGCTTTTTGGAGTACCCTTGCTTTCGTTGCCCGTGTCCAAACATCTGGAATCTACAGTCCCTCTGTAGATGTCCCAACCCATCGCAATTCCAGCAACGCGGTGAGTTATGTTTTTTCCAGCTGGGCCTTTCTTCCATAATTTTTCGGACTCGATCATCCAGGTCATTTTCTTCGATTCCCACATTTCTTACCCGATAAGACTTATCAGATAATTCTTCAGAGGCTTCGTAATTCAAGGCAAATGCCAAAGCCTCACTGGGACCAGCTACTCGGGCGACCCTAAGAGCTTTTTGGGTTTCGGAGTTCTTCAAGGCCGCTATGAATCCATCCGCAATAATTGTATTGAGGACATTTCGAGGGCACAAGGGATATCCCAGATTGGCGAGTCGTTCTATATCCGCTTCCAGCTGTTGCAAGCTTTCTTCGGGTTTCTGGCGTCGACTCTTGAGTTGAGCTCGAAAAATTTCTGGCGCGTGTTGATTACCGAATCTGCTCTCGAGAACCTTCACGATTGCATCGTAATCATCTCTATCTGCAATAAGCTCGAGAAGCTGTAAAGCTTCTCCCCTCAAAGAAAATACCAGAATTTCCGCCTTCTGCTGGCTGGTTAACCAATTATTTTTCCTGGCAGCAATTTCAAATTGAGCTTTGTAGACGGACCATGACACAGTGCCATCAAAAGCCGGGGTCTTGGCATGTTCAACGGAATGAATTTTTTCTTGGACTTGGCAACCATTCTGTACTTGTTTGACCAATCTTGTTTCGATTTCTCCGACGTTCTCTTTCACCAGCTTCTCCAGGTTACTGACTCTGTTTTCAACTTCTAATAAACGAAGCCGATCGTCAATAATTAGCTCTTCAATTCTTCGTTGCGCTGCTCTGTTCTCTTCTTGTGCTGCTCTGTTCTCTTCTTGTGCTGCTCTGTTCTCTTCTTGTGCTGCTCTGTTTACTTCCTGTGCTGCTATGCTTTCCTCTCTCATCAATGTCATCAATTCCATTGGCGTTTTGATTTCAAACTCAAAAGTATCAGGGTCTTTTCCTTCATTTTTGAGAAATTGTTGCAGCCTTTCTTTTAGCTCGTTCTTTTTGCCAACAGTAGATAATCCCCTCAGAAGAAGCTGCCCTTTTAAATCTGAGCACTTCAATTCTTCCAAAGTAATTAAACCCATTTCCAAAAGTATCCTGCTTCCGACACCAGTTGTTACGATATTCAGGTTCTTTGAAAATGGTCCTTTATTTATTAGAAGAAATACACACTTAATCAAAAACTTTTATCTTAGTAACTGTAATTAAGACTGGTTGATTGAAGTTATGTAAATACTCACTCTATACTTGTTTTATGTCCTACTTAATTCATGATGTCTTCTGAGGTTTATCAGCCGTGATAGGAAATTATATAAACCGTAGATATAGACAGAGGGACGGGTGCGACCGTGGAACCGTCTGACGAAGAATCCGCGTCTGACTCGGTGAGTGGCAGGTCCGGGGAGACGTCGCGGAGAAGCCGAAATCCGGACGCAGCGTCCGCTGAGCAATGATCGATATGTGGAGAATTCAATCGTGAATCTCATATATATATATATATATATATATATATATATATATATATATATATATATATATATATATATATATATATATATATATATATATATATATATATATATATATATATATATATATATATATATATATATATATATATATATATATATATATATATATATATATATATATATATATATATATGAGATTATATGTGTAAGTATGTATGTATGTAAGTATGTAAGTCCTTTATGCATTGCTTCACCATTCATCTGATCGTAATGCAATTTTCAGAAAAGCTTGAGAGGCAATCGGAGAAGGTTTTGTGAAAAATTAAATCGGTCACAAAATGAGCGGATCGGGAGAGCAAACGGAAACGTTAACTGCAGAATGAGCGGGAACGAAAAAGCAAGCGGGAACGGAAAAGCAAACGAAAGCGAAAGAACGACTGGGAAAGGAAAAGCGACCGGAAACGGGAGAATAAACGGAAACAGGAGAGCAAGCGGGAACGAGAGAGCAAACGGGAACGGGAGAGCAAGCGGGGAAGGAAACGGGAACAAGAGAGAAGAACGATAGAAAAACTTTGAAAAACCCCGGGCATTGTAGATACGATTGCTCTTCAAGATTGCTTTTTTTTAAATCGTCATAATTTTGTACATTAAACTTTTAATAAAAAAACCAAAATAGTTTATAAGACAAAACAACGTTTGCTGGGTCAGCTAGTATGTATATATATATATATATATATATATATATATATATATATATATATATATATATATATATATATATATATATATATATATATATATATATATATATATATATATATATATATATATATATATATATATATATATATATATATATATATATATATATATATATATATATATATATATATATATATATATATATATATATATATATATATATAAATGTTCATCGAATAAGATGATTAAGTTTGTGTCTCTTGTTCATCCCATGCGAATGTTAGATTCTTTTGAAATCTCATCTTAAAATGAAGGTTTGAAAGGAAAGTTCCTATTTTAACGGATAAACTAAATAGACAATCATAAAATTTTATTTAAATTTCTTTTAAATGAAATTTTAAGACTTTTAATATGTTAAATATATTGAAAAGCTTCTTCGAAAGAAACACTGAAAGCAAAACAAATATTTTATTTCCGAATTAAAAAAATTGTCATCTGCTGATTGGAAACGTCGGAAATGAATTTCCACAACTTTTCCGTTAGAAGATGTGGCTGAATGAGTGAGTGAGTGAATGTGTGAGTGAGTGAGTGAGTGAGTGAGTGAGTGAGTGAGTGAGTGAGTGAGTGAGTGAGTGAGTGAGTGAGTGAGTGAGTGAGTGAGTGAGTGAGTGAGTGAGTGAGTGAGTGAGTGAGTGAGTGAGTGAGTGAGTGAGTGAGTGAGTGAGTGAGTGAGTGAGTGAGTGAGTGAGTGAGTGAGTGAGTGAGTGAGTGAGTGAGTGAGTGAGTGAGTGAGTGAGTGAGTGAGTGAGTGAGTGAGTGAGTGAGTGAGTGAGTGAGTGAGTGAGTGAGTGAGTGAGTGAGTGAGTGAGTGAGTGAGTGAGTGAGTGAGTGAGTGAGTGAGTGAGTAAATGAGAAAAAGAGAGACAAATGTGGAAGAATATTTGAAGAAGCTTTATTAATTGGTACAGATATAAAAGCAGAGACACTCCAGCAACCATGTTTTTTCTTCTCCTTCAAGTGTTTGCTCTGCCTTTTATTGATCCTCAACAGCCACAACTCTTTTACTACTTTCTTTTCTTCTTTTTTATTCTCTCCCTTTCTAATACATACAGTCATTTCGAATAGTAAATATTTCGTTCGATGGATCGAATAGCGAACGAATTAACGTTTTCATACAATTCTGAGTTGCTAGAAAATCAGGAAAACTCCGTATAGAAATAACATCAATAGAAAAAAATTAAATGTATTGACCTTACAACTATTGTTTATCTGACGCGCTAAAAGTAAAACAAAACTTGCAACAAAAATCATTTTTTTGCAGTCCGAAAAAGAAACTTTATCCAATTAAGTGAATAAACAAACTTCTCTTTTTAAGCTCCAGCTTTTGCTGGAGGAGGTTTTGTTACGAGGGCACGTTTTGCGACCATCATTCGTGTTCTTGTACGAGTGGGGAGGGGGCATGGGTGGGGTGGGGTGAAGTGGGGTGGGATAGGAATTCTAATTTTATCATTGCGAGCTTTTCGAAATATTTTGTAGGTCTAAAATTGCACGGAGGCGATGAAGCGAATATAAGTCGGAAACGCGAAATCTGTTGGTGGAAATAGAACTTTGTTGTATTTTTTAAATCAATTGTTTACGTGTTTATTTGAAGAATAAAATGTTATTTTAAGGCTTTATTCTATTTTATAATTTTTTTCCACACCGTGCCCGCCATGCTGTACGCAACAGGTTTTGATAAAGCGCTATAGAAATGTTCGCATTGAAAATAAACAATGAGTTGAAGATAAGAGAAATGCTTTGTAAGCTGTTTATTTAAAAGTCTCGTTCTTGGAATTTTTACGGGTTTGTTCACACGTACGATTAGCGGTGTTGAAAACACGTACGTCGCACCTCAGAAATCAATCAAAGGACTTGTTTTACGAGATAACATTAAATTCGGAATGAATATCAATTATTTTGATGCAACGTGTCATTTTGAAGGCAATATGAAATAGTTGACAGATGTATCACAGTTACTCGTCTAAATAATTTCGTACACCCGCATACACGCACATAAATACAAAATGCTTTTCCACACAACATTTGCTTTTCAACACACACATATATGCTTTTCCACACAAACATATAAGCCACTTTGTCACACGCACACACACACCATCCAGTTTTTCCACAAAATACTTTCACATACATAAAATATTATGCCATACACTTACACGTACTTGGAGATTAAATACATTTTTACATACATAAACAATAAGCACAGACAGACACACAAACACAGGAGTACTACTCATTCACACACACACACGTACACATGCACACACAGAGAGGAACGCACCTAAATTGCTAAATTATCGTACAACTCATAAACAGAAGTTCTTAATCACAATGTATCTCTCGTTTTATTGTTGTTGAAATTCGAAAGTAGTTCATTTATTTGAATTTATTGTTGTTTTATTTGACGTATGAATTTGGCTTGCCTGTCGTCCAGCGGTTGGAATAAATGTCAGAGATCAAGACCCGGTCTGAATTTATGTTTCTCTCCTATTACACCCAGGCATGGAATCATCTTGCAATGATGAGCAGCTTGATTTTTGAACTCTGAAATCGTTTTCTTTATTTCTATTTATACGTATATCAGGGGCAGATACAGGACTCTCTCATCCCTATATCCGCCCCTGTATATGATGTGCAGTCATTTATGGAAGGTTTGCTTTTTTACAAACTTTTATTCAAGTTACAATCTCTGTTTGTTTGTTTGTGCGTGTGTGTGTTTGTGTGTGTGTGTCTTTCTCTGTACGTAAATCTTGCAAGTAAAATTTAACCAGATTTTTACTAGCTAAGAAGATGAAACTTTCAGCATAGCTGTATATTAGATGACAATACTTGATTCAATTAAAAAAACTTAATTTGAATATCTTTCGTATTTCTAAATCGAGTGTATTTGAAATTAAAGTTTGAGTTGAAAAACTCGTTTTTTCCTTTTCTTGTTTTAACAGGTGGGTGTCTTTATGACATGTGTTGCACGCGGCGTGGCTTTAATTTCGAAAAAAAATTAAAAATTGTTTTATAAAATTCTATCAAAAATGTACATATCATTAGATAAACTTTGAAAAATGTATTCGCATTCTCGCTGTTTAATACAACTGATGCTTTGAATGCGTATTTGTGCATATGTCTGTGTGTAGATGTTTGTGTATGTGTATGTTTGTGTGTGTATGTTTGTGTGTGTACGTTTGTGTGTGTATGTTTGTGTGTGTATGTTTGTGTGTGTATGTTTGTGTGTGTATGTGTTTTTGAGTGTGTGTATGTGAGTGTGTGTGTGTATGTGTGGTGTCGCAGGATTAATTTATTGATGAATTAGTTGATTTTTCAAATTTCTTCGGTCATTCAGGATGTGTTAACCTCAGTATATGAAGATGCTACTGAACACAAAATCGTGCAGTGATATTAATATTTCTGTATTGAGAGCATTTACATTTAATGTTTTTTTTAAAAATTTAAGTCATATAGGATTGCGTATCAGAAAGATTGTTGGAGGTTTTTAAAGAAATTGTAACACGTTTACAATTTTAGTGACATATATTAATAATAGAGCTGCTCTACGGTTAAAAAAATTAATCGAAATTAATTCAAAGATTAAAAAATGTAATCAAAATGTAATCGTGATTTTAACGCATTATTTTTAAATAGCATTTCTATTTTACAAACTTAGTTTTTATATAGCTTTTATTTCATGTTTTTAGCATTTTATATAGCTACATATTTTATAGTTTATAGTTACAAATCTAATTTAAGCTTGCTGCTCAAGCAAACAAGTTTTTTTCACATTGGTTGGATTGAGTGAGTCCTCTTTTTTGTTCACTATGTTGCCGGACACAAAGAACATACGTTCACATAGAACTGTACTAGCAGGTGATGACAAGTATCTTTTGCCAACTTTTTTGAGTTGTAGCCACCATTCAAGTAGACATTTATTTAGGTTAATTTCAGACTCTGTTTTATATCATTGAAGAAGAGAATTTGAACTGGTTTTTCTGACAAGTATTTCATCTTCCGAATCTGATGCGTCATACTTTTATAGCCGCTTGGTTGAAGGTTTTAGAATTTCAACGTTTGCCTCGCCTTCCACTAGTTCCTTAAGATTTTGATTCCATTTATGCATGAAGCGCGAGAACGATCGAAATTGATGTGAACGAAAATGCAATCTGTAAATAAGAAACCAAAGACACGCAGTGTTTGTTTTTTTAAGAAATCATAGACATCGTAAGTATTGTATCTATAAAAGAAATAATTAAAATTTTTCATCCGCGTTAAAATTTGTCATTTTAATCGAGTTAAAACTTTAACGGGTTAATCGAAAAGTTAACGTAGATTAAAAAACAGCTCTAATAACTATTTTTTAATTGTTTTATTTTACAACAATTTAAACAATTTAAAGAATATTATTATTACCTTTATATTTTATGTCTTTGCAACATTAAATATTCGGATGCATAAGTGAAATATGGAAAAACCACAAAAAAATGTTCAACGCATAATATGTAATTAATTATATACAGTTTTTTAATTAATTTAAAATTGGTTCCAGTCTATACTTGTCATCAGAAAAATAATATAAAATTGTCCCTGACTGAGCCACACAGACGTAACAGGAGGCGGGGAATACAAATTTTCACAGGCGCCACTCTTAATTACAAAGGAAGAAATTTTTTATTTATTTTTCTATTCATTTTTTGCTTTCAAGTCACGAGTTCACGAAGTGGTCACTTGTAACTCTAGCGAACTCTTTAAAGAGTGCCGGAACCGACTTCAGGGAGCAAGCAGTGGGACTGTTTGAATGCATCTGGGAAGTTGATGAAAATTCAAAAAAGACGTTGAAACGGCATTTCTAATTTGAATAATTCTATAATATTGCCTAGCACCTTAAATTATTTGAAACAACCGACTATCGCTTTTTGTTGAAGAAAGCCGATGGTACTTAAAATTTTTTCAATAAAAACAACATTTTAAAAAAGGAAAAAATCAACAAACTCTTTATTTTACTAAAAATTATTGAATTTTCTATCATAACTTTCAAACTGTTCAATCTGGCTTCAATCTACCAGTAGATGAATCGTCCGCTGGATGAACAATCCGGAGATGTACTATCCGGAGATGAACAATCCAGAGATAAACAATCCGGAGTTGAACAATCTCCAAATGAACAATCCGGAGATTAACAATCCGGAGATTAACAATCCGGAAGTTAACAATCCGGAGATGAACAATCCGGAGATGAGCTTTCCGGGTTTTCTAACGCTTGAAATATAACGAAATGTTTATATAGATTCTAATCAAATGTTTAGAAGAACAACGGTTCACAACTTTTATAATTTATAACGGCTACCAAAAGTGTAGCTCTGGCTGCTTTTTATCTCAAATCTAATTTTTTAACTGAAAAATCAATACCAACTTTACAAATCTAATCCTAAAATCCTAATAATTTGCCAACGTTGCTGACAACAACAAAACCAAACGTTATTAATTTTATAGCAGCAACGTTGAGCATTCTTGTTAAGTAAAATAATAAAAACAATTTCTATATGTTATTTTGTTTTTATTTTAGATAAACGTTTCCCAAGTGATACTGCAAATGATGCGTTGATGTTGGAATTATAATTCTTCTTAAAACGATTAGATGCCAAATCGTTGTTTCTGCTGTCTTGAAAACTTGATAAACTTATTTAAAGAAGTATGCTGGTGTGCTTTGTTTTGTGACACTTCTGACATTGAGTAAAAAACATCATCTTTTGGAAATGAAATAACTAAAGAAGTTTTTTTTATTGATTCAATATAACCTCACATCACCACAGCAGTCTAGCAACTTTTCTATGATCTTATATATATATATATATAAATATATATATATATATATATATATATATATATATATATATATATATATATATATATATATATATATATATATATATATATATATATATATATATATATATATATATATATATATATATATATATATATATATATATATATATATATATATATATATATATATATATATATATATATATATATATATATATATATATATATATATATATATATATATATATATATATATATATATATATATATATATATATATATATATATATATATATATATATATATTATCTGGTGAGAAGATATGAATTAGCTAATACACAATATTTCAAAAATGAATTCTCGAAATTTCGATTTATTTGCCAGCACCAAATAGAGCTTCTTCAAAACAATGAATCAATGTTGCATTAGTATTTTATAAAAAGAAAGGTCCTGCTTAACTTGTTACCCGTGCCAAATTACACCCCAAATTAGTTTCAATATTTCGGTGATCTTATCCAATGTAACAAAACTTTTTATTCAACGTTGAAGAAGCAATGAAACCAAGAATTTTCACAACGCCATCAAACCGTAGTTGGCAATTAATTATCACTGACACACCACTTTATAGAAAAATGCACGTGTAGGCTAGTAAGAACTTGACAGATTGCTTTTAAAATAGACGATAGGATTATAACTGTCCATTCGGCAACACAAATTAGAAAGTTGTTAAAAATATTTTTTTACCTGCATTAAAATGTATAGAACTTTTCCCGTCCTCAGAATCTTTTCAGTCCCCCGAACCTTTTCCGTCCCCAGAACCTTTTTCGTCCCCAGAACGTTTTTGTTGTCCCTTCAAAAGAGCCGCGCGGATCAAATCGCCACCCGTTTCCCCTTCGCTAAACCACTGAATTAATGTTAGACATAACATTACGTTAAATTTGTTTCTTTATGTTGAACAAATATTAATATGTAGATATTGGGGTTTTCCATCACAGCTGTTAGGTGTTAGTTATAACTGGGGGGATGGTACTATAGGTTGGAGGGTGCCCATAAAACACGATTGTCAATAGCAAGCGGCCGTATAAAATTAAGATTTTTGCTAAATTTATTTTTCTAAAATGCAAAAATTATGAAATTTATTCCATGTTGTTCACCCTCCATGTTTTTATAAACAAAATTTCTAATATTTTCTCATTTCACTTTTTTGTCAAAAATCTTTTATACCGACGTTGTTTTCTTTGGAATTTTTTTATTTATAAATTTGCATGAAAAATATACTAATTATTTGATATTATTATTCTTGTTATTACAATTATTTAAAATTACTTCTAAATAATTTTGTGCGTTTTTAGTTATTTTTATTTAAAAGTTTAATTAATCACGCTTGTCAGTTGGATTAGCAGGCATGTACACGTTGAATGATGGAGTTTTTTAAGCAGGAAGAAATTTAATTCAAATCCATCAAGTGATTTTTATTCGCAGAAATGTCTGCCATTATCTAATAAATCATTATTATTTGATTAAAATTTATTCGAATTAACTAGTTGATTCAATGTATTGTATTCGTAATATATTGAATTTAAAGAAAAACGTTTTTACCTGACAGATTATTTTTAATTAGGAATAAATTTCTGAATTGAAAAAGTTGTACGTACAAATTTGGGATATTTTTTTTCTCTGGCGCCACTGATTGATGTTTTGGTTTTTTTGTGATGGATGCGTCTAAATTACTCTAAATATATAAAATTAGTATCAACATGTCACAACGCCAGTCACGCTTATCCCCATAAATACAATCATTTGATGACTGCAATTTATCGACGATGCTCATCATCATCATCATCGTCATCGTCATCGTCATCGTCATTGAATTGCCATCGCCATCGCCATCGCCATCGCCATCGCCATCGCCATCGCCATCGCCATCACCATCGCCATCGCCATCACCATCGCCATCGTCATCGCCATCGTCATCGTCATCGTCATCATCATCACCATCATCATCATCATCATCATCATCACAACTGTGACATTTTGTATTCTTACACATGATAGTTGCTGTTGAAGTGCATTTCTTAGAATGCAATGTTGATAATGTTGATAACTTTTATGATCACATTTCTTTATTACGTTTTATGACACATACACTGTCATACACATCCATACACACACATAGTCTAACACACATACACCTGTATTTTGGTTAAGTGCAACCTTGATATCTTAACTGAACATTCGCGAGCTCATGCAGACAAAGTGTACACGAAACATGTTTTGAAATCTTTAAATTATGTCGTAAAGAAACTTATTCATGCTAAATCACAAATATTTTTTATAGGCAATTAACGATGACATCAGAATGGTGATAAACCTTACAAAAACAAGGATACCAAAATTGTTATTATTAGTTACTTCAATTCTTCTCTCGAACATTTTCTGTGGACGACACGTACAAAAACATCTCCATCCACCCAAACTGCCGAAATCAGCTAACGAATCTCAACTGGCCGCCTACTTACAGAAATTCACCTCAGCAAGGTACATGGTTTCAAGCCGAGACAAATATAGAAAATTGACGTGCGAGGAACGACTGGCATCTGGAACTGTTGAACTGAGGAAGAACAAGACGGAGGTGGCAAACCAGTCCACGATGACGACGACATACAACATCGTGGCTTTCCTCCCGTTTGACTCGAACAGCAAGAAGAATTACAGTTTCATGTTCAGCATCGAGAAAGTCTTTCCTGCCGTTGAGATAGCTCTCGAGATCATCAAAAACTCAAAACTTCTACCGGACGGACACGAACTGGTTTTCAGATATGCAGAAGACTTGCACGACGATCACGCCGAATCGCTCAACACGGCCATCCAGCTTGTGTTCAACAACAAGGCGGACATGTTCCTCGGTCCGGCCTTCGATTATGCGGCTGGTCCGATAGCCAGGCAGGCTCGCTACTGGAACATGCCACTGTTCACTGCAGGCGCATTTGCCAGTGAAATTGGTGACAATAAAAAGGAGCTGTACAATATGGTCATCCGAGTCGGAGCTACGATTGATGTTCTCTGTCGTAGCATTCTGAGAACTCTTGTGGAATATAAATGGCGCAAGGTTTGTTGATGGAGTACTAATTAAAATTATTTATTTTTACAAATTGTACACTGAAATTATGGAAAATCAGATTGATTTAAATATATTAATATAAAACTAAAACTGCTTGAAAAGATATTTTTGTATGCAACTTTAGAGTTTATTTTTAGTTTGCCTGATGACTTTATTTAAGAATGAAATAAGGGATAACTTTTTTTGGTAATCTTCTGGCATATTAATGAAGATTACTACTGAACCATGAGTCATAATTATATCAAAATAATAATTACCATGATTTAAGCATTTTTCTGATAATTATATTTCTGAGCTTGGTAATAACAATAGTTAATTAATTTTATCAACCAGGTAAAATTCGTTCGTCAACCGGACGGCTTTGCAAGAATAACTGCCAAATTCTGTCAGCTTGTGAACACGGGCTTCCACAACTTACTTCGAAGTCTGCCAAATGATTTCTCGGCTGCCTTCATGAACGTAAAAACGGCCAAAGAGTTCTTGAATGTTACCAACGAGGAGATCGGCATGAAGTACTCAAGTGAGAAAAAAATTTGATAATTTTTTGACCATTTAGTTTCATTTGTCTGTCGAATGTTGTTTGATGTCTGCTGTCTGATGTTTGTTAATTGAAATATGTTTTCTTATGTCTGTATGATTTATTTAAAAATATTTTATTTCATTTGTTAAGTTTTTTTTAGTTTCACCCCACAAACATCGTCACAAGATTGAGATTTTTATTGAGATTTAGCATACGCCTTATCAAGACAAGTCTTGCTCAAGGCGAGAGAGGGAGAGTACTTGCAAAGGCAGCCATTTATAGGCGCCTACCCCTTTAGCAAATGCGAGTGAACTCCTTGCTTAAGGAAGTTACGCTGGTGACGCCGGCGAGGTTTGAACAGCCGACCTAACGATCGACAGGCGAACGCTCTACCGCTCTGCCACCAGCGCCTCAAAGATGTCCACATTGAGACTATGCTTTGTTTGATCGTGGCATTATTTATTGATTGTTTCACTAAATCATTTTTATTTCACTTCCAAAATTGTGTTTCGAAGTCGGTTGCTTTATCAGTTATAATAAATAATAGGTTATTTAACTACCATTGTTTTTGATGTTTAGCTGGCAAGATTAGCAGTTTTTGTTTTATCAAAATATGTTTTAATTTAAATTAAGTTTATTTATATTTTCATTCATTTAACGCTAGTTAACAGATGAAATAAAAGCTCAGAACCATTTATTTATAACATGACTCTTATGTCTATTCTACTTTCTCTAACTCTTCTCTTGAGTCTGTTCTTAATAAAATAGCTGCCTGCCTTCAATCTATTATATCCTGGAGTTCTTCTATGTGTCTTAAACTTAATCCTGACAAGTTTGAACTAATCTATTTCAACAAGTCCTCTAAATCCCTAAATCCTCTTCCTTTGGTTTTGCCACCACCATCTTCTCTTTCCATTTCTCCTTCTCCCTTGATTTGTAGCTTAGGTTTTTTCTTTGACTCTAACTTGTCGCTAACCCCCCAAATTACTTCTGTTACTAAATCCTGCTACTTTCATCTTCGCCGTATTAAGCAGCTTCGTCCACTTCTGGATGATCCTTCGCTGCAACTTTTAGTCTCTTCTCTTGTCCTGTCTCGAATTGACTACTGCAATTCTCTATACTATGGTCTTCCTGACACTACCCTCTATCCTCTCTCTAAAGCCTTCAACTCGGCTGCTCGCTTAGTTTCTCGCACCTCCTACTCCTCTCACATCTCTCCATCTCTTGTTCTTCTCCATTGGCTTCCTCTCAGATATAGGGTGATTTTTAAAATCTGTTTAATAATGTATAAAATAAAAAATTGCCTTTCTCCTCTCTACTTAACTAATTTAATACATATCCCTCCTAAGTCTGGTCTTCATTCTTCTTCTCGTAATCACTCTCGCATCTTCACTATTAAGCATTCTTTTGCTAAACGCTCTTTCTCCTACTCTGGTCCCTATCTCTGGAACTCTCTTCTTTCTTCTTTTACTAACTCTACTTCTCTCACAGTTTTCCGTCGTGGACTTAAAACATATCTGTTTAATAAGTTCACGACCGAGCGCTATTGAACACTGCGGAAATAGCGCTATATAAATAATTGATTGATTGATTGATTGATTGATTGAACGTTTACTGTTTTTAGTACATTTTTGAAAATTTTTTTCTAAAAAGATTGTTTAATGATACACCTTGGCCTGCTGGATGGCTGGCTGGTGAAGAAAACAAACTCGAAAACCAGACACCGTAAGAGCCGTAGAGAGTTCGGGGATTTTTTGCATTAGAGTTGTGTCAAAAAGTTATTCCGAAGGCGATTAGTTTAATGGCTCTAAGTCTCAATAATTTTTTCGTAGGTGTAAATTTCTTGATGGAATTTAGTGTTGAAGAAAATTTCCACATACGATGAGAAATATATCATCTCTCAGAAACTTTTTAAGGCAAATAATCATATTAGTTTAATAAGCGCAGGTAACAAAGATATTGCTGTTGCAGAAACGATTTTCGACAGTTACGTGTTTAGTGGCAGTACTTGAATGAGGTGTGTGATGATGACACCTGTGATGCGGCGTTTGGACAAGGTATTTCACAACGTTTGTATGGCGGGCCGAATTTATTAAATGATCATCGTCTCCAAGACATGGGGATAAGTTGGTCTTGGAGAAAAATAGTTTTAAAATGTATGGAACAGAACTCCAAGTGATGTTTAATGATTCGAGCGCCCATGCGAGGGATACTGCTATGGATCAGGAAATTGCTACTCCGGATGTTGCGGGATAGGTAGAAAAGGTTTTTTGGGATGCTACTGAAAAATTTAGGGGTGTAGGTATTTGAAAAGACTGTTTTGTTGGGAAAGTTTGAAAATGTTTTTACAAATGCCAATGAAACTGAGGCTTAGGGTGGTTTGGCCAATAATTTTGTGTTTCAATGGTGGTTCGCAGAAATTGAGCTAAAACATAAGAAAATCGAACAGTTCTGCGTTTACGATAATCCTGTGTTTATAATCTTAAAAAGCGGTAAAATGTTGGAAACTGACTGTGCCGTAGAGTTGCGGGTTCGATTGCGTGGAGCCCTCGGTGACCTAGTGGGGGCCCGCTGTGATCGACAGCCATGTATGAAAAAATTGAGATGTAACGATTTGGAAATTTATTGAATAGAAATTCAAAAAATTGAAAAACCACTACAAAGTTAGTATTGAGCTGAAGACAAATAAATCATTATAAATTTTTGGACGACCTCCGAACCTCGCCACTGGTCGTTAATGATGTTCACGATCTCGACGGTACCGCAGCCATGTAAGACACCGTGCTGTCATCCCTTCTTCATGGTCAGATACCCTGACGATTAATTTGGATTCGTCATCGTAACTCGGACACGTTGTTTGATGATGACTATGGCGAAGCCAAAAAGCGAACTCGCTGCCTCGAAAGGATCGCCTTTCAAACGTCACTCGCCGACAACATTTCTTACTGGCAACTGCATCAAGCGGCTTATTATTATATAGGTTTTTTTTATATAGCGCTTTTTTAGAAATAAAAGTCGCAAAAGCACACTGCACAATTAAACGGAAGAGAACAAATCTGTCTTGAGCCGTTCCCGAAAGACACCAAAAAGGCATCGCTGAATCCTTCAGAGCGGTGGGAAGGCTATTTCAGGCTACAGGACCAGCCACAGAAAAACCACGCCTGCCAATCGTCACAGCCGCCGCCGATCGAAGATGAGACCGACCAAAGAGAGACCGGAACACATAACTCCTGAAGATAGACAGGAGCCATGCCATGGAGGCACTTATAAACCATAGAGCAAAGTTTGAAACGGATTCTCTGCGGAAAGGGAAGCCAATGAAGCCGCGTCCGCATCAGACCCGAAACGCTGGCCTAGCCAGCAATCGCAGCATGAGACGGGCAGCTGCCCGAAGAACAGATTGAAGCCTGTTGATCTGGAACAGCGGTAGACCGGCCAGGACCCCGTTGCAATAGTCAACACGGCTGTGCACTAGTGTTTTTACAAGGGAGTGAGCAGAATCTGTAGTGAGGCTCCTGCGGATGACACGTAGCTGACGAAGATGGTAGAAACAGGTACGGGTGAGATGGGAAATGTGTGTCTCCATGGACAGATCACGGTCAACCAGCACCCCAAGATCCCAAACTGTTGCAGAAGGCCTGACCGAAACCCCAGCAATGTCCACATCCCCCATCAGACAATGCCTTAGCCGCCGAGATGAACCCAGCCATATAAGCTCAGTCTTTGATAGATTGAGTTTCAAGCAATTACTGGCCATCCATGAGCTAATTTCGCTAATACAAGCAGACATTCTTGGCACAAGATCAGAACATAACATCTGAAGAGAGTCACTGTAAATTTGCAGATCGTCAGCATAGGAGTGAGCCGAGAACCCATGTCTGGTGGCGACACCGATGACATCAGCACTGTAAAGAAGAAGCAGCACCGTATCAAGGACGGACCCCTACAATACACCGTAGAGGAGAGAAACCGACTCAGATGTGACATTGTTGCAGCGGATGCAGTGGGACCGGTCCGTGAGGTAGGAGCCGAACCATTTCAGGACCGCACCCCCAAGACCAAACGAATTATGGAGCCTATCACACAAGATCTGATGAGCGACGGTGTCAAACGCAGCACTAAGGTCCAGAAGGCCCAGAGGTGTGATCCGTCCCAGATCGGCTGCTAAGTAGACATCCGAGAGCACCCTCAAAACAGCAGTCTCAGTAGAATGATACTTTCTATAGGCTGACTGGCATTGTGGCAGGAGGTTATTTTCATTGAGAAATATGTTCATCTGGTCGCCGACACATCGCTCCAACAGCTTAGACAAATACGACAAATTGGAGATCGGACGATAGTTGGCAGGGTTGTGCGGATCCAAGTTTGGTTTCTTGAGAACTGGCGTGATGATGGCATTTTTCTGAGTTGAGAGAAAAACCCTTGTCTTAGCGAAGAGTTGGCCAGAAATGCCACGAATGGTGCCAGTTCATTGGAATATTGTTTTATTATCCATGGCTTATAGGAAGAAGCGGGCATCTTCTTAGAAAAACAGGATCAAGAAAGAGCACTCGTCCAGCCGCAAGCTGTGGTTTTTTTTAAATAGAGGCCTCGACAATCCTAGCGCTCTCCCAAATGCTATTCAATTTGTACAGTTTTTTATTGAGAAGTTGGATGGCGTGCGGGGATTTACGGCCAATTGTCATCCTCCACCAATCTCAACTCTTTATGGCAGTGCGCCTTTGTACGGTTTCGCCACCACTAACCTTGAAGAAGTCATCACGACAATGAACTCAATGCCAGACAAACAATGTTCTCTGGACCCAATACCTACGCGGTTTAAAAAAAGTCCCGCATATAATTGGACCATTCATAGTCAAACTATACAATAGATTTCTTTCCGCTGGTATGCTGCCTCAATTTTTTAAGTCATCTTATATTACCCCCATACCCAAAAAGCCAATCTCGATATCGGCGATACCAATTCTTATTGCTCCATATCAAATCTAACAGTAATTTAAAGCTTCTGGAACGACTACTCTTTGGCAGAATCACAAAACATCTCAATGATATTAATCTCTGGTCTAGAAAATAATCAGCATACTGTCAACTTCACTCGACAGAAACGGCTGTGTTCAAAGTTCATTCGGATGTCCTAAACGTCGCTAACTGAAAAAAATGCGCACTCCTGGCTCTTCTCGACCTTTCTTCAGCATTCGACACCGTCGACCACCAAATACGTCTCTTTTAGACTGGACGGAGACGCGCTCGGCTAGCTGCTTTCTTACCTGATTGGTAGGGTCTGTCAGGTGAGGGTCGGCGGCGTATCGTTTTTTCTCTCCTGTGACATGCGGCGTTCTACAAGGATCCGTTTTCGGCCCAACCGTTTGTTCACTCTACGCCTCTGACCTCTATCGCCTCATATTCAATTATGGTTTGCAGGTGCATTTTTACAAAGACGACACCTAAATCTATGGTCAATGCTGTCTCGATTAGGCTGCTTGAGCTTTCGTTTCGGGTCTCGATCTGTGTTGACGACCTTTATCAGTGGATGAAATCAAGCCGCTTACAATTACACCCGACGAGATCAAAGGTCATCTGGTTCACTAGCCGACGGCGCAGCTCCCGGTGTCGATTTGCCGGTCCTCGTCCAACTTATTGCACCGCAGTAGTTGGCAGGCTGGAGTGAGTAGAGTCATGTGCCCACGATAGCCTTGTCCTTTCGGCAACCTCTCTGCTCCAAAGCCAACATTTGCTTTGCCCCTCCCCCATAATTTTCAAAAATTGATTTTTTTCCTTAGAGTTTACTATATATTTCTTAAATTTTATTATTACTTAACTTAGTGATGATTCAGTGCCTAATGGAATCCTTCTGGCGTGTGTAGATAATTTGGTTCCCCTGATTTCCAAAATTTTAATTTTTTAACTTGGAGTTTACAATATAATTTGTTAATTTTAACTTTACTTAACCTTGTGATGATTCAATGCGTATTAGAATTGTTTTTGCATGTATAGATTTTTACAACGTTTTAATTAGGTCACTTTGTTGTCTGTTTCTTTTAGATTTCCGAGATTGTCTGTCCGCGAATTCCATACGATGGTGTTTTTTTTACAAACTCTTATTTAGATTACAATCTCTGTTTGTGTGCGTGTGTGTGGCTTTCTCTGTACGCAAATCTTGCATGTAAAATTTAACCAGCTTTTTGACTTGCTAGGAAGCTGAAACTTTCAGCATAGGTTTATATTGGATGACAATGCATATGCAATTAAAAAAACAATTTGAAAATCTTTCGTAATTCGAAATCGAGTGTATTTGAAATTTATGTTTGTGTTAAAAAAACTCGTTTTTTCATATACTTGTTACAATGTTTTTAGAAAGTTTTATTTAGGTTACAATCTCTGTTTGTTTGTGTGTGGCTTTTTCTGTACGCAAATCTTGCAAGTAAAATTTAACCAGCTTTTTGACTAGTTATGAAGCTGAAATTCTCAGAATAGTTTTATATTGGATGACAATACATGATTCAATTTAAAAAAAACATAATTGAACATTTTTCGTATTTCTAGGCTACAACATCAAAACTTTAGTAAAACAAATAGTTATAAAAAACAATGCGCCTGCAACGTTTTTGTTTTGTACACCCAATTTTAACTACAAGCATAAACATTGAGGTGAAATATTATTTGAAATCAAAGTTTGTGTTAAAAAATTCGTTTTTTCTTCACTTGTTTAAACATTGTAACCGATTGATCATGTATTGCCATCTACGACAGCAGGAATTTGCTACATCGATGATTTAAGAAATTTTTTTTTATTATTCATAACAAAAAACTATATCCTAATATTAATATATATAACTAGAGATAGCCCGTCAAAAATGACGGAAGTTTTATGCCGTTATTATAAAAATAGACAACAAAATCAAAATGACATTTGATAACCATAAAAAAAATCTATATATATAAAAGAACATGTCCTGACTGACTGACTGACTGACAGATGACTGACTGATAATCAACGCCGAGCTCAAACGCCTCATCCTAGGAACGTGAAATTTGGAACTTATATTACTTTTATAGCGTAAACATCCGCTAAGAAAGGATTTTTGAAAATTTTGCTCCTGAGGGGAAAAAACTGGAAAACAAACTTTTTTCTAAAACAATGTATATCTCGAAAACCAAAAATGAGGAGATTTTGAAATTTAGTATATAGATTCTTTTTGAAAAATAAAAAGAAACGTGTTTCACCATTTTTTGAAAATTCGGTTTCCCGGACCTCAAATGTGGGTTGGAAAATTGGGTTATTTGGTTTTTAAAGTAGCTTCTACTCAAAAACTGTTAATGCTACAGGAGTAAAAATTAGTATTTAGTTTCTACTCCAAAAATAATGAAATACGTGTTTTAGCATTTTTTGAAAATTTGATTTCCAGGACTTCAAATGTAGGGTGGAAAATAGGGTTATTTGTTTTTTAAAGTAACTGCTACTCAAAAACTGTGAATACCACAGATTTAAAAATTAGTATTTAGTTTCTATTCTAAAAATACGTGTTTCACCATTTTTTTATAAATTTGTTTCCAGGACCTTAAATTTGGGCTGGACAATAGGATTACTTGGTTTTTAAAGTAACTGATACTCAAAAACTGTAAATGCTACAAAAGTAAAAATTAGTATTTAGTTTCTACTCAAAAATAATGATATACGTGTTTCACTATTTTTTGAAAATTTGGTTTTCAGGACCTCAAATGTGGGGTGGAAAACTGGGTTACTTGGTGTTTAAAGTAACTGCTACTCAAAAACTGTAAATGCCACAAAAGTAAAAATTAGTATTTAGTTTCTACTCTAAAAATAAGGATATATGAAATTTTGGTTTTCATGATCTCAAATGTGGGGTGGAAAAAGGTTTCTTTGGTTTTTAAAGTAACTGCTACTCAAAAACTGTGAATGCTACAGATGTCAAAATTAGTATTTAGTATTTACTCAAAAAATAATGATATAAGTGTTTCAACATTTTTTAAAAATTTGGTTTCCAGGACCTCAAATGTGGGGTGGAAATAAGGGTTATTTGATTTTAAAATAACTGCTACTCAAAAACTGTAAGTGCTACAAATGTAAAAATTAGTATTTTGAAGTTTTGTGCCGGTTAAAAGTAGCTAAGTCCAGTTTATCACCGGTTGGGCCAAGCCGTTGTTTTAGAGTCTTCACACGGGCCAGGCCAAACCTTAAATCAAAGTGGGACGGGCCGAGGTTTTTCACCAAGTATATAGATATTTTAGTGATTTTAGGGTCTTCAGTTGGGCCGGGCCAAACCTGAAGTCAAGGTGGGACGGGCCGAAGTTTTTCATCAACTATATAGAACTTCTAGGCCTGTAAGAATGGGCCGGGCCTAATTCAAACGGGCTGTTCCGGGCCATGAGTTTAGGTTTTTAAAACGGGCTGGGCTAAGTTGTCGATGGGCCGAGCCGAGACCTAAAAAATTGATCTCTACTATGGATGCACGGTTCAAACTCTCTAATTTCATGCGAGCTAAGCCGCTACGGGCACTGCTAGTTTTATATATAAGCAAATCAAAAATTGTTGCGCCCATGGAAGCGAAAAAAACTGCGCTGTTGTATGATCGAATATGTTGTCGAAAATTTTGTCTATCTAGATTGGCCGTGTCTGACATGAGGCTTTTAAGAAAATCGGGATATTCAAATGTATTACCGTGAATGTCAATTGGTTTTGGCAACATTACTTTGGCTTTTCGACAACATCGGATGGTTGCTCTGCAGCAAAATTTCTTGATCGACATGAAGTACATAAAACATCAAATTCACCACAATCATGTTGATCGAATTGAGTTTCGTTGAAGTTAATTGCTTCGTTACGAGCTGCCTCACCCGCACGATCTCGTGCTAAACGTGGGAGATTGCATTAGCAGCTCGATGTAGCTGCAATTCATTGGTAGACATTTGCAAAATTCGATGGCGTTGCGAGGCAGCTTTGGAAGTGTGAAGAGCTTCTAGATGTTGAGGAGTAAGTCGATAGACATAACGTTGTTGTGATGCGGCATGAGAAGCATGAAAAATTTGCAATTCCTCAACAGACATTTGTGCAGTGCGTTGTTGATGAGCTTCTGCATCTAAAACTCAAATTTTTGCTTTTGATTGTGGAGAATGCCACAGGGTTCAGGACTGACATTTTTGCAGTCGAGGTTGACGTTCGAGGGCTGGTTAGCAGCTCAATATTAAAACTGCTGAAAACTCTTGGTTTTTCAAACCGAGAAAAAACTCGAGCCATCAAGGAGATTTCCCAGACAGCTGAAGCTGCATCTTTTTGGATTTCTTCTAATAGAAAAAAGAAAGCGCTACAAGATGCACACGAAATGGTTTAGCCTTGGGCGATAATCGTTCCAGCGATTTCAAGTTTTGTTTCGAACGGTTTTCTGCTGAACTTTGAATTTTCGTGTTTCAAGTTAGGAATTTGGACATTTTTCTCGCCGAAGGGCGTCCGTCTGATCAACGGACGTGGGCCCACCTCTCTTAAAAGCGTCAAGAAGTTTAAGGGCCGAAACGCTAAAAATGAGAGGTTCTTTTTCTGAAGACATTCGTCGACGAAGCTCGCAAAGAGTTATAACACATTCATACATACATACAATTGGAAATAAATCCGCCACAATAAGCGAATTCCTAATCTCTTCCAAAATAGACATCATGTGTATCGTCGAATCATGTCATGAGTCTTCCTTTTCGCCCTCTCTAATCGCCTCAACCCCTCTTGGCTACCAGGCTTTGGACAGACCTCGCCCATCACCTCTCGATGCTGACCTCGCTAGCCTCCGCGGGCCTCGTGGAGGAGGCATATGTATTATCCACAAAAACAACTTCAGGTCCTCCATCAAGGATTTTGGAAGCTTCAGCGCTTTTGAGTTACTATCTGCCTACGTCACATTCCGTGATTCTCACCAATTAATTTTGGTCCTATATCGACCAGGTTCTGAATCTGTTACAGAATCGTTTTTCTCCGAATTTTCAGAGCTTTTGGGAAAAACTGCCGACTACTCCTGCGATCTGATCTTACTTGGGAATATCAATATTCACCTGGATCAGGACATCACTACAACCAGAAAGTTTCAAAATTTGCTCCTGAGTCATGGCCTCACTCAACTGGTAACAGGACCGACTCATGACCCTTGATGTGGTTATCACGCGCTCATCTTCGCTCATAACAAATATACTAATCATCCCTCCTTCTTTATCCGACCATTCAATCATTACCTTTTCAACTTGTCATAAACCACCCCCCATTATCACCGAAAAAGTGGAACGCCGTTCCTTCAGGTCATTCGACTTAGCATCATTCAGTATCGATCTTCAAAATACCAGGCTCTTTGAAGTCTCGGCCTTGAAATTGGACAAATCTGCTGAACAGCTGTTCGATCTCTACGATGCAACAATGAACGAGCTCCTTGATTGTCATGCTCCACGGAAGTTGATTACCTTAAGGATAAAGCCAGAAAGCCCCTGGTTTGATGCCGACTGTAGTCGGTCCAAAAGACTAAATCGTCGACTCGAACGGCGTTATTTGTGCACCAAACTGTCGTCGGATAAAATAGCTTGGCACACCCAGTCCATACTCAAACGTCGACTGTTCCAGAAAAAGTGATCAAGCTACTTTCGACATAAAATTGAAGAAGTGACTGGCGATGGCCGGGCGACTTGGAGATCTTTAAACTCTCTTCTTAATCCAGTCACTGATATTTCTGCTAGTGGTCTTGCTCCTGATGAATTGCTTGACTAATTCACGCTGAGGATTGAAGACATTCGTCGAACCACAAAAGACGCCCTACCTCCGCTTTTCAGTTCTTGCCCGGCCGATGTTCCGGTTCTGGCTGCTTTCGACGATATCACTTCCGAGGAGGTCAAGTGCCTACTCAATCGCCTTGGGACTAGACAGTGTGAGCTTGACACTGCACCTGTCTGGCTCATAAAAAAACTCAAAAGCGTGTTTGCTCCTATTATTTCCCACCTCGTAAACACTTCATTTCAAGATGCGTCACTACCAGCCAGTCACAAAAGGGCTATCGTCCGACCTCAACTCAAGAAAACGGGGATGGATCCCGTTGATCCCAAAAGCTACCGCCCCATATCAAACCTATCGTTCATCTCAAAATTTATTGAACGTGACGTCCACCGTCAGCTTTCTTCACATATCGAATCGATGAATCTGCTTCCGCAGGTTCAGTCTGGTTTTCGCAAGTACCACAGTACAGAGACAGCAGTAGGGAAAGTTTACAACGACATTACTCTTTCACTTGACAGGGGCCAACCGACTGCGCTCGTGCTCCTTGACTTCAGTGCGGCTTTCGACTGTGTCGATCATGTTCTCCTTACTGATCTCCTTCACACTAGCTTTGGCGTGACTTCAACCGCACTTGACTGGATTGGGTCTTTTCTATCAAATCGAACACATCTTGTCCGATTGGGCCGGGCGACGTCGAGAGTATCGGCCGTTGACTGTGGTGTGCCTCAGGGTTCAATCTTAGGTCCACTTCTCTTCATCCTTTACACAAGCCATATTACTCGAATTGCTTCTTCTCACGACGTGCAGACTCATCTTTACGCTGATGATACTCAGCTGTACATTCATTTTGACGTAACCGACCTGCAGTCCGTTAGAGAGCGTCTTGTCGCCTGTGTCAGCGAGATTCGCGTTTGGTCCTCGTCTATGAGATTGAGCCTAAACCCCTCTAAAACAGAACTTATCTGGTTCCATCGAGGGAACATCTCAACGCGACACCTGGATGACTGTGTAATCTTCAAATCAGTACTGACTGCGTCATCACCCCCGTGAAGTCTATTAGAAATCTTGGGGTGATACTGGATAGCTCCTTGCTAATGAATCTACATATATCGGCCGTGGCACGATCTTGTTTCTTCCACCTACGCCGCATCCGACAGATCAAGAATGCCGTAAACAAACACTGCGTGCGGATTTTGGTCCAGGCTCTTGTTGTTTCTAGATTAGATTATTGTAACGTGGTCCTTGCTGGCCTGCCGATGACTGCTCTTCGCCCGCTCACTGCGGTTCTTCATGCTGCTGCACGTCTTATCGGTGGCATCTCTCGACGGGACCACATCACGTCTCTTCTCCGCCAACTACACTGGCTCCCCCTACCGGAAAGAGTGACCTTAAAACTCTGCTTACTGGTTTACAATATCTTAACAAATCGTGCCCCTGCCTACATGACACGGATGATAAGCCTGTGCTCCTCTCATTCTGGTCGTCAACATCTACGTTCGTCCTCCCATGGTGACGCTGTCATCCCAAGAACTCGTCGAAGTTTCGGTAAACGAGCATTCGCCGTTTCCGGGCCCGGTGCATGGAACCAACTACCTAAATCTATCCGAAGTGCTGTTCTAAATGAAGACTTCAGAGCATTGTTGAAAAAACACTTTTTTAATTTGACATATTGTTAATGGCATTCTTAGTGCAAGACTCTTGTTTTGTTTTAGATAAAATAAAATAAAAAAATAAAAAAATACATACATACATACATACATACATACATACATACATACATACATACCAGATTTTTCAATTATTAAAATGTGAACTTAATGTGAACTTAATTAAAAGGAAAAACAAAACTAATATATATATATATTTATATATATATATATATATATATATATATATATATATATATATATATATATATATATATATATATATATATATATATAATATATAATATATATATAGGTTCTATTAATTCCTCTTTTGGTTGCAATAAAATACAGAATGTCATTGGAGAATATAAACCAGGATATATGTACGGGAATGCAAAGATACATAAAGAAGGCACTCCTCTCAGACCTATAATCTCGCAGTGTCCCGCACCAACGTATCAGTTGGCAAAGTTTCTCAATCAATTAATTTCTCCATATTGTCAATCACAGTACAATAAAAAATCTTCTAGTGAATTTGTTGACCTTGTTAATACTTGCTCTCAGAGAGGCACGATTTGCTCATTGGATGTAGTGAGCTTGTTTACAAGTGTACCTATAGAAATTACTATTGAGATAATTTGTTCATCTGTTTATAATCATCCTGAGCTTGAACCACCTTGAATTTGTTGAAAGAGGCTCTTTTACTGTGTACTACTGAGTCTCCTTTTATTGCTCCAGGTGGTGAATTATATCTCCAGATAGACGGTGTGGCAATGGGGTCACCTCTGGGACCAGATTTTGCTGAGTTTTACATGTCTGATGTGGAAAGAAAGTTAAGTTCAATGATTAATGAAAATACTTTGATTTATTGCAGATATGTAGATGATATTTTTATTATGTCACGTCCCGATAAGAATGTTTTTGATTTAAAGAAGGCTTTGGAAAACTCATCTGTACTCAAGTTTACACATGAATCTTGTGGAAAAGATGGCTCCTTGCCCTTTTTAGATGTGTTGGTTGGTAATGTTGGTGACAGGCTGCAGATGCAAGTATATGTTAAACCAACAGATTCAGGTGAATGTTTGAAAGGTAATAGTGATTGCCCTGATAGATAGAAACATAGTGTTATAAATAACTATTTGACAAGAGCATATAAACTCTCGAATAGCTGGATTGATTTTCATTTGGAAGTTCATAGGATTCGGCAACTGCTGATTAATAATGGATTTACTAATTGCATGTTTGATATGTGTCTGAAAAAGTATTTGGATTACAAGTTTTCTAGTGATGGTAATAATTCTCCAAGCAAGTAGTGTGATGATATTAAACTGTTTTATAGAAGCCAAATGCATAAAAATTACAAGATGGAAGAAAATATGATTAGAAAAATTATCTTGAGCAAAGTTAAACCAGTTAAAAAAGATTCTAAGTTGAAACTCTGTATATACTATAATAACATGAAAACACATAATCTTGTTCTCAAAAATAGTCCTGTCAACTCTAATAATAGTCTGAAGCAAAGTAATGTTGTTTATAAATTTACTTGCCCGTATCATGAAGATATACCTCATTGTTATATAGGTCATACTAGAACGACACTTGCTAGAAGGTTGACGATGCATGTTCAAGGTGGTAGTATTGCAGATCACATGAGGGTACAACATCATATTCGTCTTGACAGAAAAATGTTGGACTGCAACACTGAGATTTTGCGTAGAGAGCATTGTCCGATTCACCTTAAATTATCTGAAGCTTTGTATATTTCACAGGAAAAACCTAAAATTAATATGCAAAGAGATTTTACAGATGGCACATTGTCTCTGTTCAATATATCTGATGTTGGTGATGTTCAATCAAATAGAATCAAACTTGATATTAATACTTTGATTTGTTCTGATCCAGCCAATGCAGGGGCTGCACAACCGAGTCTGCAGTCTGCAAATATTCAACTTGCTATAGAACATCAGATTGAAAATGCTGTCTCTGATGAAAACAAATCCGGACACGTAAATGACAAAGATGCAAAAGAATGTTGTTCATTCAGGGTCGTGACCGCTGATGACGTCAATATTGATAACTGTTTTTCTCCCTTATATGCATCTGATGGAAATAACCAGGATGGTGATTTAAAAGGCACCTCAATTACAGATAGCATTTTGCTTGATTTAAAGTGCGACGATATGCATCCTTCTACAATATGTTTTTCTTCCTCCCAAGCCTCTGAAATATGTAACATTGATGGTGATAAAAAAGGCGCCTCATCTACAGATGACTTGTTGCAGGAATTTAAAACTGTAGATACATGTTGCTTGTCGGGATTGCCTGGTCAAAGTCTCGTTGATCGAACAGATGTTGAGTTTTATGATGGTTGTTTATCCGGTTGCCATGATTCCGTCCGAATGCACCGGATAAAGGGTTGTGCAGAGATTTCTCAGGTGGATGACGGATTTTCTGGAGTGTCTGTTGATGGTACATGTGTTTCAGAGGGGATATCTGGTCCGTTGAGCTTGTCTCACTTAACTGATAACATTAATATTACAATTAGACGGAGGAGATGACATTGTTTTGATATGATACATAAGCTTCTTTG
>OZ022239.1:24145442-24160442 GCA_963978895.1 Erpobdella octoculata
TACATACATACATACATACATTATTTTATTTTATTATTTAGTCCGTAGCCGGCGCTTGGGGAGGAGGATGTCCTCGAAGCCAAAACGCTGCTGTCGGTGCCACGGGACCACGAACGTCTTCCACGACAATCTTCCATTTTCCTCGATCGGTAGCAACCCTTCTCGCCCCATCGGCGGTCAGTCGCTTCCTCTTGAGGTCCCCATCAATAATTTTCAGCCATGTTTTTTTTGGCGCCGAACGTTGGATGCGCCAGCCAGGCGGTCGCTCCCGCCAAAGTAAACTATTGGGAAGCCGTTTATCATCCATTCGGCAGACGTGCCCGAACCACCGTAGTCGCCGTTTTTGGATGTGTTCGTCGATCAGTGGCTGTCGATCACACCGTTCACGGATCGTCTCGTTTCGAATGCGGTCGCGGATGGAGACTCCCAGTATTCGCCGCAGGCATTGCATTTGGAATACTTCAAGTCTATTCACATCGGATTTAAACAATGTCCATGTCTCCGAGCCATATAGGAGGATTGGAAGAATCAATGTTCGGTAAAGACGAATTTTTGTCTTGATTGCAATGTTCGTTCTCTTCCAAACGCACCATCTGAGCGCTACAAATGCCGCAGTCGCCTGGCCAACGCGGCTGTGGACGTCGGCCGACGACGATGTCTTCTTTTCCTGCACGATCGATCCAAGGTATTTAAATTTCGTCACTTGCTCGATCTGGACATCATTTAGGTGGACATGAGCTGGCGACCCGTCCGTTGTTAATACCTTGGTCTTCTCGGCGTTGATCTTTAGGCCGTATGACTTGGCAATATCGCCGATGACGTCAGATCAGTGACAAAGTTGTTTTTGTCGTATTGAACACCACGCCTTCCTTCGAACGATTTCCTCATGATCGCATCGATCACGACGTTAAATAAAAGCGGAGAGGCGACGTCTCCCTGTCGGACACCGGTTTGAATGGTAAACTCGTCCGATAGGTCGTTTCGAATTCGGATGCAGCTGGTCGAACCACTATACGACGCTTGTAACAAACGGATGACTTTCGGTGGTATGCTTTCTCTTTCCAATGCCGTCTTCAATGATGGCCAATGGATGCAGTCGAAAGCCGATTTGAAGTCGATGAAGACAACAACAGTCCGCCGGCTACATCAAACCCTCACTTCTACGAGTTGGCGTAGTGCGTAGATTTGATCGATGCATCCACGATTCGGTCGAAATCCGGCCTGTTCCTCACGGCACGATTGTTCACAATGTTTTTGTAGTCGTGAATGAATGATTTTCGTGAATACTTTTCCAACGATTGAAAGGAGACTAATGCCGCGGTAGTTTTTGCATTCTCGACTGTCTCCTTTCTTCAAAATGGGAACGACGATCGCTTTCTTCCACGCTGATGGTACGTACTCCGTGTCCCAGATGCATGTCAATAGGACGTGTAGACGTTGCAATAGAATGTCACCACCAGCTTTGATCATCTCGGCTGTAATTTGATCGATGCCCGGCGCTTTTCCGTTCTTGAGCGATTTGACGGGCGCTTTCACTTCGGCGATTGTTGGTACGTCGACGGGAAATGGGATCTGCGGTTGATCGAGTTGTGGCGGGTCCGCGGCTGGTCCTGCAGGCGGATCGTGGTTGTACAGTTCGTGGAAGAAATCCCGCCACCTCTGTAATCGATCGGAGGACGAACTAACAAACTTTCCATCCGTTTTCCTGATGTTATCGTTGATCGATTTCGTTTTTCAGCCTAAACGTTGTAGTGTCTGATACAATGTTCGATATTCATTCATACATACATACATACATACATACATACATACATACATACATACATACATACATACATACATACATACATACATACATAAATACATACATACATACATACATACATACATACATACATACATACATACATACATACATACATACATACATACATACATACATACATACATACATACATACATACATACATACATACATACATACATACATACATACATACATACATACATACATACATACATACATACATACATACATACATACATACATACATACATACATAATCCCGTTTCCGTTCCCGCTCACGCTCACGCTCATTTTCTCCTTTCCACTCTTTCCTAACTTCTTTTAGCCCATAAAACGTAAAACAGATTTGCTAAAAGTTGTTTGAAGCCTTCAAACGTTGTTACGTAAACTAAATTTGAATTTTATTACACAAATTACCTTTGATGGTCGTACATAAGCACTTTCGGCCTGGAAAGTTTTATAGCCTACCTGAACCGGGAGATCGGAGTTGGTAGTCCAAACATTCTTAACATTCATCCCCTGTATGAAAACTACCTCCTTGCCAAATTTCGTCAAGATCGCTCTCCGGCTCCGCTCATTTTGTGACCGATTTCAATTTTTTTTTCACAAAAACCTTCTACCATTGCATCTCAAGCTTGTGTAAAAATTGCACTACGATTGAATAAATGGTGTAGCTATGCATAAGGACATCTATACTTACATACATATTCTCATTTATATATATAAATAGAGAGAGAGTTCCCGCTCGTTCACCCGCTCCGCTCCGCTCATTTTGTGACGGATTTCAAAATATTTTTCTCTATATTTGCTTTCCCTTGACTCTCAAGGTTGTGTGAAAATTTCATTACGATCGGATGAATGGTGTAGCAATGCATAAATAACATACATATATACAAACATTCATTTTTATATATATATAGATTTTGAATTTTAGTTACGGCGAGTCGAAGAAAATTTTTTATAAGAAAAGTTTTCTCTGCATTTGTATATAATCATAATTTAACAAGTAGAATAAAATATGTTTACAAGTAAATTAAATCGGCTTATTTTTTATTTCTTAAACATTAATTCTATGATGGCATGTACGCAAGACACCTCTTGTTAACTTGCAACTGGAACTTAAATATTTTTTTTCAAAGCTCATTAAAGTGTCTGTGGTGAATTAACCCTTTGGGTTGAACTTATTGTTCTTATATGTTGATCGGAAATCTCGTTTAGAATCAGGTGAACGAGAATTTTTATTTCAGTTAGTTTTTAATTGCTTTTATAAACAAGTGTTTCTCTACGGAAATATAATAAGATAGGGAAATGTTGTAAACATCGTAGAATGAGCGCAAACGAGGACGGGAGAGCAAGCGGAAGCTGGAGAGCGACCAGGAATGGGAAAGCGATCGGGAGCGGGAGACCAAGCGGGAACGTGAAAGTGACCGGGAGCGGGGAAGAAAACGGGAGCAAGAGAGAAAAACCCCGGGCACCACCGGGTAGCCCGCTAGTTTTGTTAATATTGTAGCCACTACTTTAATGAAAACACTTACAGGTAACGTTACAACACTTGTTAAGCATTTTATCCAATATGGGTGTTTTTTTATCAGTTCTTTTAAATTTTTAGAAATAGCAATTTTGAATTTTGATGATAATGTAACAGAATTTAATAATGTATTTATTTTACAATATGGAAATTTTAAACAGAAAATTTATGATTTTTATTTCAAAGTTGTAAAAGTAACAAATTTTTTTTAAATTGTTAGTATTTTTGAATTTTTAAAATAATGGAAAGCTAAACATTTTTATGCATTAGCCGAACATGCGCTGAAAACCTTTCGATATAACACAATGACTTTTGTATGTTTTACCTGGTTGAACATTTTCAAAATTATTCAAAATTGAGACAATTTTGTAAAAATACTTGTAAAAGAGATTGTTATGCTAAAAAAAAAGATTTTAGACTACACCTCAGTTTAAACAAAACTTCTTTAGTACGTCACTTGCGCATATCAGCTAACAATAAGCGAAAGGTTTAAGGGATTATCTTCTAATTTGAAGGATGAAATGTAGAAAAGAAATTCGTATGCACAAGAAATTCGCTACAACAACGGATTTTTCAATGCTGTTTTGCTCATTTTTATTAGAGAAAACGCATTGAATAGTTGATATGTTTTTAATAGAAAAAATAACTGGTGAACAGAAAGCATAAATAATTTAGCGGAATTTTTAACTACATAGTGATATTTAGATAGGCTTGCTATAACCAGTAATAATAATCTGTAATATGCTGTAATATGCTGTAATCGTCTGCAAAAAAAACTTTAAAATCTGTAATTACCAGTATTAATCTGTAATAATCTGTAATAATCTGTAATAAACTCTAATAACTTGTAATAATTTGTAAAATTTATAAATTTGTAAAATTTGTAAAATTTGTATTAACTTGATATAATTTGGAATAATCTGTAATAATCTGAGACAAGTTTTTATTAATTTGTAATAATCGGTGAAAACATGTTCTAATTTTTAATTATGAAAATTGTTTGGTAATAATTTGTAAAAATAGAATAAAACACAATTTTGCAGCATCAAAACGCTTCAACACGTCCGTTTTATTTGAGAAATAAATTAGATTGGTTTTTCACTTATTAATTGTGTTTCCATGCACAAAAAACGTTTTCAAACTTCCTTGAAATTTTTTTTTATTTAGTTTGATGTATTGCTATTTAGGATATGTGAAAATAAAAAAAACTGTAAATTTCTTTCAAACAATTGAAAGTCTTTTTAAAAGACATCACGAATGATCATCATCACCTCCAATACCACCACCGCCACCACCACCACCACTGTGACAACCACTATAACTACCACCACAACCACCACCACGATCATCATCATCATCACAATCGTTACTTTATCAGTGAATTAACTGTACTCATGCATTGTTTCTATAACGTTGACAATCCATTTCAGTAGCCCTTTTGGCTCAATGGTCGACTGTTTCAGCAAATTTCTTAAAAATAGTTGAACCAAGAAACAGAACAATTAAAACGGTTGTTGCTGGACTGAAATGTGTTATTGTAAATTTGTCAATAACTCTTTCTTACATTTCATACAAGTATACTTTTTGCTTAAACGTGAGTTATCATTCACCGGAGAACTTTCACTGTTATCCGGATTGATGGTACTGCCAGTAGTCGATAACACGCAATAAGATATTATAAGCAATTGCATCTCTATAAGATTAACGACAAATAAATCACACCAAGCGAGGGAAAATGTCGCCTGCAGATCAGGTGGAAAACGTTAGCTATCTCCAGCTGTGGAGTGTAGATAACAGTCTTATTGCTAGCAGGATTTAGAAATCACCATAATCCTAATAACAATCACCTATGTGATCACTATCACCGTCATCATTACCACCACAATCATTATCTTCACCATCACCGTCAGCATCATCACCACTACCATCACCATCATCGTCGTCGTCGTCATCATCACCAACATTATCATCACCATCATCATCATCGTCGTTTTCGTCGTCGTCGTCATCGTCATCGTCATCGTCATCGTCGTCGTCATCATCGTTGTCATCATCATCATCATCATCATCATCATCATCATCATCATCATCATCATCATCATCATCAACATCATCATCATCATCATCATCATCATCATCATCATCATCATCATCATCATCATCATCATCATCATCATCATCATCATCATCATCATCATCATCATCATCATCATCATCATCATCATCATCATCAACATCATCATCATCATCATCATCATCATCATCATCATCATCATCATCATCATCATCATCATCATCATCGTCGTCGTCATCATCATCATCATCATCATCATCATCATCATCATCATCATCATCACCACCACCACCATCGTCAATACCATCATCATCTTACAACGTGGGAATTGTAGCTCTGTCGAGTGAGATGAAGGTAGATTTAATAATGAAGAACATCAGCTGGATGTTGAATTTATTAAATGTTAATAAATTCAACTGCTGCGGACCGGAAAAAACACCTTCCCAAAATGTAGAATTAGTTCCACTCAGTTTTGTAGGAAATTTTTAATAAATATTAATATTGATTGATCACTTGCAAGCAAAACATTCGCATCTTCTTTTTTTCAATCAGTATAAATTTGCGCTTTCTCTTCAATTTATTTTATGTTTAATTATTTTTTTATTTAATTACAGCATCTTTAATATTGTATTAATATTATTATTATTATTATTATTAAAGTTTATGTTTATCAAAACATGGATTACATTTTGTATTGTGAAGTGTCTCATTTTGATTATGCCTAAATTACCAGAATTCTGTGAACATTTCAACTTGCGTATATTAATTATATTTAACGTGCAAAATAATCACAGCTGGTAAGATTTTTGTTGTAATAGTTTATAGTCCTTTACACCAGGTGTTTCGGCTGTATGTTGGAATCACCTAAGTACTTCCTGTCGTGGATCATAATTTGATCTTTTTAACTTTCCCTTCTCGTTTCTCCAGGCTTGGGACTGGCTTGCAAAAGCAAGGCGGAGTTGCTGGTAAGATGTTTTAGCTAATTATTTATCTGCCTGCTGGTCAAAAAAAGATTACTAAAATAAAAAACGTTTGTTTTTTTTCAAATAATCTATACAAGAATTTAAGAATTTCTCGTGTCTGGTCGACGTAGTTCAATAATTCAAGTCATTGTTGATCCAAATTAATTTTACTCGAATTGCTATTTGCTTGCGTAGAGGCACATAATGAATGAATGAATATGGCGGAAAATTTATGCAGCACCTGATACGCCGTGGAGTTTTTAGGGCTTCCGATATTAATTTTATTTTTATATTCTCAATTTTTTTTCAATTATACAAACACAAGTTTTAATTTAATCTGTGCGCTCTTAACTCCGCTCCATGTTCGCATAAAATCTCGTTGTTCTACCGCTCCGTTGCTTCTCTCTAATGACTTGATTGTTTATGGTCTAATGAAAAAGCTCTTTTTGAATATTTTCAACTAAAGGGTTTACCCGGCGTTGCCAAAAGTGTTTAGAGGTTTTTCTATCGTTTTTCTCCTTCTCTCTCTCTTTCTCTCTCGCTACTGTTTCCATCCCCGCTTGCTCTGTTGCTCCTTCTTGCTCTCCTGCATCCTTTCCATCTCCCACTCGCTCTCCCACTCCCGGTCCTTTCCGTTCCAGCTTGCTATCCTGCTCCCGGTCGCTTTCCGTTCCAGCTTGCTCTCCCTTTCCCGCTCCCATTTGCTCTCCCACTTTTGCTCCCTACTCGCTTTCCCAATCCCGCTCGCTTTCCCGCTTACTTTTCCGCCCCCATTTTTCATCCTATTTTTCTTAAACTTTTTCACCATTAAACGTAAAATATATTTGGTAAAAGTTGCTCTATACATGGATTTCTAGAGGTATCTAGAATTCCATGCTCTGTACCTTCCCTAAACTTTGTAATGTAAGCTAAATTTGAATTTTGCTACGCAATAACCTTTAATGTTCGTACATAAAGACCATGGATATCTTGGTATGTTATTTCAAGATATCCATGATAAACACTTCAGGCCTAGGTTCTTTGTTCATAAAAAATGAAATAATGAGCCGATTTTTCAAAACATATATAACAACTTTATTGAGTAACATGTTGTGTCAAAACTTTTTGTATTTGGTCAAGCCGTTTTCGAGTTTAGCATAAGTGCTAACATTTAGCAACACATTTAGCGACTTATTTTTATTTATATAGATAAGCCATTTTTAATCTGTTAGACTTTAAATAGTTCAAATATTTTCTAGAATTCGGTTGAGCTAAGAAATTATTATTCCGAAACACTGCAAGTTCACTGAATGACCTTTAATCCCATGGCTGCACTTAAATATTACAAACTGACATAACTGTGTCTAATTTATAACAAATTTTAATTCGATGGCTTATAAATTAATCAATAGGAAGATATTGCTCTGAGAAACTGTTCGTTTTAGAGAGCACGTTAAATAAAAATATGAAAAAATAAAATAAAAAAATTGCTAGAAAAGCGTTTGTATAAACAACTCTATCTATTGATCCGAAACATAAAATGAAAATTATTAGCCAATTAGCGAGAGAGCTTTCATAAATATAAAAGGGGTAAACTGCAGTCTCCATCATGTTTTTGTACGTAGTTTTGATAATTTTAATTGCACATTTGCTGTGGTTATCGGGCGTTGCCCCAGGTTTTTTGAAGTTTTTAATGGCTTTTTTCTCTCACCCCCGTTTTCTTCCCCGTTTGCTTTCCCAATCCCGTTCGGTCTCCTGCTCCTCAACTTCCCGTTTCATCTCTCTTTCCCGTTTGCTCTCCCGCTCCAGGTCGCTTTTCCCTTCCCGTTTTCCCGTTCCCGCTTGCTCTCCCGTTCTCGCTAGCTCTTCCGTTCCCGCTTTTTCTTCAGTTCCCGCTTGCTCCCCCGTTCTCGCTTATTTTCCCGTTTTCGGTCGGTTCCCGCTCCGACTCGCTTTCCCAATCTCGATCGCTCCTCCACTCCTTCTCCCGCTTGCTTTCCCGCTCCCGCTCCTTTTTGTTCTTCCACTCTTTCTTAACTCCTGTTTGTCCACAAAACGTGAAATAGACTTGCTAAAAACTGCTCGAAATCTTTAAGCTTTTTTAATTAAACCAAATTTGAATTTTGTTAGTACATAAGCGCTTTTGGCCGGGAATGTTTTTGGTCATAAATTTTTTTAACTTTTGAGAAAAAATTAAAAATTGCCTTCTACTCTTTGAGATGCCAAATAAATAAAATTATGTATGCCGTTATAAACATTGGCAGGTCAAATCATTTGTACATGAGTACATATAGTCAGCAAGAAATAAATTTAACCGTGACAAAAACCTAGCAAGCACTTATTATATATCGTTGGAAAGGTATGAATTAGGAGAATATGAAAAACGGAATTCTATAACTGTATAACAATGCGGGGGAGTGTAGGATAACAAAATAACAAGATGGCCAACAATTCGAAAATATCTTTCCAAAACAATTATTTATAACAATGTTACAACTTGACTTTAATAGTCTTAAAGCAGTGTTACTTGAATAATTTTCAAAAAACAAATTTTTAATAAAATATTTGAAGAAAAAGTTGAAAAACCACAGAAATTTATAGACCCTTCTCCCCATGGGCTGGATGACATTGGTAATGAGGGCCTTTTAAAGCTAGTCCAGTAGTACATAGATCCACTGGTATAATTTGATCTTGATTATGAATTTTGCGATATCAGCCATTTGGAAAATGGCTTTTTATGGTTTTCAAAAGTCATTACTGCCAAAATTGAACCTATGAACAACAATCAAATACAAACTAGTTTCAGAATATGTTTATTCACATGCATCTATAAATAATTTCCAATTTCAACATATAATACAAAAAACAAACAGAAAAACAACAGAAACTCTAAAAATAACAATTTTTATTTCATGCCCTGGAAATTGCAACACATTATTCTTAGATTCTTGATTGTAAGCATCCAGCATATTGTGAATAATCATTTTTATAAATTGAAAAGTATTGATATTTTGAGTCATTGGTTTCACCTGGTTGCCCAATTTATTGCTTAATGCCTGGTTAATCACAGGGAGTGCCACGTGAAGGCTGACTCGTACTCACCACCTAATATACAAACAATATACAAACAAGAAACGTATTAGCATATGTACATATTTACATCTAAATATACACACACCTCTAGGTATGCTGGAATATTTGGAAACACATTAAGAAAATCATAAATTTAACATGTGCACACATCTAGCTTTAAAAAAAAATTAAAATACATACATAAAATATAAAACACATACACACAAATGACTAGCTAGTTTACCCTTCAGCCCGGTTTAACCGCAACTGTTAGGTGGTGGTATGTTTAATTAAATTCCAAGTCCGGCTTAACTGCAACTGTTCGTATCTTCATTTAGGACTAATTGACTAGCTCGTTGGCCCTCAAAATTTCAAAAACCAAAATTAAGCCAGCATAAATGAAGCTGTTATCAAACATTCAGATTTTCAGTCTGAATGATACTATAACCACAACTGATAAATGCTTTCAGTGAGATCATGAAAAAGTCAGACTAGAATATCAAATAACTACAATCAAAACGTCAAAAACTAAAATTGCTGTCTAAGTTCGAATGCAGCAAGAAATATTAAATTTCTTCCACATAGAAGAAATCAATGTCTTCATAAAAAAAACTGTGGATCATTGTTCTCAACCACATGTTCTGTGCCACAAGATTCTTCACTGTCACTGCTTATATTATTTGTTTCATCTGATGTTACACCGCCATTTGAGCAATCCGTTCCATGACAATTTCCGCACACAGAAACACAGTGCCTATTGTTTCGCAGACATGAACACACTAGGAAAAGCAGTTTCCATTACAATAGCATCGAACAAACTTCAGGACTGACTGAGGTGCAATGTCACCCACTATTTTCACGGGTTTTAAGCAGCTTTCAACTGATTCCCAATCCCAGTCGGTTGCCTTCAAGACTACTTTGTCCAGAGTCCCCCAAATCACAGCATGCAAATGAATGCATCGGACATGCAGGTGAGCAGCACATTCTGATAGTGGCAGCCTTTCTGGTTGAAAACGACGACAGAGCCAATTTGAAATATGACTGACTCATACCGTAAATCAGCCAATCTTTCTCCTACTTTCCCGCCATACAGACTGACCAACAGGCTAGAACCAGCTCTGCGCACCTCATCATCCGTAGCATTGCTTCTTTGTAGAGCCATGCGGTACGACAAATACAATTTAATTACATGTTTGTTGTAGTGCACATTAATATAATTTACCAAATCACAACAACCGGTAACTTCCAGTTTTTTAAATAAAGTGGGCAAGGCTCTTACAACTTCAGCAGTGTGTTCAGAAATGCTTACAAAATGAACATTTTAAAAAATATGAATTTATTTCTGTTTCCTCAGAAATTACAGAAGAAGATATCTCAGTCCTCACTTCCTCTTCATACATACATGTTCTACACTTCTGCACCATTAAAGGAACCACTAGACAAAAAATGTAGCAAACTTCCAGTGAGAACGGAAAATAAAATAGCAATTTTCTAAAAAATTGTTTCTGTTGATATTTTTTAATTTGTCTTATTTATCTTTCAAATAGACCTAATCTAAACGTATACTAGTCGCCAAGCACAGAAGCGAACGACAGTAATTTTACTAACTATCGCCCATCAAACTAAATGCCGTATAACTCACGACATATAACTCCGATTTTTATAGAATTTAGAATGCTAAGTTCTTATTACTATTTTACACCTAATCTGAAAATTCTATGCTTGCTAGGATTTTTTCACACTTCCAATGCAACAAAAATTTCTACGTTCTGACTAATAAGTGCTTGTGTATTTGTGCATGTGTCAGTAATGTACTTATGTTTTTCAGTCGCTAGGTCCCAATTATTCCATCATCGATATAGAAACATTGAAATGCAATAGTTACAAAAACTTTGCAAGTATGATTTGATAATTATGTTGCAAATTATACAGCACTGGGATTAAATTAACTAATATTTCCAATAAAATTAGAAGTGCATATTCTAATTCTAAAACAAGAAAAAGAATGAAAACACCTAGCGAGCATCTTAAAACAATTTGTGCAATAACCTAACGTAAGAAAAATAATATTTCACAATTTCACAATCACTTAATCAATTCTTGTGAATTTTTTTAAACGGCGCATACAACTTACTACCATATTTTATTAATTAGTATAAAATAATCAATGAAAATTCTTTACTGTAATATTAACAGTGCTAGCCATGATGATGTCATTTATCACATATCACATAGGTACCCTGCTTGAACGATCGAATCTGGTTTCTTCTTTTTTTTATCATCATTTAACTTAATTCTAATAAAGATTTCTTCTTTATGCTTTTTTAAATGTTTTTATTTAACTTCACTCGTCTCTCTGTTTGTCTGTGGTGATCAAATCTTAGAAACAAAAACACCCACTTTTCGACCACCTAGAGCTCTAAAACTTTCAGGAAAGCTTTAATCCGGATGCCAATACATGAATTGAATTAATCAAATTAATTAAGTTGAACGTTACAGGTAAACTCAAATTCGACTAATATTCATCTACGTAGAGCTTTGAAACTTTCAGAATAGCTGTATTCTCGATAACAATATATGAATGAAGTGTTTTAGATAACAACTAATCCATACATCGAGTTAAATTTATAAATTTTGATTTCATATAACAGAAATAAACAATGTATACAAGATCGAGCGTAACGGTTGTTTTAGATTCAAAAATTTTAGTTCGGATAAAGAGGCAAATAAAAGCAATTTTTTCAATTTATTTTTATCTTTACCTGTTTTCAGATCTTTTAATTCATGAACTCTAGCTAAAATCGTATTGATAAGACCGGATCAGTTAAATGAATTTATTAATTTATAGACTGCAAACTTCACACAGTGCTTTTGTTGTGTTGTTGCAATAACTCGAACTATCTTCTGTTTATACTAAAATAAGTTTCAATTGTTGGAAAAATACTTTATTTTTGAGTTATTCAACAGTTTGGCTTCTAATATCAAAAGTATCCTAAGTTTAGGCCATTCATTATTTCTGTTTTATTACCTCTGGCTTGAAGTCATGAACGAACAAATCGCATGACAAACTGATATGAATAGAAGATATTTATATTCTCTTCCACCAAACTGGCTGCATTAATTTTAGCGACAAATGAAACTGTTAGAAAAGCCTTACGCAACACTTTCTCAGATACTGTTTCGCGTGCATTATTGGGAAGTTTTGTAAACTAAAAACACATTTCATCTGCATCTGCATGACTTGCGTACAAAAATAAACCTACATGATAATTTTTCTCGAGTTCAAATCATGGATTCATAACTGTTTTGATTTTTTTTTATTTTATTTATTATTTATTATTTATTGTATCTAAAACAAAACAAGAGTCTTGCACTAAGAATGCCATTAACAATATGTCAAATTAAAAAAGTGTTTTTTTAACAATGCTCTGAAGTCCTCATTTAGAACAGCACTTCGGATAGATTTAGGTAATTGGTTCCATGCACCGGGCCGGGAAACGGCGAATGCTCGTTTACCGAAACTTCGACGAGTTCTTGGGATGACAGCGTCACCATGGGAGGACGAACGTAGATGTTGACGACCAGAATGAGAGGAGCACAGGCTTATCATCCGTGTCATGTAGGCAGGGGCACGATTTGTTAAGATATTGTAAACCAGTAAGCAGAGTTTCAAGGTCACTCTTTCCGGTAGGGGGAGCCAGTGTAGTTGGCGGAAAAGAGGCGTGATGTGATCCCGTCGAGAGATGCCACCGACAAAACGTGCAGCAGAATTTAGAACCGCAGTGAGCGGGCGAAGAGCAGTCATCGGCAGGCCTGCAAGGACCACGTTACAATAATTTAATCTAGAAACAACAAGAGCCTGGACCAAAATCCGCACGCAGTGTATGTTTAGGGCACCCTTGATCTGTCGGATGCGGCGTAGGTGGAAGAAACAAGATCGTGCCACGGCCGATATATGTAAATTCATAAGCAAGGAGCTATCCAGTATCACCCCAAGATTTCTAATAAACTTCACGGGGGTGATGAAGCAGTCAGTACTGAATTGAAGACTACAGTCATCCAGGTGTCGCGTTGAGGCGTTCCCTCGATGGAACCAGATAAGTTCTGTTTTAGAGGGGTTTAGGCTCAATTTCATAAACGAGGACCAAACGCGAATCTCGCTGACAAAGGCGACAAGACGCTCTCTATAGGACTGCAGGTCAGTTACGTCAAAATGAATGTACAGCTGAGTATCATCAGCGTAAAGATGAGTCTGCACGTCATGAGAAGAAGCAATCCGAGTAATATGGCTTGTCTAAACTTTCTGGTTGTAGTGATGTCCCGATCCAGGTGAATATTGATATCCCCAAGTAAGATTAGATCGCAGGAGTAGTCGGCAGTTTTTCCCAAAAGCTCTGAAAATTCAGAGAAAAACGCCTCTGTAACAGATTCAGAACCTGGTCGATATAGGACCAAAATTAATTGATGAGAATCACGGAATGTGACGTAGGCAGATAGTAACTCAAAAGCGCTGAAACTTCCAAAATCCTTGATGGAGGACCTGAAGTTGTTTCTGTGGATAATACATATGCCTCCTCCACGAGGCCCGCGGAGGCTAGCGAGATCAGCATCGAGAGGCGACGGGCGAGGTCTGTCCAAGGCCAGGTAGCCAAGAGGGGTTGAGGCGATTAGAGAGGGCGAAAAGGAAGACTCATGACATGATTCGACGATACACATGATGTCTATTTTAGAAGAGATTAGGAATTCGCTTATTGTGGCGGATTTATTTCTAATCGAGCGAGCGTTCCAGACAGCGAGATTGCATCTTGTAGAAGGGCGACTTCCGTGGTCTTTAGAAGAAGAGCCCTTAGAATCACTATAGATGATGTCGGCTACATGTGGCATAGAAAGTTTGGAAGACAAGTGTCGAAACAGACCTGCTCTATTTCCTCTTTAATGGCGTTTTTGTATGCCATAACGAATTAATGCGTGTTTTCTTAAGACCAAAAGAAGTTCGCGAGACAGCGTGTAATTTCCATCACGAAGAGAATTCAATTCAGAGCGCGTGAGAAAACGCCGCTCGTTTACACACATTTCTGAGTAGTTAAGCAGTAAACGTCGAAAACCGTATCCAAGAAAGCAAAATGTTTTTTCGGTAGTTTCAAGACTGACAAGAACAGACTTTCAGAAACGAAAACGACAGAACAGAGCAAAAACACAGCACTCGACATAGAGGCAGCCATTAAGCAAGTCGCCTAGCTAGGCAACCATATTGTACGACGACGCTTTTCAAGATCCCTTCGATTGCAACAATAAACATATTCGTTTCATATAAATATAGATTCAAGACTGACAAGAACAGGCTATCGGTAACGTTTCGAATGTTGAATTCAATGAAAAACGACAGAACAGAGCAAAAAACACAGCACTCGACAAAAAAGGCAGCCATTACGCGAGGCGCCTACAGTTTTGTCCAACAACGCGCAACAAAGTAGTTAAAACTGAAATTTTAGAGTTGTGATGTTTGTTTCAGTTCGATGTTTTTGAAAACACTTGGAATGAAATGGAAGTTCAAATACCATTGTGCACTGTAAGTTAT
>OZ022239.1:24165442-24187942 GCA_963978895.1 Erpobdella octoculata
TGGGCGAGCATCTCCAAAAATTGATGATCTCAAACTATTTTTTTTCAATTTCTTCTCCCAATTTGTTTTTTGACAGGAGACTTAGCTTTGGTCTTTCCTTTGGCGGATTCAAAGCTTGAATTTTTGCCTCATCTTTAATTCCCAGGTTTGAAGTATCACACGTGTTCTTTTTCTTGCTTTGATACAAATCCGAGTTGGCATACTTTTTCATATAATTTGCCCGATTATTTCTCTGTTTGTTGTCGTAGTCAGGAATGTGTTTCTGTGGTTGCCGACAAATACGTTTCCTTGAAGCCATCGCATTTGAACTTTTTACCCCCTCGATATTTCCCAGCACTAGATCACAAAATAGATTCTTCATACAAACTACTTCTGTGGTTCCTCTGAACCAGTCTGTTGTTTTGATTTTAACTAATGCTGTTGGAGCCACACGTACTCTGCCGTCGATCTTGTTCTTCCGGTCATCTGACGTGGATGCACTAACGATTCCTTTACCATAATCTCTGTACAGCCAGATAACTTTTGTCAACTTGTTCAACTACAGAGTCTATTCTCTAAAACTCTCAATCTAGATCTCACGAACCGACTAATTCTTCTTCTCTAACTTCTTTTTTATTTTTTTATTATAGTTTATAGTCTTTTACACCATGTGTTTTAAGACGCGAAAACAAAATCAAAATGAAAAAAATACTTATTTACATTAAATAATTTTTCTCTATATTTACAGTTCTTTAGGATTATTTTGTATCCATTTATATATGATGTCGTGGCATATTTCCGAGCTCAGTATGGTTTGGAGTGTAGTTGGTATTTGGATCCTTTTACAAAAGTTCCCAAGTTCCATTCCTAGTTGTGTCGTTTCTTCGCAGTGCAGCAACCAGTGCTCGATTGTTTCCTCTGTTCCGCAGGTTTCGCACAAACCTGTCTCATGAAGATTCATTCTCTTCAAATTTTGTTTCAGCCGACACTTTCCAAGTCGGAGTCGGGAAATGATGACTTCCTTTTTTCTGTTTGTTGTCTTGAATTTAATTTTATTTGAGTTTTTTTTTTAGAGAGACCAGTAGTGTCGACTTTCTTGAGCAGAGTCCCATCTGGTCTGCCATTCGTTCAAAAGCTCTCTGCGTATTGTTCTTTTTATGTCAAATATCTCTGGCATAATCTCAATCTCTATTTCGGGATGTTTGGTGGCTTCTTTGGCAAGGCAGTCTGCCATTTCATTTCCACGTATGCCCACGTGGCTAGGTACCCAAATCAGGGTAATTGTTTTTCCTTCTTTTGAGAGGTTGGATGCTAGTGTTAGGACTGATTCCACAAGAGCAGATTTTTGAGCATTTGCGGAATTTTTCAATGATATCATAGAGCTATATGAATCCGTAAATAGGGCTATTTTATGTGGACCGTCTGGTTGTGCCATCCACTCCAAGCCGCATTTTATAGCTGTTAGCTCAGCCGTATAAATACTAACGTCATTCGTGACTCTCTTAGCTATTTTCATATCTTTTTCCGGGATATAAATTCCCACAGCTGCTACATTGTCTATCTTAGATGCATCTGTGTACATATGTGTCGAATCTGTATATGTAGCAATCAGTTCCTTAGCTCTTTGGACAATTGACGGATCATCCTTCTTTAACCCCACCAGCCCTTCGTTAAAGAATGTTTGGATTTCGTTTAATCGAGTCTGTAAGCAGTTTCGCATAGTATGTGGGTCTTTTCCTGAAATCCATATTGCTACATCGTCCGCAAATATAGATGTCCGAATTCCATGGATTTCTTGACAAGGGATGTCGCTCATCATAACAATGAACAAAAGGGGGCTCAGGACAAAACCCTGCGGGGTACCATTTTCCAACAATACCGGGTCTGACAACGTGGATCCCACACGAACCATGGCCTCTCGATTATTCAAGAAGCTATGGATCCATTTTAAAATCTTTCCTCTGACACCAAGCTTTTCAAGCTTCAACAAAAGCCCCTCTCGCCACATTAGATCGAAGGCTTTTTCTAAGTCCAGAAAGACCGCCAGTGTCCCACCCTTATTCCACATCGAGCGTTTAATATCGTTTTGTAGTCTAAGGATGTGATCTGTGCATCCTCTTCCTTTTCTAAAGCCTGATTGTTCACGATTTAAGAGATTATTTTGCTCCAGGTAGAACCTTAACCGATTTGCAATAATTCTTTCAGTAATCTTGCACAATGAAGATGTTAGGGAAATGGGTCGATATGAGTTGGTGTCTGCAGAATTTTTTCCCGGTTTTAGTAGCGGAACAATTATGGATTGCTTCCATAGTTTTGCTACCTCTCCTTTGGACCAATCATAAGTTTATAAGATCCAAGAGCTTATTGAGACCTATCTCGTCAATTTGTCTTAGGATCTCATAGCAGAGATTGTCTGGACCTGGAGATTTGCCGTTTGCACTCTGCATCAGAGCTTCCGTAAATTCTTTTAAGGAAATTTCTGTGTTTAAATCATGTGGGTCGTTTTCGCAAGAAAAGCCAGATCTGATGGTAAAGGTAATTTCTCTTTTCAGAGCCTCTTTCCTTTGAATAAATCTTAGGTCAAGATTTTTGTCTGATGAGTTTTTTGCGATGGCAGTTGCTAACGCATTCGCTTTGTCTTTGTCAGAATAAGCGGTTTCATTTTCACTCAGTTTCAGCGCTGGAACGTTAAAACCTGCATGTGTGTGGACTATATTTTTCACCGCTTTCCACATGATAGTCTGACTAGAGTGTGAGTTAAGAGAGCTACAGAATGTTTGCCAATGGTTCTCTTTTGCTGTCCTCACTATCTTCTGTGCGATTTGTTTGAGTTCTCGATACCGTTCAAAGCCAGTCGTAGTATACTCTTTCCGAAGTGAGTATAAGACTTTGTTGCTTGCTTTGATTGCGCTTTCACATTCATCATTCCACCATGGTACTGGCCTAAGTCCTGATCGTCTTCCATTTTTGGTTGGTATTGATGCTATGGCTGCTTTGTTCAGACCTTGCGTTAACAGGTTTGTTGCTTCGTCAACATTTAATTCAGATACGAGAGATAGATATATTTTTAGATATATTCAAGTACAGATAAGCAAAAGAAATTTAAAATGGCAATTTCTATGCAGAAAGTGACTTCCAATTCAAAGAACGAAGAACCGATGGAGGAAAGAACGAATACTGTCGTGTTGGAAAACCAAAAACATGATGGAAACGTTTGGGAGACAGTGGGAAAAAAGAAAAAAAGAGTTCGAAGCGGAGAAATCACGGAGCAGCAAAGTGAACCAGCAAATAAACGCTTTCATGGAAATGCTGAACAATCTCCACGTACGGAAGTTCCACAAACGTCTGAAGCAGCCATGATTCAGATTCAAATTATTGAGGCCAAAAAACTTGTCGACCCATTTAAAGTGCAAAAATTCTTTGACACTTTATTTGGTCGAAAAGTAGAAATAAAAGCCCGAGGGTCAAGGTTAGGTGTGCTTGTCCTTTCGGCAAAAGAAAAAGAAAATGTTTTCTCTTTGTCCAAAATAGAAAACTACCCAGTTAAGGTATTCAAGACAAGACCCGAACCTGTTTCAAAGGTTGTCATTACAGGGGTTCCCCTGGAACTGACAACCGAAGACATCAAGACATCGACCGGGAGTACAACTGCGTATCGAATTACGAAAAAAATAAAAGGAGTAGTGAGCACAACAGTGAGCTGTAATCCTTACATACCCCAAAGGCGAAGCACCGGAAAGAGTTAGATTCGCCTAGTTAGTTTTTCGTACACACCCCTATGTACAAGAAGCACTTCGTTGTTTCAAATGCAACGGTTTTGGTCACAAAGCAAAGGATTGCAGAAATGCAATTAAATGTCCACTTTGCACCAAAGATCATGGTTTCAAATCATGTCCTGAGAAGGAAAAAGACAAAAAAGAACGCCCTCGTGTATGCGCAAGCTGTGGAAAGAACGGACATTGCACAGGAAATAAGACCTGTCCAAAATATGTTTTCTCCATGAAAGTCAATTCAGCTGTTGCGAAAGAAGGTTTTTCCTATGCTGCTGCCTTGAAAAAGGTTGTGTCAAAAAAACCTTTTACTAAGAAAAATACAGCACAGAAAAAGCCAGAACAGATGTCCAAGGACACGCCAAAGAAGAGCGATTCTGAAAAGAAAACGCTTGTCACACAAACTCATAAAAAGGAAAAGCAAGCTATTGCTGAAAACAAAGAAGAAGAAAAGAAAGCATCAAAGGATGAAAAAAAGACAGAAAAACGTGATGAACCAATGAGCATGCCAACGATACAGGGGCTTGTCGAGGAGATTCAAGAAATAACAAAAGACATACCACAAATGCCCTTGGAAGCTGTAATGAAAGTCATTATAAAAATGTTCAATAACATCCTTAAATACAATGGCTTTCAGGCGTACCCTGGAGATATGGAGGTTTCCGAATCTTAAAATTTGAATCCTCTAGAAAACGATATAAACCAGTTCAAAAAACCGAACATGGACAACAACATTACCATTTTACAGTGGAACTGTCAAAGTATTCGTGCAAGAGTCAACGAACTAAATATTTTTATCGGAAAAATGGAGAAGGTTCCCGACATCATTGCCCTGCAGGAAACATGGCTGAAAGAGGGCAATAACTTCAGTATTTCAGGATATAATATTGTCAGGCTGGATAGAGGTCGCCATCAAGGAGGAGGGGTCGCAACACTCCTCCGAGAAGGCATCTCATACACCTCGCAAACCATAGAACAAAACGAATATGAGTCACTACTTGTGACCATTTCTTCTGAAAAAGGATCAAACATCACCATTATCAATGCATACGTTCCACCAAATGCCAATCATCAAACACTGCTTACTACACTGGAAAAGTCATTCAGTTATACCAACTCAATTGTATTAGGTGACTTCAATGCATACTCTGTTGTTTTCGGTGCTGAAACTTCAGATAACAGAGGAAAATTAATTGAGAAATTGTTGGATCAGTATGGCCTTGTTGCCCTTTTTTCCGGATCAGGTACCCACCTGACTCCCAGCGGAAGGACAACTCCTATAGATTTAGCAATGTGCTCTCCTTCTTTATCTCAAAAAGCCTTGTGTAAGGTGTTAGATGAAAATCTGGGCAGTGACCACTACCCGGTTTTGATCACACTAAATAAAAAGGTTAATTACGAGGTAAACAACAGAAAGGTATGGAACCTGGAGAAAGCCGATTGGTACAAATACCAACGGCTTTCAACAGGAATGTTCAAAACTTCTCTAACTTCGCTGAACTAACTCCTGAGGTTACAAAATAGGAAAAGGCTTCTCATATATATATATATATATATATATAAATATATATATATATACATATATATATATAACAGATATATATATATATATAAACAATAGATATATATGCACATATATAAACAAATATATATATACATATATATACAAAACACAGATATATATTCATATATATAAACAAACGTATATATACATATACATATACACAGATTAACATAATAAGAGATAATAAAATAAGCTATTTACACAAATATACGTAAAATGAGCCATCTTCATCTTACAAACAGCATCAATTAACATAAATTATGTTGATTTATCAGCTAAATCATTTGCATTCATACGTTATGTTCAATAAAATTGGTTGATATATTGAATTAAATAGTGTTATATTTTTTGTTAAAGACCCTACAAACCATTTTTGTTGAAATTACGCTATATTTTGATTTCTATAAGAATGAAGTCCCAATTCAACTTAATCAACGAAGTAACAAATTTTATAATTTAGAAAAAAACAGTATATATATTGTTCCGAGAATTTCATTCTGATGATTCATTCGATTAAATCGTTCACTTTCAATTCGTTAATGATGCCATTATCGAGTAGGTTCAAAACTTTGATTGTTGCGAAATAAATTTTTAGCTATTTGGTTTCGTTCAAAAGTGCTCTAAAGTATAGTTCCATTTAAGTCAAAAATTTATACTATTTTCTCTTAAAAAAAAATTCAGGTTATTTGCCTTTAAATAAAAAAATAGTTAGTTGCTAATAAATAATCTAAAAGAGTTTAATAGATTTTAAACGCAAGCAATAGTCAATATTCATCTTCGCAGTAAATTATTTTCATAAGCCATTAACTATTTACGTAAAATTCTCATTGCATTAATTTAAATCACTTGAAAGAAATATATATAGTACCCCCAGGCTTTTAATTAAATCCATCTATCTATCTAGTCATGTAAAATCATTTATTGTTTTTAAACAAACATCACTTGTTCTTATGTACCTATTTCTGTTTTTATTTATTCAATCATTAAATTATTATTTTTCAGGAGGCAGTCCCAAGCCTGGATAAAGGAGGGGGGACGTTGAAAAGATCAAATATAATCTACGACAGGAAGTACTTAGGTGCTTCCTACACAGCCAATTCAGTCTTAAAACACTTAGTGGAAAAGACTATAAACTATTATAAAAAAAAATATTTTTCAGTTTTAGTTTTTATTTACTTGTTTATTCATTTATTTATTTATTTATTTATTTATTCATTTATTTACTTATTTATTTATTTATTTATTTATTTATTTATTTATTTATTTATTTATTTATTTGTTTGTTTGTTTGTTTGTTTGTTTGTTTGTTTGTTTGTTTGTTTGTTTGTTTGTTTGTTTGTTTGTTTGTTTGTTTGTTTGTTTGTTTGTTTGTTTGTTTGTTTGTTTGTTTGTTTGTTTGTTTGTTTGTTTGTTTGTTTGTTTGTTTGTTTGTTTGTTTGTTTGTTTGTTTGTTTGTTTGTTTGTTTGTTTGTTTGTTTGTTTGTTTGTTTGTTTGTTTGTTTGTTTCTTTATTTATTTATTTATTTATTTATTTATTTATTTATTTATTTATTTATTTATTCATTCATTCATTTATTTATTTATTTATTTATTTATTTATTTATTTATTTATTTATTTATTTATTTATTTATTTATTTATTTATTTATTTATTTATTTATTTATTTATTTATTTATTTATTTATTTATTTATTTATTTATTTATTTATTTATTTATTTATTTATTTATTTATTTATTTATTTATTTATTTATTTATTTATTTATTTATTTATTTATTTATTTATTTATTTATTTATTTATTTATTTATTTATTTATTTATTTATTTATTTATTTATTTATTTATTTATTTATTTATTTATTTATTTATTTATTTATTTATTTATTTATTTATTTATTTATTTATTTATTTATTTATTTATTTATTTATTTATTTATTTATTTATTTATTTATTTATTTATTTATTTATTTATTTATTTATTTATTTATTTATTTATTTATTTATTTATTTATTTATTTATTTATTTATTTATTTATTTATTTATTTATTTATTTATTTATTTATTTATTTATTTATTTATTTATTTATTTATTTATTTATTTATTTATTTATTTATTTATTTATTTATTTATTTATTTATTTATTTATTTATTATTATAGATAGGTTTTCAACTAACTTCATAACAAACTTAAATTCATTAAACTTTCACATCTCTTAATGTGGATGTCACATTTTGTAAAAAAAAATATAAATACTCTAAAAAATAAATTTAGATACCATGGGCATTTAAATAAATTACGCAACATCAACTTAAAAAGTCAAATATTGACTGGAGAAGAAAGTCCTTCGTTTACGTTTAATTCAGCATCAAAAAGGGCAAGTGCAATCAGCATCTTCCCCGATGTATAGAAGAGAGTTTTTGTTACTTCGGAAAACAGTATTCCGAAGTGATTGTTCGGATGAAGATTGTAGAGGAAGAAATTGTTAATGGGATTGCTATGAACGACGATTTCTTTGTTAGAACAGACTGGACAGGATGGGGTCAGCCCCTGGTTGTGTAGGGTATGTTATCGAATTTCATAATATTGAGTGTTTGTTTGTTTGTCTGAATGTCATTAAAATACATGGATCTTCAACTGACCGGCTCTGTCGCCGGCAGCAGACGACTTCAATCTTCGTTTTCCGGACATCTCGTCGTGCTAGATTCACGTCCAGCATCACTCGGTGACAGATACTTCAGAGTCATTGGCCCCAAAACATAGAACGATCTTCCGTTGGCAACCAAGCTTGTTATGTCCGAAACGAAGTTCTGTAGTTTACTTAAAACTTTCCTTTTCACTGTCTCTTTTATCTTCCTCCATTATCCAGTGGCTCCGAAGCTCGTTCGACCGTGGAACCACTTTAAAAAATTCTTTTCAATACATTTATGTTCGAATTATAAGTTAATGTTAAAACCAGAACTCATATTTTTGTTCAAAATTAACATTAAATACTAAGAATGTATTATCACTTTATTAAATTAATTTTAAAATTGGAAAAAAGTAAATTTTAACATGTTATCAAAAAATAATTTTAGTTTTCTTTAATAATATTTTATTCTATTTTAGTTATAATTTATTTGGAAGTAACAACAATTTCCAATAATTACAAAAATAAATAATAAATCAATTTGAAATAAATGTTGAAAAACATTTGTTCAAATATTTCACCGCAAATTAATTATTCGGTGTGAAAATAATGCCGTTTAAGAAACAAGGCTTTTCGATTTGGAAGAAAAAAAAAGAAACTTTTTGAAAAAGACATAAAATTTTGATAGATGACCACATCGGTCTTGTTATATTGAAAACCAGTAAGCAGCGGAAAAACTACCACACCTCAAAAAAAGCGAAAAATTGATCGAAGATTGTATAGCATGCGATAGGAATGCTCGTTAATAGAAATTTGATTGCTAGAGTTGTGATAGACTGGGAAAGTTATTCTATTGTATTTGGTCTGTAGAATAGAAAATGCTGGTATGAAAATATACACATATTCATGGCAACCAATTAATTTAATTTTGCTTTTTTTAAATTTAATATATGACATTTGTAACAACATTTAAAATAAATAAATTGTAACAACATTTAATATAAATAAATTGTAACAACATTTAAAATAAATAAATTGTAACAACATTTAAAATAAATAAATCCCTTGACGCATTAGAGAGAAAAGTGGCAGTGCATCTTTGGAACGAATTTCGGTCTCTATTTCTATTTGTTTGCTGGAGCCATCATTAAGTAATAACAATATTGCAAACCCATTAAGATGCTCTCTTACAGATCTGATCTACAGATCAGCGCAGAAGTGGACATTTGATAGAATGGGGTTGGTCACATTTTTTTGTCTCATGCGAGAGTTGGGTTCAAAACAAAAAAAATTATTAAAAAAAATTAACTGTGGTTGGATAAGAAAATTTAATTTTTCAGGTGGGTCAGGATGGGTTGGGTTGAGAAAATTGTGAGTTGGGCTGGGGCACCAAAAATGAACCCAAGTCCACTTCTGCGTTAGAATGAAACACTGCCAATATGGCACCATAGGAGTGCTGGCTTGTAGCAGGCGTAAAATTAAAAAAGGCCCAAAACTAAATTAGGCGTAGAATTAAAAAAGGCGCCAAATTAAAAAAGCGCAAAATTAAAAAAGTGCCTATTATACACTTTTACTTAACTTGGACGTTGGTCGTGGAGTTTGCTACCGGGAATTCTTGCAATCAATTTGTTACTTACTTCCCGTTTGCAGATTAAGCTGAAATTTTGAAATGTAAAAGTAAGAAGTTATGTCATACTTATAGAAATCTTGATATGACTATGTTTAAGGCCTATTTTATTAAGACTAATTTGTGTATCCAGTTGTTATTTTGTTATATCAAGATATCCATGTTTGCTGAACCAAGCTGATTCGGGAGCGGGAAAGCGACCGGGAACAGGAGAGCAAGCGGGAACGGGAAAGAGGTCGGGAGCGGGAAAGCAAGCGAGGAAGGAAACCTGAACAAGAAATAAAAACTATAGAAACACATCTAAAAACCTTCACTACTTTTTCATTTAATCAAACTAGGCCACAACATCGCGTGGTCTGGTACAGCTAGTCAAAAATAGATGACTTTAAAGTTTTTTTTAATATATTCTCTTGGGGTCTGACAAAAGTAAGTACCTAAACAAAAGGTCTAGCTAGTGATGCAATTTTGACTGACGAATTCAGTTCTATTTCACGTGAAAGAGTAAAAAATGAAAAAAAATTGATGATGAACTTTTTGAAAAAGGTGGTGATGTACAACTAAACAAAAAATTCTAAAAAACGTTTTATGATGTTTTCTTTAAAACAGCTAAAGAATCGATAATAGAACGATTTAAAAGTTTTTCAAGTAGAACAATAAAACGTGTGAGTTTTTGCAAGATATTGATAAAATAAGAAAAGAAAACATGATTAATAAATGCAGATTACTAGAAAAAGTACCGACTCATGGTGAATCAAAAGATATTTATTCAGAGGAGTTGTTTCTTGAAATTAATTTGTTATCACGGAAATTTCAGTCTAAAGTTAGACATGTTCCGTTGACTAACTAGAAATATGTTTAAAATTAATAAACTTAAAAAAAGTTATTTATTTGTAGTATTTATTGTTTTATGATTAAAAGTAATTAGAATTTTTTGGGCTGGGAATTTAAATGGCGCCTAATTTATTCTTGCACACATAAAATATGTTACACAAGCCGGCTCTCACCAGAGTTGTCAAATATCAGCAGTTTTGCTGATGTTCAACCTCTCGAAGGGATTACTTCTATATTGGTGCCACACCTCCACGAAAACGTGTCTAATTTATTTCTACACTTTCAGCTCGATACAAAGAAAATAAACAATTAACACGGTAATTAAACGGTGAGAGAAAACCCCTTAAACGTTTTGTTGCAAAAAATGTTAACGGCACCAACAAATACTCAGCTAATAAACAACTTCTTTTTCTATTAATATTTGATTCTGTACACTTTCCATGACAACCAGCATACACGACAACCAGCTTCCATAACAACCAGCAGCACCGAACGCAATTTACCTGCTAAATTGGGCAAATCTATTTGTCGACAGGAAATGAACGAGATTGGTTTAATGGGGGAGTCGAACCCAGGACTCTCTCATTTAGAGGCTCCTGTCTTAGTTTATTATGACGCGTAGAGGTCTTTGTCGGGATCGTTCTCTGGCATTAAAATACCGTCATAGGGTTGTGGCCATCGTTCGTGGATTGTCGTGGAAAGGGGATCAGCCTGTGGAAGGAGTCTCGTTTGAGTCGTTTGGCGCGGAAGTGTTGTCGAGTGGATTGTCGGTGGAATGAGTTTTATTTAAAAGGTCAATGTGAAGAGACATTGTTGCAGAAAAGTGTTGCGTTGAAAATATTTCTTTCAAGTTTCTTCTTTTAATATGGCATCCGTGGTTTTTAGCTCTAATTAAACGTTTAGCGACATCTGAGTTATATATATTTAAGCATTTATGAATCAAGTGTAAACACAGTAAAAACCACATGATATTTACTATGTTTTAATCAGCTTCGCTTGCTTGTCGTCTGGTGTCTGTTATCTGTTTTCTGTTTAGGCGGAACCTTGTAATCGATTTTTAACCAATTTTTCGATTAGTAAAAGAGGTCTGAAAAATTGTTAGACTTTTAGAATAAACGTGAAATTGTTTAATAATAATTTTTTTTGTTTCTTTGTTCAGTTACTACAATCATTTGCTATATATATAATATAGCCTACTGTTATGTTGTTTGCAATTGAAAAATTAATAAACATTAAAATTAAAGATAATGATTTGTCCTAACCGCAAGAGGCATACAATGAGACATAGCACGTAGATTCCATTCGCGTTATATTTGTGATGTAATGCTCCTTGCCTCGCATTGCCACGATCGTATAAAAAGCGAAAGTGGAAAACGGCTGGAAGCAGAACCATGTCGGATGCTTTGAAGTAATGCGACATCCATTTATATGCAGTATCTGCTGTTTGCGACATCTTTTGTATACGATAGCAATTATTTAAGCGCTATTAAATCATTTGATACTGATTACGGTGCTTCTTTAATAGTTTTATGAATTAATCAACTAAGCTGAAATGCTTCAAGATTATTTATTCCATAAAATGTTTGAGGCTTTTCAGTTCTTTTTGCTGATTGTTCTCGGGGGTCTTTCGGTATTTGAATTGCTAAAACAATCTAACGGCATGAGACTACTAACCAGTAATCAGTCGAGCTCTTATCAATTTCGCATCTCTCTCATTCTTCCACACGACAACTCGCATCAGTTTTCAATTTTCAAAGTCGAACCGGCGGTCAGAATCGCCATCGAAAGAGCATTTTTTTCTGAGCTTCTGTCGGCTTCGGAGATAAACGTGTCTTTGATCATTGGAGATTCTGGGTGTTCAGAAATCGAGGGTCCTCTAGCCGCTATTGACATGTACTCCGATAAGAAAACTCGTCCCAGTCTCTTCTTAGGCCCGAATTGTGCCTACGCCATAGCTCCAGTTGCTAGGTACGCATCAAGTATCAACTGGAACATTCCAATAATATCATCAGGGGCCTTTGTCGAACGTTTCTCCGTTAAAAACTATCAGTATCGTCTGTTGACCCGAATGCTTGGCTCTTATCCGTTTGCTGGTCAGATCGTCTCGAAGTTCTATCTGCATTTCAACTGGACGGTTGCTGGAATGATAGTTGGAACGTACCTCGTCAATCAGGTCGTCGAGGGAAGTTCAGAATGCAAATTTGTTGCCGGCAGTACTAAAATAGCGTTTGAGAACAACGGTATAAAAGTGAGTTATATTCTATTCGACGATCACGCATCGCCCAACAACCGTTATATAGGAATTGCAAACATCAGCGATATTTTGAAGAACCTATCAAAAGAAGCCAGAAGTAAGTTATTAAGCTTTTTTAGAAAAAGTGTTCTGTTTTAAATTTTTTGAAAAGAAAGTAATTTTAGATTATTTTCTTAAATAAAGGAATAAATGTTTGTATACGTAATTATAATGTCGACCTGCTACAAATCTAATCTAGGGAGAGTAATGATTCGTTTGCCTTCCAGAAGAAAAGAGATATTAATGTTCTGCTCATATATCATTAAGCTTGATGTTTCATTTCTTAAAATAAACATTCAGCTTGTTAATCAAAGTGATGAAATAAGTTCTATTAAATGTAACGTAAATTGATCAATCTGAGTATAATACATTTATAACATGTACGAAAACAGAATCAGAATGAGACATTGAATTTGTTTGAGGTTCATTCGGCGGTGATAAAGTGTTTATTTGTTTAAACAAGTGAACCGTAAAAAACTCATTCTTAATTTTTTACCTTTGATTCCTTGTCAAATTGTGCAGAAATTCATTAATTAATAGTACATTTGGTGAGATATAAAATAATGCATTAATATTCATTGTTGAACATTCAATATCGATTATCACATTTTTAGTTAAATTGTTGATATAGCTTATAAATGTTAGCGAACAACCCATAGAATTTTTAGAAGAGCGTTCAAATTATTTGTTTTGGTTTTAGCGTGAAAATCTCAAAATTATTTTTTGGTCCTAGCGAGTCTATGAACCAAGTCTCAGATCGATTGGATGACGGGAAGCAGGTTTTTGTTCAATCAATCGAACAAACAGACAAAGAGGTGAAGTTATGTAATAGAAAGGATTAAAAAATAAAGTTTGTTTAATTTGATGTTATGTTGATCATTAAAGCCGTCTAATCCTTCAGCTTTTGACTATTTTAAATTCAGCGTGCTTGTTTTGTTTGTGTTAATAAGACCGTTCAGTCCATTTGAAAAAAGTCATGAAATTTAGCACGTTTTTTTTCTGAAAACGGATTTAAAAAATGCACCGCACAGATTATGTCTGATCTCATAAACACGAACCGTTCCTGGTTAGTATGTGATCAGCGGTAGATCCAGGGGGGTTCATGAAGCCCGGACCTCCCTAAACTTTTTGTCAAAAAATCTGTACTTTAATTTTTTACCTAGCTTGCAGCTTCAATTTGTTTGTCTCTATTCTGAGGTTAATCTTTACTAAATTCACCTCTCGACCATCAATAGTTTTAATATCTGGCAGACATTTATTTGTAGGGCCTTTTTTAAATCAATTTAATGTTAAATATATTTCAAACTAGCTGATTTACCCGGCTTCGCTCGGGCTTTTTTGAGGTTCATATTATGCTGATTTTTCTTTCTGATAAGATTTTTTTTCGTTTTGTATTGACCGCTTTTTCGTCTCTTATAAATTATAGTTTAAACATCAAACGCATTTTGTCCCATCACATATGGATTACAGTTTAAACGTGAACATCAATAGTACCCGACTACGCATTATAGCCGAATTGGGAATCCCAGCCTCTTAAATTATGTGAACATGCTGGCTTAGCTGGGCTGTAGCGGAATGCAAAGTGATTGTGATAGCAAGAGCACTGTGCTCTGAGAAGTCATTCAAGTTGATCTGTTCTATTTGTTTCTCGCTGACACTCTCTGTTGTTTAGTTCGCTCGTTTAGTTTAGTTACGCCTGAACTTACTCAATTTTTATTAGGATTCTTTAATGCATTAGTTCACCGTGTGATCTTCAGCGAGGCGTTATCTCGAAGGGTTGACCACTCAAAAAATTTCTCGTACACCCTTGGAATTTACGCAAAAATTCCAAAAAATTCCAAATAACGCAAAAATTCCAAAAAAATTCAAAAAAATGCAAAATACCCAAACAAATTCCAAAAAACGCAAAAATTCCAAAATATGCAAAAATTCCAAAAAATTCAAAAAAATTCAAAAAATTCCAGAAAATTCCTAAAAATTCCAAAATATTCCAAAAACTCCGAAAAATTCAAAAAAATTCAAAAAAAAGCAAAAATTTAAAAATACGCGAAAATTCCAAGACAAATCCTAAGAAATTTTTGGAATTTTTGCTTCTTACACCCAAAATTTCAAAAAATTCCAGAAAATTCCAGAAAATTCCAAAAAATTCCAAATAAATTCCAAAAATTTTGAAAAATTCCGAAAAATTCCAAAAAATGTAAAAATTCCATAATACGCAAAAATTAAAAAAAAATCCTAAAGACTTTTTTGGAATTTTGCTTAGTACACCCATCTGGAGAGTGGTCAACCCCTCGCGTTATCTTGATAAACTAAAGCAGATCGCTCGCACTAAAAAAATTTAATGAATTTATTAGTTAATGCTGCAATAATGTAAAAAAAACCACTCATATCTCAAGAGGTTATTTTTATTTTACATACTCAATAAGATTATAAATGCTTACAATGGATTTATCAGACAGTTCAACAGCTGCCTTTCGAAAAATCGCTAGTCTTACTTTTTGGGTTGTTCTAAGTTTTAAAGTGTCATGTCAACAAACAGCATACAACACTACATATGACATGTTGATGAAGCTGCCATGCGGCATTCAAAAACGATATAAAACATAGATTTGAATTAAACGTGAAGTAATAATAATATTAAAATCCTTCTTGTTGTGTCAAAATGTTAAAGTAAGTAATAATAATATTACAATCTTTCTTGTTGTGTCAAAATGTCAAAGCAATTGACCCAAAATCTTCGGAGACCATCGGTTTGGAACAATCGAAGAGTTACACTTTTAATCAAAGCATTCAGAGCCTTATAGTCATAACCACTCGTCGATACTAAATTATTACCAATCGGCTAACGTGAGCCATCATTAAAAAAAAACTTTAGGGGACCTCCCAAATTATAAATTTTCTAGTTATTGATATGTTGTTTGCAATCTCGTTGCTTTTTTTTTACCTGACGTTTTCTTCCAATAGGAAACCATGATGAACAATATTGGATATCAAACAATTGAATCGATGGGTCAAAAGCCTTGAACGATAAACATGAACAATAAATTTTATTTTCAAATCTGGAACTCCTCTCTGTAAAACACAAAATTTGTTAGAGCAATAATGATAATCTTATAACGTAATTACGTGCAATGCAACGAACAAAACAAATTAAAAAATTCACAGTTAAAATTCTGTTCAAAAACTAAGGAAATTTACATTAATAATGATTATTAGCTTTGTACTTAATTTTGAATGCGATATATAAAAAATGCATTTTTAATTTTACATTTTAAGTCTGGAACTCTTCTGTGTAAAACACTAAATAATATCTGTAAGACTCCCTTGTACTATAAAATAATTTTTACCAATACCTCAATAAGTTTTATTATTCACAAATCTTCTAAAAATATACTATATACAATACTAAAATTTAGTGTTTAGTTCTGAAAACCTATTCCACCGATATACTCTAAAACAGGGGTGCACAACCTTTTTGAGGCCGAGGGCCAAATTGTATGTTCTCAGATAGCTCGAGGGCCGGAAAAAATTCACGTTTTATAATAACAAACTAAATATACTAGTACATGTATTTACGTTAAATATTAACAGCTAATATACAAAAATTTTCAATTGAACTACATGTCTAACTATATCAAAGTGAGTTACAAAGAAATGATAATCCGTTTTTTATTTATTTTGCAATCAACAAAATCTATCTGAGTCCAATCATGAATAGAAACCATTCTAATGTGATGGTTGCAACTGAATGTTTTTTTTTTTTCAATGTTTGGCTTTAGTTCAGTTGTTGCAACCTTTAAAATGGCAGTGAGATTGCCATCAGTCAAGCTCGATCTCAATTTGTTTTTATTCAAATTCATGATGGACTGTTATATCTTTATTATTCTAATTAAATGGTAATAATTATAATCTACCTAAGTGGTTGCTAAACACTTACTAGAAATTTTCTGGTATTAATCTCTTAATATAAATTTGTTTGTTCATGATATGATTAAGAAGGAAATAGAATAAAAACTCATATATATATACACATAATATATATGGAACCAGACATAAACGCAATATTATATTATATATATATATATATATATATATATATATATATATATATATATATATATATATATATATATATATATATATATATATATATATATATATATATAAGACTCTACTAGGAATCGAACCCACGTGTCTACGGCAACACCGCCTAGCCTAAATGCAAGCGCTCTTACCAACTGAGCCACCGACCATCCCCAAAAAAGGATGGCTAGAAGTCTCAGTCTTTCGGAGCTACTTAACATTAGACTACGACTATGATAGGTTCAGAACTCCTTACTTCGGAGTATATACATATACATACGCTTATATATATATATATATATTTATACAAACATATATATATATAACACCTCCCCCTCTTTATAGAAAATTATATGTTTTCCTACTGGGGTCCAGTACTATCCGTTTTGGAGGGTTGCAATAATGTTTAGGTCTTGCCTCCGGTTCTATTCCTGTTGGAATGTGTGACAATTCCTCCGGATTGGCTTCATTATCTATATGGCTCGGAACATGGTCTCCTTGTCTATTCTCTCCATCCTCATTCTCCGTAACCCGAGGGGTTGCGTTTATGTCTGGTTCCAACATCTCTTCCTCTTCTGGGAACACAATTCTTACTGGGGGTTTCTCTCCATCACTTTTATCTTGAAGGGGCACTGGCATGTCGAATGTCTCAAACATTTCTTTAAGTGCCCAATCTAAATTCCTTGGTCTTAATTGATTTGTATGCCTTTTTGTAATCCTTCTGTCAATCTCGACTTCGTAAACCGTTTTTCCAATTCTTTTTAAAATCTTCCCTGGTATCCATCTGGGATGGTTTGGATTTTTATAATCTTTAGCGTACACCGAAACTTGTTCTTTAAAAACTCTCGGTCTTGCCCCATTCCTTTCGTCAAACTGTCTCTTCATGCAAGACTTTTTTTCTGAATGCTTTTCGTCTTTTTTAGTACTTAGTTGTAAGTCTGATAGTGGTGTTCTAATTTGTCTCCCCAAAAAATTTTCTGCGGGAGATTTTTGATGTGGAATAGATGGGCATGGTGTAGATCTATAACACAACAAAAACTTTTGCACCAATTCCTCGGTAATTTCTTCACCTTTCAGCTTTTGTATGGTTCTTTTGAAAATATCATAAATCTTTCTGCTTGACCATTACTTTGTGAATGAAAAGGAGGTATTCGGATATGACTGATAAATTTTGACTTTCCATAGAAGTAAATTGTGTTCCGTTATCTGATACCAATGTCTTGGGAAATCCATGCCGAGCAAACATTCTGTTCAGCTCGCGAATTGTCGTTGTTGAGGTAGCCGCACTCATTTGTATTATTTCTGGCTATTTTGAATATGCGTCCACAACAACCAGAAACATTGAATTCTCCATTGGTTCCGCAAAATCAATGTGAATTCTCTCCCAGGCCTGTGATGGTTCAGGCCATGGTGACAACGTGTTTTTTATAGGCATTTTAGCTGCTTTTTGACATGCATTGCTTTTTGACATGCATCACAGGTTTTCACCATACTTTCAATATCTCTATCGATTCCATGCCAATACACCGACTGTCTGGCCAGCATTTTCATTCTCGTAATTCCTGGATGACCCTGATGTAGCATCCTCAATATACGCTGTTGCAGTTTTCTTTGGAATTAGTGCTCTTACACCCATAAATAGAATGCCATCATGTAAAGTCAAATCAGTTGCTTTACTTTGGAATGCATTCCAGTTTGATCCAGGTTTAACTTTTGGCCAAAATCCCTTTTTAATGATCTCACTTAACTCTCTGAGTTCAGAGTCTTCTTCTGTCATAATTTGAATATCTTTCTTACTAACAGGTAATTGTCTCATCGTATCCTCTTGTATCATTGTGATGTCTTCGTTTACACCTCCTATTATCAAATCCTCATTTCCTGTTGTTTCATCCGAGTCAGATTCGTCACTAAAATCGGACCCTGAATATTCGGTGCCGTCGTCTGTTATGGAGGATTCCGTTTCAGAACCGTCGTTGTATGGGCAAAAACCATAGTTGTTATTGCCATTCTTATAATCATCATCGTCACTTTCATCCTCATCATTTTGCATTTTGTTTTCAACATTCCTCTCATCTTCTTTAATTTTGTTTTCGACGTCCAAACCGACTGTATCACTGTCACCATCTTTGCATGGTTCATCTTGAGTATCCTTGCAAGGTTCATTATCATGACCGTCTTTGACAGGCTCATCATCATGGCCGTCTTTGACAGGCTCATCAACATGACCATCTTTGCATGGTTCATCTTGAACATCTTTGCAAGGCTCATCTTGCACATCTTTGCAAGGCTCAACACCATGACTATCCTTGCATGGTTCATCTTGTACATTCTTGCATGGTTCATCTTGACCGTCTTTTTTGTTTCCGCAATTGTTTGTGTCACCATGGAGGAGTTCAAGAAAATTCTTACTTACTTGCAGTGCTGCTCTGTGTGCTGCTCTGTTCTCCTCCGCCATTTTATTCAGAGCATTCAAGTTAACTTTGACGTATTTATTGTCCTGCATCATTGAGATTAACTGAAGAAATCTTTTTTCAGTTTCTTCTTTTTCAATTCTCTTTTCAATTCTCTTTTCTTTTTCTCGAGCCTCTTTTTCAAGTTTTTCTTGTTTTTCTCGAACTTCCCTCTCAAGTTTCTCTTCCTTTTCTCGAGCCTCTTTTTCAAGATTTTCTCGAGCTTCCCTCTCAAGGTTATCTTCTTTTTCTCGAGCTTCCCTCTCAAGGTTCTCTTCTTTTTCTCGAGCTTCTTTATCAATTAGAAACCTAAGCAATTGTGCTATGTTTGAATCTTGGTCCTTTGACATCCTGGTCGCCAATGTTATATCTTTATTATTCTAATTAAATGGTAATAATTATAATCATGATATGATTAAGAAGGAAATAGAATAAAAACTCATATATATATACACATATATATATTTAATTTTACGACGTAAACTAGAGTCCATTTTAAAAATTTTTATTATATTTAAATATTTATTTAATATAGGCACAACACTATTTCTATGTTGATGTTTACTATATATTCTTTAGCTGTTTACGTAATACGACATTTTAGGTTACGGACTCTGAAGATGACTGTAGTCGAAACTGGCCAGTCAGTCCTAATTATTATTATTTGTATTATATAAATTTTTAAAATGGACTCTAGTTTACGTCGTAAAATTGTCATTAATGCAAAGTGGTCGTTTGTTTTTAACGGAGTGTGTTTACGAGAGGGGATTTTGCCAAAGTATATTACACATATATATATATATATATATAAATACATTGTGTATGATAATATTAAGGTTGTAGATAAAGATAATACCCCCCTCCCCGAAAACCATTTCAAAATACAGGCCTGTATATATATATATATATATATATATATATATATATATATATATATATATATATATATATATATATATATATATATACATACGCTTATATATATATATATTTATACAAACATATATATATAACATGGACAAAGTCTGCTCACACAAATACGTACTCCCAAACCTTGAAAACAACTTTTTAGCCATGTTTTTTATTCTGCCGTATTTGTTTGGACAAATATGTCTGAAGAAGTTCAAAATGTCATTGTTTTTAAAACCAGCTTTCAAATCAGATGAAGGTCGATGATCTCTAACTGATACTCACCAGGAACTTCGTCCACTGTACAGCCGAAGGGGTCACATATGAAATTAAACAATTCTTTACTTTTCCTGAAGTCTTGAAAATGATTTTCAAATTCTTTCTATAATGTTGCAATTGACTCATGATGTGCTAAAACGTTTACATTGGTATTCCTGCTTGAAAAGTAGGCACGTCTGAAAATGGACAAGATTCCCTGACTGCAGATGAGACTGGAAAAGCTGGAGTTTCAATTGAAAAGCTTGCAAGTTTTTAAAAATATCAAAAATAAATTGAATTTTACCTTGCAGACGTTTATTGACAGTATCGAAATGACTTGTGATGTCTGTAAGAAAGGCAAAGTCAGAAAGCCATGTCTTATCAGCAAACACAGCAGTTTTTCTACCTTTTTCATTTAGAAATGGCTCAATTTCTGAAAGTAATTCAACAAATCTTTTAAACACTTTTTCTTTTTTTTGAAAACGAATTTGGCTCGCGGTCCAGATTTCTGTGTTAAATTTATTTTTATTTTAAACTGTTAAACAAATTGTTAAACAATGTATTTAGAGTTCAATTATAAAATAATTTATTTTTATTTTGGAGAAAAAAAATACTTTCCCTTTCATCCGCTTACCAAAAGGTTTTTTCTCCATAAACCACCAACGGATTGACATATTTTTTCAAACTTGAAACAAACCATTGGCTGATACTTCTACTAAAGTGTACAAAATTTTAATGAAATCTATCTAGCGGTTTACGTTTGATGCTGATAGATACGTAGGTAGAAACATTTGTTTATATATAAGATAATATCTCAAAAAAACCTTTTAACCTTTAGACAACTTAACAGCAAGTTTTAACAACAGTAATAATTTGTAATATGAATGAAATCTAAAGCAAAAAATTAAATTGTTTCCGGATTTTTTCATACCGTGGATTCGACGAATAGCCTCAGCTGTTGACTGTTTTTTTGAACGTGTGGATTTAACCGTAGATTATTGTTGACAACTAAAGTATTACAGCGCAATAGCAGGTTTAATGGGGTAAGCAATCATCAGTTATTCCCAATAGTCTGCTTTAACTACGGCATAAACCCGACTGGCTCTGATGATCTGACATCCTGATATGTTCAGATGCACAAACGGACTTTTTAATTTTATTCTTTACTCTCCAAAGCGTGTAAAGAAAATTGAACAGTTCACTGAAACAGTCACAAGTAGTTTTACAGATTCTTTAGTCTTTGCTAATATTTAATCAACCAGCTAAAGTTACGGTTTAGGAGGAAGGACGATTTTCCAAAATAAGCGAAACTCATCGAAGTTATCCTTGTAGCCATGAAAAAATCTCTGTCCAAAGTCATAAACCGTTCCAGCTTGGAGGTTAACACATTGAATGGTCTCGTTTAATTGAATGGTCTCGTTTAGCCACTCCCACAATAACGTCTATCAAGGGACATAAAGAAAACCTCTTCCGTCTAATTCAGGCAAACCTAATATGTAATACTGCATATTAAAAATCATTTCTAGCTTTGAAGTGTTTGATGACCTAACTCCGCAGAAAGGTGGAAAAAAGAGGTGTTTTGTTCTAAGAGAATAAAATACATAAAAAACGCAGATAAAAAGAGAAAGTGAATAAATAAAAAGTGTAATTTCACTACTTTTCGGTTTTTGTGAATAAAAGAAATTCAAGATATCTTACAAGGGGCTGCACTTAAAAAAAATGTTTGGGTCCCCCCTTTACGAAATTCCTGGATACGCCGCTGCATACATACCATACATACATACATCCATACATTCAAATACACACACATATATACACACACACATAGACATATATATATATATATATATATATATATATATATATATATATATATATATATATATATATATAACACCTACAATTCTTATGTTATATTTAATTTATATTTGCTCTTTTGATTTTAGTCTTAATTAATACCTTAACTCGTATTTTATTTTGGTCATGATTTTATTTTTATCTACGTACTTCGACATTTCATTATTTGTTTTTATTCGTCTTTGTTTATAGCCGAATCTTGCAAGTTAAAAAGTAATAAAGATTTGTATAATCGGGCGTTCTTTGAACA
>OZ022239.1:24192942-24295442 GCA_963978895.1 Erpobdella octoculata
GAGGCCCCATATTACCCCACTTTCCCCTATTAGTAAGCGATACTAGCACTTTTTACATTCTGCTAAACTATTAAACTTGGCACAATTAATTCGCTTCAGCCATCTTTGCACTAACAAAACAACATTTCACGTGTTGAATCAAAAGATCAACACATTACATGAACTCATCAAAACATCAATTTGTGATAAACAACATTCGCTTTTTCATCATCTCCAGTCGCAGTTTGTTTCGTTGTGCTGTACGTCCAATCGCATGAAAAAATACGTTTCTAATGTTTTGAATTCGTTTAAGTAAATTGTTTTTTTTTTGTTTTTTTTTTAATAAAATTTGAGGTTTTTCTTTGGAGGATTTTAAGTTTTTTTTGTCAACCACTTTGAGATCTCTTTGGTAGTTTCTGCCCGGTTTGTCTGCAGGGAGCCATGGGGTCGGATATTGCAGATGTCGTTTGCTGTGAAATTTAAAGTGCATTTGATTATGTAAAAAAGATTCCGTGAATAATTTAAACTAAAACTATAAAATGGAGCGAAAGAAAGAATTTCCATGTGTATCTCTGTGCAGTATTGTCTATACGGGTGGCTGGGTAAATAGCGAATGGTTGGATAGACGGTGAATGGTTTTATAGAAGGTGGTTGGTTGGATAGATGGTGGCTGGTTGGATAGATGGTGAATAGTTGAAAAAATAGAAAATGGTTGGATAGATGGTGAATGGTTGGATAGATGGTGAATGGTTGGATAGATGATGGATGGATGGATAGATAGTAGATGGTGGATAGATGGTAGTTGGTTGGATAGATGGTGAATGGTTGGATAGATGGTGAATGGTTGGATAGATGATGGATGGTTGGATAGATAGTAGATGGTGGATAGATGATAGTTGGTTGGATAGATGGTGGCTGACTGGATAAATATTGAGTGAACGGTTAGATGATGGATGGTTGGATAGATGATGAATGGTTAGATAGATAGTAGATGGTGGATGGTTGGATAGATGGTAAATGGTTGGATAGGTGGTGAATAGTTGGATAGATGGTGAATGGTTGAATAGATGGTGAATGGTTGTTTAGATGGTGTATGGTTGGATAGATGGTGAATGGTTGGATAGATGGTAAATTGTTGGATAGATGAATGGCTGGATAGATGGTGAATGGTTTGATAAATATTGAGTGAATGGTTGGATAGATATTGATTGGTTGGTCAGGTGGTGAATGGTTGAAGAGATGGTGAATGGCTGGATAGATGGCGAATGGTTGGATAGTGAATGGTTGGATAGATCATGGATGGTTAGATAGATGATAAATGGTTAGATAGATAGTAGATGGTGGATAGTTGGATAGATAGTAAATGGTTGGATAGATGGTGAATGGTTGGATAGATGGTAAATGGTTGAATAGATGGTTGGTCCGATGGTGAATTGTTAGATAGATGGTGAATGGTTGGATAGATGGTGAATGGTTGGATAGATGTTGAATGGTTTGATAGATGATGGTTGATTGGATACTATCCATGATGGGACGTTGGATGAATAAATAGTAAGATAGAAGGATGAGTTGAAAAAAGAAAAGCTGGATAACTGGATAAATTTCTACATGATTTGGAATATGTGGGAATAGATAACTTGACATATTGGTATATAAATAAATAAATTAACCGACAAACAAATGGCTGCTCCGGTAAATGGATTGAGTCTCTTCTTTGGTAAAATTATTTTTTTGAAACTTTAAAGAATTAGGATACTTTTTTGGGAAGTGTGATTTAAAAACCAAAAGGTCTTTGTGTGTTTTTGAAAATGTTTGTACACGTGTGTCTGGGTCTGCAAGCTTGTGGCAGTGTGTTTCGTGAAGAAACGGTTGGGGGGAAAATGCATAAGCCGTGTTTAATGAGCTGTATCGAAACACGAAAGATGGATGTTCAGAAGAAAAGTATACTTCTCTAACTACAAATTCATTATTTTCTTGCACGCTTTCGAATCTCAAGCATAAAATAGATTTTCAGTAAACAAATTTCGAAAAAAATTTGATTATTTTAGTTTAAATAATTGAATCATAGAGCTGCTAAAACTGTTTAAACTTAAAAACTTGATCAATGAAAAAAAGCGAATTTTGACAACTTTTGATTTATGGCTTTAATAACGTATATAACGAGTTATACTGAGTCAAACACAGCACTTAAAATAAGAAGAATAAATATCGGCTGATTGCTAACAGCTGATCACAACTTACCTCGGTTGAATGGGATTGTCTGTTTGCCGACAGTATTTCTGGCATTAGTCTGAGCGGTTAGGCCATAAATTATTGATATAGTTTCTTTTTTTGTTATATCTTTATTATTCTAATTAAATAATAATAATTATAATCTAACTAATGTGGTTGCTAAATACTTATTAGATCTTTTTGTTGATTGTTAATAAAATTATAAATGCTTTATTTTTATGACATAACCAGTGTAGGGTAATATTTCAAATACATTATATTTGAAATATTTTCAAGTAATTTTGTATTTTGATTTAAAATACTTTTAGAAAATTTATTTAGTATTTTTATTTTAAATAATTTTGAAAAGTAATTTGAATATTTTGAACAAAAAATAAAATACAAAATAGATTATCGACATTTCCGAAAATATAACAATCGGGAAACTTTAAAATTAATAAATAAGTGTTATGATAATGTTTATATCATGGTTTTATACCATAATCGATGTTTACTTAATGTACTTCCTTTTGTTTCGATAGCTTAACGCGAGGTTGGATTTTAGAGTTTGTAGTAAAAATAGGTCCTTGTCGTTAGAATTAAAGTTTAAAGTTTTTTTAATACTAAGATGGCAGAAAATTCAGGCAGTGGTGGTCGAATCCCGGCCATATTAGATGGCGAATTCTTCAAAATTGTTAGCCGAGACGGGGATAAAGTTGTAACCAAGTGCATGAAATGTGCTTCGAATAAAACATATTCAGGTTTAATATCTGCAACAACAAATTTCTTGGCTCACTTGAAACGTGTTCATCCTTGTTTGATGAAAATGTTTGATAGTCACAAGATTGAAGTTGGAAAAAACCGAAAAAGATGTCGAACATCAAACAGTGCTTCTCCTGAACGTAAAAAGCAACGGACAGTTACAGAGGTATTTTCAGTTTCTCAGTCAACTGCTAATATTTTGATTAAAAACTACATCATTCACGATGTGCTGCACACACTTTAAACTTAGTGGCCAGTCATGATGCAGTTGAGTCGTTGAAAGACAATCAGACATACAGGAGATTGTACAACTCTGCCATGGGAAAATGAAGCGCATTATAGAATGCTTCTGGCCGTCCAAAAGCTGCTGAGATTGTCAAAAATATTTGTGGGAGGCAATTGCTTCAGCCATGTGCAACTTGATGGAACTCACTCTACAGCTCTGTGCAGCGTGTAATTGAAGTTAAAGACAATCTAAAAGTTGTATTTTCGAGTTTGAAGATACCAAATTTGAACATTGTTGAATTAGTTTTTTTGGGGGAATTTATACTTGTTATGAAACCATTGGCCACAGCTTTAGAAAAGCTCCAAGGTGAAAATGAATCTTCTCTGGTTTATCTGATGCCGTCTATCTTGCGTGTTGAGCAGTCTATTGTTAATATTTCATTAACACTCCGACATGCACAACCACTTGCGAAATCGATTTTGAAAGGCTTACGAGCGCGATATGCTAAACATTTGCAGTTTGACTCTGAAGTTGACAATTTCATTTTAGCATCAGTTACACACCCATTCTTCAAAACGAGATGGGTTCCAGAAAACCACAGAAGTCGTGTTCACAAACTGTTTATGGACACTTTTCGAACTTTTATTCCTAAAACAGATGTGGTGATAGATTCCCATTCAAAGCAACATGATGAAGAAGACGATTTTTTCTCCTTTGAATCAGCTACATCCCTGACAGTCAATAATTCAGAGGCCACAGCATTTTTGGAAAACATGTGTAATAACTTGAACACATTAAAATTATACCCTGTGGTTTTAAACATGTTTAAGCGGTACAACACTGTCATCCCATCTTCGGCTCCAGTGGAACGCCTGTTCAGCACCGGGGGGCAAATAATGACCCCTAACCGCAATCGTTTGACTGATGAAACTTTTGAACAATTATTAATTTTAAAAGCAAATTCTCATTTTAAAAGTTGAATCTGTTTATTTGTTTATTTTATTGCAATAAAAGATTTACCCTGTTGACTTGTTTCTGTTAAAAAGTATTTGAGATGCGTGTTGATGATGGTGATGTATCAGCATAAAGTGTTATAAAACGTATTTTAGAATTTTGCAGTAAAATACTCTAATGCATTTTTTATTTTATATTTGAAATATTTTCAAAAAAACTATTTGTATTTTGTACTTAAAATACTTTTTAACAATGTATTTGTATTTTGCATTTAAATTGCATTTGAACAGTATTTTACCCAACACTGGACATAACTAAATAGGAAATAGAATAGAATATATATACATACACATATATATATAACATTTTTAGAGGATCATAAGATTATACTTCTTTTTAGTAGATCCTCAAGTTTCGTGGCTTTGAGAGACAGGAGTGATATTAACCACCATTATTTAAAAATATTTTACAAAAACAAGTTATTTAAATGATTTTAAAGAAATACAAATCTGAAAACTCACAGAATTGTCTCTCATCCACACACATACACACTCATCCACACACACACACACACACACACACACACACACACACACACACACACACGCACACACAATCACTTTTTAAAACTTCATCTTCAGCTGATAGAAACTAATTACAAAACATTATTTCCATTGAAAAAGTCACCACGGAGACGCACATCTGAAAGAAAATCCAACTTGAAGTTCCCCTTTATGACATAATTAAATCGGATCAAGAAAAGTAAGCAGGTGGTCGCTAACAGCTGATAAGAAACAAGCAAGTGAAGCTGACTCAGCTTGCTGGCTTAGTTAGACGGAACTGCTTGTCTGCGATTAGCTTAGTTATGTCTGCGATTAAATTACTAAAATTAGCAATGTATGCAATTACAAACAAGTGAAAGTTAATTTAAAAAATTAAAAACATGCCCTTAGGACTGTGATAAAATTTCATAGCGACGTTGTATTGTAAAAATATAACCCCGGTGAATAGTAAACAAAAAATATTTATATTTACTATGACGATGAAAGTTTTTGTCGTCATTATCGTTATGCGTCTTTAAATTAATTTTTGATGATTTTTGCTTCTTAAACTTTTCAATAATTATTTTTGTTTATTTGAACTTTAAATTTTTTTGATGTGCGTTAATTTTATAATGATCTTCTTGAGGATCTTCCAAGCTTTTAAACGTCAGAGGACATCCCATGGACATTCGGACAAGTGAAAGTTAACTCCGCCTCGCTAATTGCGAGCCAGTCCCAAATCTGGAGAAAGGAGGAGGGGAAAGTTAAAAAGATCAAATTATGATCCACGACAAGAAGTACTTAGGTACTTCTTACAAACAGCCATTTCAGTCTTAAAACACCTGGTGTAAAGGACTATTAACTATTATGAAAAAAAGTGAAAGTTAATAAAAGCATGTAAAAATATTGTTTCCGAATAATACTAGACTTGTGAGTTTATTGAAGTTTTAAAAACTATACAGCGTGGCATAGTTTTAGTTAATTTATTTCAAAAAGCGTGGTAATCAAACGACTAATATGAAAGATAATGTGAATTTAATATTTATTAAAAACCCAAACTCTTACAAGCATAATGCGAGCCTGGAGATGGAGTAGCTTTATGTAGGAAAGCCTTCGCTAGTATGTCAAGCGGTCTCTTTGGTAGTCTTGGAAAATGAGTTTGTTGCTGGATAGATTTATAATATAATTAACACTTAGGTCTGAAACTGATTGGTAAAATGATGAAATGTAGAAAGCAAATGTTCTGCTTACGTTTATTTGTTAAAATGTTAAGAATGTTTTCAAAGCAGGAACTAAATCCTGTTGAGCTGAGTAACATTCCGGAAAGAACGGGTATGTCAAGCGGTCTCTTTGGTAGTCTTGGAAAATGAGTTTGTTGCTGGATAGATTTATAATATAATTAACACTTAGGTCTGAAACTGATTGGTAAAATGATGAAATGTAGAAAGCAAATGTTCTGCTTACGTTTATTTGTTAAAATGTTAAGAATGTTTTCAAAGCAGGAACTAAATCCTGTTGAGCTGAGTAACATTCCGGAAAGAACGGGATAACGATCCTGATGGGACAGAGTAACAATCCGGATTGAACAAATTAACAACTTAGATGAAATCGAGTAACAATTCACATGAAACAGAGTAACAATTTATGTGGAACAGAAAAACAATTCATACGGAACAGAGTAACAATTCATATGGAACAGAGTAACAATTCATACGGAGCAGAGTAACAATTCACATGGAACAGAGTAACATTTCATAAGGAACAGAATAACATTCTGAATTCACGCAATTCCATACCACACCGCGAGACAAACAATTATGAAACAACCGTCTCTCAATAGCGATTAGAGCAAAAATGTATCTCTTTGTTTTATCCATTCACCTGGTTGATTGAAAGCAGGTAAATGTGCCCTTCTAGCGACAAATCATCATTTAACTTGTAATAATACAAGCCACCAAAAGGATCACTCGAGAGATTTTTTTTTCTAATGTCTTTGCGTTTGGTAGTTTATTTAATTGCTTCAATTTTTTTCAATAATAATAATTATTATAATTAATAAAATTATTTGTATATAAGACATAAAAACTATTTTTAAAAAAAATTAGTTTTATCTGAATGATTTTTTTTATTTAAAATTTAGTTTACTTAAAGTTTCATTTCAGGTTATATTTACTACGGATTTAATTAATTTTGTTATTTAATATTAAGTGAAATTATTTTGTTAAAAAATACAATTATTTTTATTTCCAAAATATTATTATTTAACAAGATGTCAGTTTTTATAAATAATAATAAACAACCATATTCTAACTCACAGACATTATCAATTAATTAAAATATAAAAATATAAACAAATATTTTTTTAAAACAATTTTCTAGAAATAATCCTTATTGTGGAAATAATATTATTGTTTTCATCTCCGTGACAACAAACCGGATCAACTGAATCTGAACCAGCAAGCTCAGTTGGCGGATCAAAAGCAGTGATAACCTTGATAACCGCTGTGATTACAATTCTTTTCACGTGTGTGTGTACATGTGTGTGTGTGTGTGTGCGTATGTGAATGTGTGTGTACGTACATGTGTGCCTGTCTGAGTACGTGTAGGTGTACCTGTGTGTGTATTTGTGTTTGTGTATGTGTACGTGGGTGTGTGCATGACGAATCTAAAAATAGAAATTAAACATTCCTACTATTTGTTTGAAAAACAAAAGACGGAGAAATTGCTACGGAAGCCGTAAAAACGTGCTTCATAGGGCTGCGTGCTTTGTTGAAAAGAAAAACCCTTCCATAGGACTGTTGCTAGAAAACCTTGTCAAATGCAAATTTTTTCTTTTATTTTTTTGGTATTATTGTTTATTCAAGATAAATTTCAATATTAAAAACCTAATTGAATACCAATTTTCTAAGTTTTAATATTAACAACGTTATTTAAGGCTATTTTACTAAATTTTAATATTGAAAACGTAATTTAATACTTTATTATTAAAAGTAATCTCTGAAATTAATCGATTTTTTATGTTACTGTTTTGTTTGGATATCAAATGGTACAATTTCTAATTATCAGATTTTCAGTCAGACTTCTATTGAGATACAAAAAGAACTGATTATTTAAAATTAAGCAAATTTAAAGTAAGATGCTTCAAATATTTTACATTTTGAACTTAAAATGCTTAAAAACAAAATTTTACCATTTTCTCTAAAACATAAAAATTACATCAGTTAAGCATCAACTTTAGTTTAGATTGCTTTTAAACTAAGTGTTTTAAATTGAAGTAACTATTAAATCGGGAAAATGTGTTTTTTCAAATAAAAGTTTTTTTTTTAATTTAGAAAATTGTTTTTATTTTCAAAAAAATCGTTTAAATTTTAACTAACAGCAAAAACATATATAATTGACTTGATGAACTTTTCTGTTAGATTACTTTGTTGTTTTTAATATTAATTCTTTGCACAATAAAATATTAATTCCGTTATTTGAATGAATTATATATTTAAATAATTTATTTATTTATATTTTTGGTTATCTGAATTTCGAGGCAATAAATTAATCAAAATGTGTTAAATCTTTATAAATTTGATAAAAAAACCATCCAATCACTTCGACGCGATCGAACAATCTCAAATAATTCAATTTCCAATCAATTATTCTTTACTTGTCACTATGACATTTCTAATCGAATGTTCATATGGTTCAATCGGCTAACAGAAAAACAATTTTATACAACCAGAAAACAACATTTTAAGTACTTTATTGCTAATATTCTAAAAACACATTAATACAGATATTTATATGCATAATAATATAAACTAATATTATTATATTATAATATTATAATATATATTTTATAAATTAAGCTAATGCTGTTGCGTGCCTTGCACTGAACGTAGAGAGCGCAAAAATCTCTTTATGAGTTAATTCTTGGATGCATCACGTGCTACTTGTTTACGCATGGCTGAAACTAATTGAATGAAGAAGTGTCCACGTTTGATTGCTTTATTGATGAAACGATTAATAAGAATGTAATTTATTATCAAAAAAATGGACACAGACATTTCAAAACGGATTCGATAATCAAATAAAAACGAAGCCTCACGTACACATAGTTAGGAACAATCACGTACAGTTTATATTATATTAATGATAATAATTTATTATAATTATTATTGATTATAATAATTTATAATAACACGTACAGTTTCTGATACACTTGTTTGACGTTGTTTTTGCAAGTCACTAAGAAAGAAAACCACGACGATTGGTTAACAACCATCGAAGAATAAGAAACAAAATACCAAACCGTTATAAACATCTTATGATTGCATCACAACTGCATCGTCACCATATTCGGCATTGTCGTCATCATCATTATCGCTAACACCAAATACACAGACAAATGTATACACATACTTAATAGTCTATATATATATATATATATATATATATATATATATATATATATATATATATATATATATATATATATATATATATATATATATATATATATATATATATATATATATATATATATATATATATATATATATATATGTATTGTATACAATAGTATCTCTCAGTAGTCCCACTTCGTATCCTGGCTTTCTGTCTATCAGGAATTTACGCAATTTTTATAATCCCGTACTTATCCAACTATTAAATCGCATGTTTTTCTTTTTTATTACTCGACTATTTATTACCTTTTGTTTTCCTTGCCGAGTCGGTCTCCACTCACTAATAGTTTAAAAAAAAGTAATTGCAAATAAGTATTGCTCGCCAAAAAAGACTCGACCCGGCATATAGCGATCACCTGTTGAAAACTTATCGAGTGCGTGCAATCTAAAATAACAGTATATTTAGTTAATTATTAACTCTATAACTTTTAAGAATTAAAAATTATATATATATATATATATATATATATATATATTATTCTGCCGTTTAAAGTAGAATTCATAAGTCTGTCATGAAAACTCAACACAGCTGCAAACTTGTTCTATAGGGAGTTACATTGTTTTGCGTAAGAACGAAAAACTCTCATATTTTTGTTTTTCAATGATTTTATAGTTAATGTTCAATAAAACATTTAATAACTCAAAATACTCTTAAAGGAGAGATAAAAAAACGTCGTTTTCTGACAATTTTTATTACTATTTCATTTTATTATTTCTTTTGTTCTCCACATTCCGGTGAGAGTAGGAAACACGTGTACGTTTTACGACGTTCATAAAATGTTGAGAGTTTTCAGATGCAATATCTTTGCTTTATATCGCAAAACATTTTTATTTATTTATTTTATTCTCAGAACATGAAATCGTTTTATTTTCACATAAATACTTTCGATAATTTCGTTTTTATAAATTGAATTATTTATCCTATAATGAATCAAATATGTTTTCATCGAATTACGTTAAATTAGTTTGTCCAAAAAAACTGTTAAAACAATTTTTTTTCTGGTTTAGAGCAAGTTTTAAAATAACTATAAATAAGGTTTAAGTAATTTCCGCTCAATCCCAGCACGAGAAACTAACTCAAAGACCAAACGCGTTTGTCTTCAAAACTTAAAATTTCCGTTAACTTTGTTACAAACCTTTAAAAAAAGTAAAATAACTTTTTTTATCATATCCGCATATAATACATATAAGTTGAACGCTGTTTCGCATACTCGCAATATCAGCTAAGTCTTGCTGTTCAAATCACATATTCTATGTGTGTGTGTGAGAGAGAGAGAGAGAGAGAGAGAGAGAGAGAGAGAGAGAGAGAGAGAGAGAGAGAGAGAGAGAGAGAGAGAGAGAGAGAAAGAGAGAAAGAGAGAAAGAGAGAGAGAGAGAGAGAGAGATAAAGAAAGAGAGAGACCCAACAAAGCCACAAGACCGACCACGAATTGAATGGTAAAAAACTCCAGGCATGAAGAACTCTCTATGATAATTCCTCCACTTCGACCAACCAACTTCTATTTCCATTTTTCTCCTCTCAAATGCAAAAAAAACATTTTTTGCTTCATTTTTTAAATGATTGAGATCATGGGATTGAGATATTTAAAAAGTATGAGAAACGTAGAATTTGAAACTTTTTTTTAGGATTAAAAGGAAAACGCAAAAAAAAGACTAAAGCCCCACGACATCTATTGTGTTTTCTAATAATACTTTTTTGAATATGTGTATTTTCCATTTTCATCTAATCCGAGGATTTATTTTCTAAATAAACAAGCAAACAAACAAACAAAAAATGAAAGGCAGAAGGTAGCAATTTGCGACGCAGTCTACGAAGCCAACAGTCAAAAACAGAAAACCTTTCTCATCTTTCGAAAGGAACAAAAATTAACATTATTTGAGAGTTTTTTTTACATTTTTTTTGTATTTATGGTTTTGAAAAAAGTTATGTTTTCTTTCAATAATATGAGATTATTAATAATTTAAGTTTGATGCTGTATTTTCCTTGCAATTGTTTCTTACCCTGTGCCGACAAAATTGCAGGCCTGTGTCAATATGAGAAATTAAATGTGTCACGAGTCAAGTAGTTTGCGCAGTATTCTCGAATCAGCGGGTCTTACCCCATATTCACTTATCGGGTCTTGCCCCATATTCACTTATCGGGTCTTGCCCCATATTCACTTATCGGGTCTTGCCCCACATTCACTTATCGGATCTTGCCCCACATTCACTTATCGGGTCTTGCCCCATATTCACTTATCGGGTCTTGCCCCACATTCACTTATCGGATCTTGCCCCATATTCACTTATCGGGTCTTGCCCCATTTTCACTTAGCTTTTAAAATCTGCGCTCAAGCTTATTTGCTCAGAAACGCGCACGTTCATCGTTAGATTAATTAATTTATTTGCCTACCAATTTTTTGGTAGAAATAAAAACTAGTTGATCTGCTTACATTCTACTTTTTATCACACCTGGATGGATAGCAGGACAATATTTTAGTGTAATCCATGTGAAACAAGATTATTGTAAAGAAAGCGATTTAACGCTGATTGTAAAACTCGAAGATTTACTAAAGTTTAAAATCTTAAAATCAACTGAAAACATTTTTGCTGCTATTTTTTTACAACACAAATAAGTCTTTTACTTTTATTTATATGGTTTTTTTTTCAAAATCCTTCAGCGTGATGCAGTTCATCACCTGATCTTCCGTTGTTCATGCTACTTGTGTGTGCGATCGATACAAGCCGGGAATGACACGCGTCACGTGGTACAGGGGTCGTGAATTATAGTTCAAAAGGTCGAACAAAAATAGCGCAGTTCAATAACAGAAACAAATGTATGTACAGATCTCACAATTCGAATGTTTAATAACGCATTCACACATTCACACATCCACAAATTCACACATTCACACATTCACACATCCACACATCCACACATCCACACATCCACACATTCACACATTCACACATCCACACATTCACACACCCACACATCAACACATTCACACATCCAGACATCCACACATTCACACATCAACACATTCACACATCAACACATTCACACATCAACACATTCACGCATCCACACATTCACACATCCACAAATTCACACATTCACGCATCCACGCATCCACACATTCACACATCCACACATTCACACATCCACACATTCACACATCCACACATTCACACATCAACACATTCACACATCAACACATTCACGCATCCACACATTCACACATTCACACTTCCACACATACACACGGATAAACAAACGTCACAACGTTAGTAAAAAAAACAAAATGGAGGCTCGTAGAACCATCACGTGACCTCAAACACGAAGATCGATGTACAGCTACTTCATAAAAAGCGGATACTTGCAAATCATTGCAGGCAGGATTTTGTTTTATATATTTTCCCTTGTTTTTAATGTTTCTATACATTTCAAGCGCAATCCAAAGTCATTAAAATAAATCAATTTATTTCCCCACGACTTCGTTGCTTCACGACTTTAGTAATAAGCGTTCCATAAATGCTTTGTTATCTAAACAGTTTTTCTCTCTCCATAAAACTTCTCCTGTAACTAGACGCAAATTAAGCGTCTAAAATAAAGCAGAAATGTTTATAGAATTTCTGATCAGGGATTTTGATTCCTGACCTAGGGGATATCTGTGGCATTAAATCAGACTACGACTTACAATGCGCTGAATGCGTATGAGGAACGGTAATACGATGTGTACGAAAGATATCACGAACAAATACAGAAGCCGTATAATGGTATTCACTTCATGGCCTACACATCCACTATTCCAACCTCTTAACCAGCCACCCATATATCCTTCCATTCATCCACCCTTCCATTCATCCACACTCCCATCCATTCAACCCTTACAACCTCCCACTCAAACATCCTCGTTTTTCCATCTTTCCAACCTTCAATCCATTCACCCAATCCCCTCCCACCTATCCACCCCATCCTATTCTTTCTCTGTTTGATGCATTTTTTTTATTCTCACAGATAGGTTTATTGCTCAGTCGGAGAAGTAAAAGTTAACGTTCAGTGAGAGAAACGTTTTAAATATTGAGACTGGAGGTCACATAAGATTTCGTATATGTCGAATTCGATCCAATCCGAGAATAAATGATATACCGATGCATTTCCTTCTACTTCAATGTTTTAACCATTTATAATGATCAATTATATTTATGTTTGCATTAAATTGTATCTGTTCTGTTTATATATGGTTCTGTGAATGTTTAAAATAAATAAATAAATTGAATATGGGTAAGGTGCGTGGCAGAATTATACAATGTTGTTTGTAATCTTTTATCCTGAGTTTTAGCAATTCATATGTATTATAGAAATATACTTCAATGTGTATTAAACAAAAAAATAAGCGTTTAAATAAACAAACAGTTACGAAATTACGATATTGCTAATCTACATATATAATTTCATATGTCTGTAAGTATGTATGTTAGCAATTTCGCATAACGCGATGGTCAGCAGTCATGAGTTGATAAATCAGTGCGCGCTAGTGTGCAATAAAAATTATTACGCAATAATACATTACCAGCACTTGACATATTAGTCGCACTGAAACCGCACTCTAAGCACAAAAACAACACCAATGCGAGTGACTAAAATAGTTAGTAGCAGATGATTTTTCACTTGGACACGTTTTGGAATGGTCTTCTATTTGATTGGATGATTTAGGAAATAATGCCTACGTAAAAAAACCTTTAATGGGCGATTTGGAAAAAACAGCCTACGAAAAAAATCATGTTAATTGAGTGATAGTGAAAAACCGCCTATGAAAAACACTATTTATTTGATGGTATCGGAAAAACAGCCTACGAAAAAACATTTAATGGGTGATAGTGAAAAAACCAACTACGAAATGAACAACATATTTTGGGTGATAGTGAAAAAAAGCCTAAGAAACAACACAACTTTTAATGGCTGATAATGAAAAAAAACGCCTACAAAAAACCCAATCTTCAATGGCTGATATTGGGAAAACCCGCCGATGTACTACTTCGGTGATTGATTTATTTTCAACTTGTTTATAATGAGTTATGACGTATGCTCAAATTATATTCACAAAGCGTTAAACTTTCGCGGCTAATAACTTTTTATTTAATATATTAATATATTATATATAATGTATTAAAATAAATAATGTCGTTAATAATAATTTCATTAAACTTTCCAATAATCGGAATAATATTAGCAAAATAGTTAATCTTCGTTAATAATAATAATTAAAATAAGAGGAATAATAATTGCAAAATAGTAAAATGTCGTTAATAATAATTTACAGCTTGTTTAAAATTGGGAAAAACCCGCCGACTACTACTTCGGTGATTTATTTATTTTCAACTTGTTTATATTGAAAGATGACGTACTATGCATTATATATATCCGCAAAGCGTTAAACTTTCTCGGCTAATAACTTTTTATTTAAACATTTTAACAAAAAAGTGCCCTAACAAACCTGGTTCAGCGTCTCATAATCTATCAACGTGAGTTTTTTCATACCTGCAGATGCTAATCGGGTGACATAATACATAATACAAAAAAACCCAACCTTCGATGGCTGATATTGGGAAAACCCGCCGGTGATTTATTTATTTTCAACTTGTTTATATTGAGTTATGACGTATGCTCAAAATATATCCGCAAAGCGTCAAAGTTTCCAATAATAGGAAATTATTAATAATTAGCAATTATTACAATAAGAGGAATAATAATTGCAAAATAGTAAAATGTCGTTAATAATAATTTCATTAAATATATCCGCAAAGCGTCGAATTTTTTCAATAATAGGAATAATATTAGCAAATTAGTTATTTTTTGTAAATAATAATATTATTAATAATTAAAATAAGAGAAATAATAATTACAAAATAGAAAAATGTCTTTAATAATAATTTCATTAAATATATCCGCAAAGCGTCGAACTTTCCAATAATAGGAATAATATTCGCAAATTAGTTAATTTTCGTTAATAATAATATTATAAATAATTAAAATTAGAGGAATAATAATTGCAAAATAGTAAATTATCGTTAATAATAATTTACCTACGCTCAAAAAGATTTGTTTATTTTCAACTTGTTTATACTGAGTGATGACGTTCGATGCATTATATATATCCGCATAGCGTTAAACTTTCGCGGCAAATAACTTTTTATTTAAACATTTTAACAAAAAAAGTGCCCTAACAAACCGTGTTCAGCGTCTCATATTCTATAAACGTGAGTTTTTTCAGACCTGCAGATGATAATCGGGTGACATAATACATACATAATACATCATTGCGCTTTTATAGTAGGGACCAGTACTTGACGCACGCTTCGCGCGCGAAGCGTGTCAGTTTTTACATATTAATAGTAAAGGTAGTAGCACTCAAATCTCACTCTAAGCTCAAAAACAACACCAATGCACTTATACAGTAAAAACTTTACGCACACTTCGCAAGCACTGCATGTCACTATTTCAGCCAGTAGCAGATGAATTTATATTTCAAAACGTTTTGGAATGGTCTTCTAATTGATGGGATGATGTTGGAAAAACTGCCTACGAAAAAAATCTTAAATAGCCTACGGAAAAAACACATTTATTGTGTGGTAGTGAAAAAACCGACTACAAAAAACACAATATTTATTGGATTTGATCGGGAAAAACAGCCTACGAAAAAAACAATATTTATTGGGTGATCGTGAAAAAACCGCCTACGAAAAAACCCAACCTTTAATGGATGATCTACAAAAAAAACCCAACCTTCAATGGCTGATATTGGGAAAACCCGCCGATGTACTACTTCGGTGAATTATTTATTTTCAACTTGTTTATATTGAGTTATGACGTATGCTCAAAATATATTCGCAAAGCGTCGAACTTTCCAATAATAGGAATAATATTAGCAAATTAGTTATTATTCCTAAATAATAATATTATGAATAATTAAAATAAGAGGAAGAATAATTAAAAATTAGAAAAATGTCTTTAATAATATTTTTATTAAATATATCCGCAAAGCGTTGAACTTTCCAATAATAGGAATAATATTAGCAAAAAAGTTAATCTTCGTTAATAATAATTTTATTAAATATATCCGCAATGCGTCGAACTTTCCAATATTAGGAATAATATTAGCAACATAGTTAATCTTCGTTAATAATAATATTATTAATAGTTAAAATAAGATGAATAAAAATTGCAATATAGTAAATTGTCGTTAATAATAATTTACAACTTGTTTAAAATTGGAAAAACCCCGCCGACTACTATTTCGGTGATTTATTTATTTTCAACTTGTTTATATTGAAAGATGACGTACGATGCCTTATATGTATCCGCATAGCGTTAAACTTTCGCGGCTAATAACTTTTTATTTAAACATTTTATCAAAAAAGTGCCCTAACAAACCTTGTTCAGCGTCTCATAATCTATCAACGTTAGTTTTTTCAGACCTTCAGATGCTAATCGGGTGACATACATAATACATACATATTACATCATTGCGCTTTTATAGTAGGGACCAGCACTTGACGCACGCTTCGCGCGCGTGTGAGTTTTTACATATTAATAATAAAATTAGCCGCACTCAAATCGCACTCTAAGCCAAGCTCAAAAACACCAATGCGCTATTAACTATTATATTAATAATTTACGCACGCTTTGCAAGCGAAGCGTGTGACTATTATAGCCAGTTGCATATGAACACGTTTTATAAAATAGTAAATTGTCGTTAATAATAATAATTTACAACTTGTTTAAAATTGGGAAAAACCCACCGACTACTACTTCGGTGATTTATTTATTTTCAACTTGTTTATATTGAGTTATGGCGTATTCCAATAATAGGAATAATATTAGCAAATTAGTTAATTTTCGTAATTAATAATATTATTAATAATTAAAATAAGAGGAATAATAATAACAACATAGAAAAATGTCGTTAATAATAATTTCATTAAATACTTCCGCAAAGCGTCGAACTTTCCAATAATAGAAATAATATTAGCAAAATAGTTAATCTTCGTTATTAATAATAATTAAAATTAGAGGAATAATAATTGCAAAATAGTAAATTGTCGTTAATAATAATTTACATAAATAAAAAACCCGCCGACTACTACTTCGGTGATTTATTTATTTTCAACTTGTCTATATTTAGCGATGACGTACGATGCTATATATATATCCGCAAAGCCACAAAGCGTCCAACTTTCTAATAATAGGAATAATATTAGCAAATTAGTTAATTTTCGTAATTAATAATATTATTAATAATTAAAATAAGAGGAATAATAATTACAAAATTGAAAAATGTCGTTAATAATAATTTCATTAAATATTTCCGCAAAGCGTCGAACTTTCCAATAATAGAAATAATATTAGCAAAATAGTTAATCTTCGTTATTAGTAATAATTAAAATAAGAGGAATAATAATTGCAAAATAGTAAATTGTCGTTAATAATAATTTACATAAATAAAAAACCCGCCGACTACTACTTCGGTGATTTATTTATTTTCAACTTGTCTATATTTAGCGATGACGTACGATGCCATATATATCCGCAAAGCGTTAGACTTTCGCAGCTAATAACTTTTTATTTAAACAATTTAACATAATAATAGTAAAGGTAGTCAAACTCATATCGCACTCAAAGCGCATAAACAACACCAAAGCGCTATTAAAGTAATAGCGTGTGACTATTTTAGCCAGTAGCAGGTGATTTTTCACTTGAACACGTTTTGGAATGGTCTTCTCTTTGATTGGATGATTTTGGAAAAAATAGCCTACGAATAAAACCACATTTATTGTGTGATAGTGAAAAAACCGAATACGAAAAACACAATATTAAATGGATAGTATCGAAAAAACAGCCTACGAAAAAAATAACATATTTTGGGTGATAGTGAAAAAAAACCTAAGAAAAAACCCAACCTTTAATGGCTGATAATGAAAAAAAACCGCATACAAAAACCCCAACCTTCAATGGCTGATTTTGGGAAAACCCGCCGATGTACTACTTCGGTGATTTATTTATTTTCAACTAGTTTATATTGAGTTATGACGTATGCTCAAAATATATCCGCAAAGCGTCGAACTTTCCAAATATAGGAATATTATTAGCAAATTAGTTTCGTAAATAATAATATTATTAATAATTAAAATAAGAGGAAAAATAAATAAAAAATAGAAAATATCGTTAATAATAATTTCATTGAATGTATCCGCAAAGCGTAGAAGTTTCCAATAATAGGAATAATATTAGCAAAATAGTTTCATAAATAATAATATTATTAATATTTAAAATAAGAGGAATTATAATTGCAAAATAGTAAAATGTCGTTAATAATAATTTCATTAAATGTATCCGCAAAGCGTAGAAGTTTCCAATAATAGCAATAATATTAGCAAAATAGTTTCGTAAATAATAATATTATTAATATTTAAAATAAGAGGAATAATAATTGCAAAATAGTAAAATGTCGTTAATAATAATTTCATTAAATGAATCCGCAAAGCGTAGAAGTTGTCGTTAATAATATAATTGGGAAAATCCCGCCGACTACTTTTTTGGTGATTTATTTATTTTCAGCTTGCTTATATTCAGCGATGACGTACGATGCATTATATATATCCGCAAAGCGTTAAACTTTCGCGGCTAATAACTTTTTATTTTAGCATTTTAACAAAAAGTGCCCTAACAAACCGTGTTCAGGGTCTCATAATCTATCAACGTGAGTTTTTTCAGACCTGCAGATGCTAATCGGGTGACATAATACATATTACATAATACATAATACATAATACATATTACATTATTGCGCTTTTATGTTGGGACCAGCACTTGACGCACGCTTCGCGCGCGAAGCGTGTGAGTTTATTCAGCTTGTCGCAGATGATTTTTCACTTGGAAACGTTTTGGAATGGTATTCTCTTTGAATGGCTAAATTTGAAAAAACCGCCTACGAAAAAACAACCTTTAATAGCTGATAATGAAAAAAACGCCTACGAATAAAACCACCTCTATTTATTTTCAACTTGTTTATAATGTGTGATGACGTAATCTCAAAATTATTGGGAAAACCCGCTTTCGATGATGTTTTTTTTTCAACTTGTTTATATTGAATGATGACGTTCGATGCATTATATATATCTGCAAAGCGTTAAACTTTCACGGCTAATAATTTTTTATTTAAACATTTTAACAAAAAAGTGCCCTAACAAACCGTGTTCAGCGTCTCAAAATATAAAATGCCAATAATTTTGTTTAATAAATCATTAAACGCTTTATTGTGACAAATAAAAAATAAAAATAAATTATTAGAAGAATAATAACAAAAATTGAAATTTAAAATTTTTCGACCGTGACTAAAAGATCTTAAAGAAAAAAACGAGACCGGCTTCAATCATTTGTTACTTCATCCGACAAGAGAAGGAGTTAATTTGAGAATGCCTGAGGAATCGTTTCTCGTCTGCATGTTAAAAGTCATTCGGAAGAGTCAGTCTCTCCATACAGTTGTAACCTGCATTGTCCGGGAAAAACATTTTTCGTTTGAATTCTTTAAAACTGAATTTTGCTACCCGGGATATTTTGTAACGTGATTTTATTGAACTCTCTTTGTCGGTTCGTGTGTTCGTCCTACAATCAGATGTTCAGTTATCTTCTGAATAGCTTAATCTCTGAAAATTTTAGCAACCTAATTAATCAATGTTCATTTATTTCTTAAATATATATTTTTACGATTTAGAATTAGAATAATAAGACTTGAATCGTTGGTTTGATTGGATGATTTAAGATTTAATTGCTATTACTATTTTTGTTTAGAACACGGCATTGAGGATACGCGTTGAGATTAGTGGCGGATTTAGGTTTTGCGCGTAGGGGCCAACAAGAGTTTTACAAGGGCGCCCGAGGAGTTTTTGCTTTTGCGAATGGATTGATTTAAATATTACTTAAAAATACGTTTTTTTTTATTATTAAGCAAAAATATCAAAATATGTGACTAAATAAGGGTTGATATAAAAATGTTTTCGTGTTTTGACTAAAATTTACGGCACTTTGTACTTTAAATTTTTGTTAATTAGTAGATACATTTGTATTTGTCTCATTTAATCAAAAACAAACAAATTTTGCAATTATTCACTTCCTAACCTACTATATATATGTACTGCTTAAATTGGGTACCATTACTAGCGATAACCCAACAAAACTAAGGGATTTTGTTGGTGATTTATCAACATATGCATTTATCGTTGTTTTGTAACTGCAGCATCACCAGGAGCAACATAGACTTTTTGCAAACTGTAACGCTGTATCATATTCCATTTCTGACAAATAAGCATATTTATTAGTTAGCAGTGCTGAAAAGTAATTGACAGATTCTAGTAAAAGAAACAATTCTGATGCAGTTCATAAAAGGCCAAGAAGCCATTCTGGTGACGGAATTGAAACGTCAGCACTGGCAGCTATGGAAAAGCCGTTTCACTGCCCTGACCTGCTTGTGTTTGAACACAGCAATGTTTTCAATTGTTTAATGGCTCGTTGACTTTCAACGTCTTGTGTACTTACTAAATTGTTACAATGAATAATTTTCATTGCTTTATAACAAATAAACTCAGTGATTCATCAATTTGTGCATGCGACCAGTCTCTTTTGACCGATCGATGACAAATCATGCATTAAAATATAAGCAAACCCTAAAGCCCCAGGCCTACATGGTCCATAAATAACGCATCCTATAAAAGATAAACACACCCAAATAGCTAATTTTTATGACAGTGACAGATTGCTGTTTTCGGCTTTGTCGGGTAACTCGAACTTCTGTTTGCGGACGTGGTGAATGGTAGAAAGTGGTCTGATGATGGCGTTGTTACGATGCTTGACAATAGCAATTGTTTTTTTGTTGTTGAAGACATGACTTTCATAGTATCGGTCTCCTTGATTTCATTTGATGTAAGAAAATTATTTTACAACCCCGAAGCTCTTCGCTACTTCCAAGGAGAAGAAGAAGATAAGGTTTCCTTAATAGGCAGCCCACTCGTAAAACATCTCATGCTTCTGCGTGCGCTTGTCCAAATAAGCAATACCTATTGATGTTATCAGTGTTTCTGTAACGATTTACGAATCTATCTTTGTTTAAAACTGTTTAGAAAAAGATATGATATTTATAAATTGTTTTCTAAATTTAGAAAAGTTTAATTAGATGTTATTTTATTGCATTGAGTGGCATACATGATTTAGGTTGAACATTTAAAAAAATGAAACTTTGAAAACAAGCTTTCTGTTTAGAATGTTTTATTCCGTTGTATAATATAACTTTATTACAGCAAAGTAGTGTTTGATAGTGTATAATGCTGCTTTTTCAAAAGTGTTAAACAGGAGAATAGACTTGCGCACATCATCTTCCACAAAGTTGTCCAAATTGCTGATTGAGTGACCGACTGACAATTCCGAACGCAGCAGACCATGCAAGTCAATAGTGTACTAATTCAAAAATTAAACATAACGTTTATATAATTGTTAAAGTAGACACGTTTTGCATGCTTTCTTTCAACTTTCACTTCTTAGCATCTTGGTATCCTGTAATCTGAATATCAATTACTTTCCGACCAGCAATTGCCGACAAACTTTGCCCAAAAACTGATTACGTGGAGCAATACAACAATACATAAAGGTGTGGGACGTACATTTTATGTTTCTATGACTGACAGTTTGTAAAATACGGTCTTCTCGCACTTTTATATTTCGTTAAACTATTTAAGAGATATAATCGCATAACACAAAAAAATATTCCTTTCTTTTAAGTGCATTTAGAAGTAAAAATGTATTATCGAAAAGTTGTTGTTATATTTTTTTAGAATGCTGACTGTAACATCGTTTGAGTGGAGAGGTGGCTAATCAGCAGTTTGCGAAGAAAAATTTTGTTCTGTTTACGTGGACCGAGATAATATTTGTTCGACACGATAATGCTACGAAGGTTTCTAAAAGCAACGGGGAAAACGTCGGTGAACACAAATTAACGAAAGCGAAGATTGGAGAAAAAAAATAAATAAAAATATTTAAGACATTTTTTAGAAAGCATGTGTTATTGTTCAAAAATCTAATATTTTTGTTTGCGTAATGTGCCAAAATTACTTTTCCAAACACCACAGACAAACAAATCTGACATGTTTTTTGATAGTCTAGTGAACACTACAAAGGTTCAAAGGCCAGTTTTAAAACATCACTGTGAAGCGAAGAAACGGTTTCATGCGGAAAATAAAAATTTTATGCTGTGAAGAAGCAATTCCGTACGTTTTTCGTAGATTGGGTGGTTGATGTTGTGCCTTGAAGCTGTTTTAAAAACATCTCTCATGTGGCTTTAACATTTATAAAAATATTATTATTTCTTATTAAGTAAGTTTAATTTGCTAAAATCAACTAAATAAATAAGCAACCACTTGTTCATTAAAAAGCATTTTCAAAAATCAAACTTGTTCATGCTGATGATTTGGAGGACTGATATTTTAATTTCTAAGTTCTTTTCAATCTTAAGAAAAGACGAAATGCATTCTATTAGGATGTGGGTCATAATAAGCGTTGATGCGACCTTATGAGTAATTAAGTAATTAAATACTAAAATGACAGCCAAATTTATGGGGAATCAGTTGAAAGGATTGATTGTTATATAAACTTAGAAACACATGATGATGATGTTGATGATAAGAATGACGACGACGACGATGACGATGACGATGACGATGACGATGACGATGACGATGACGAAGACGATGACGATGACGATGACGATGACGATGACGATGACGATGACGATGACGATTATGATGATGATGATGATGATGATGATGATGATGATGATGATGATGATGATGATGATGATGATGATGATGATTGATGATGATGATGATGATGATGATGATGATGATGATGATGATGATGATGATGATGACAGTGGCGACGATGATGATGATGACAGTGGCGACGATGATAGCGATAGCCATTGCGATTATCACAACTAAAGTGACTATAATTATTATCTTTTGAACAAAAAATATTTTCAGAAGTTGTAAAATCACCAAACAACAAAACTTTTTTTTTTAATTTTTGTGAAATATCAATTAATTTTGGTGATAAATTATTCAAATTTTTCACTTTAAAATCATATATAAATTAGTTCTAAGCACAAAATGACTAACAATTAATAATTTTCTACACCATGAAACAATTGAAAACTTACAATTATAAACCTGACTGATTATGGCTCATTATTTCGAAAATGTCGCCAGTTCAATTCATGAAGTCTTCTTCAATAAAACTTGTCCAATGTCCACGATGGCTTTCGTGACAATGGTACACAAGTGATTCCTGTTCCACCCGGGGACGTTCCGTTACTTCAAGTTTCCATCGCCACTAAATCAGTTTATGAATCCACAATCGCAAAAGATAATCATACAGGAAAAAATCCACAGACAAAGTATTATTTCGCTGCCATCACAACTAACTGCGAATTTAGCATACTGCAGTAACAGTATGTCTCTTCTACTAGAGTGCTATCACGCCCACCAAAATAACAAACTATGTATATATCTGATGTTTTAAAGTTGTTCTGAACTGATCCCATACATCCAGGAAGGCGGTTACTATGCCCACGGTGATAGTTTCTGATCTTATCTGAAAAAATATAACTTAAAAAAAAGAGGATTTGAAAATTGTTATAACGATTGACTTCTTAATGCTTTCAAGCAGATTTTTGCTTTTATACTTTTATATTCATTAACTTTCGCTTTGTTAGTTTTTCAATAAGAACATTGACTTCAAGTTCAAGGTTTACAAACTTCAGAACAAAATAAGCTACATCTTTCTAAGTGAAATAAATATTTGCTTGCAACAGTTTCAAAACAAACAAGATAGGTTCAAAAGAAAACTGACACAATTTTTTCAAGAATTTATCAAAACTAGTCTTGCTCAATGGCGAGAAAGGGTCCTGGCAAAGGCAGCCATTTATAGGCGCCTACCCCTTTAGCAATGCGAGTGAACTCCTTGCTTAAGAGAGTTCGCTGGTGATGCCGGCAAGACTCGAACTGCCGACATAACGATCTACAGGCGAACGCTCTACCGCTATGCCACCAGCGGCTCCCTGTACCTCTCTCCCTCTTGCCTGCCACGGGGGGATGTGACCCTGTATCCACTACCGCTACCTCTTCACGCAGAAAAAAGATTGTTGACAATTATTTAACAATGAAAAATTATTCGGCCAAAAAAAGCATAAAATATTGAATAGAAGTAAATTTTTAAACTTGCAGTCATTGTGCTCTGTGCTGATCCGGAAGCTGTAAGAAGTATCATATTGGGTGCTTACGATCTGGGTTACTGCAATGGAGAATATGTCTTTATAAATATCGATCTATTTGGCAGGTTTGTTTATACATTCATCATTATTATCACCAACATTGTTGCAATGGTATCTATCCTTATCATCACCGTCATTGCCGCAATAATATCTATCATTATCATCACCACTATTGTCACAATAATATCTATCATTATCACAACCACTATTGTCACAATAATATCTATCATTATCACAACCACCATTGTCACAATAATATCTATCATTGTCACGACTTCGCCTTTGCGATAGTCGATATGCCGGAGAAAATTTAAGTCGAAATAAAGTTAAAGACGCTCTTTCACGAATATCAATCAAGATTATCAGAATTATCAGCAATAACACGACAGATATAAAAAAAACAGTTTCAACTTCGATCAAGCAATGGCGAACACTGGCGAACAAGAACCAGAAGGGAAGAAGTAGATCGCGACAGCCTTATATATACAAGCCCTCCAGGCTACAGGCTACAGGCTAAAACGTTCAAATATTCGCGCAACAATCCAAACACGCAACGTGGTGCAATACTCCTTTTTATCACCTCCGCCGGAAATCCCCAAAATATAGGTCCAGGCACGCACCTGCGTTTACGCGGGCGTGACATACCTCCCCCCCTAAAGTCGGTAACGATCCTTCTCGTTATCGGCAATATCTTCATTCTTTGATCTGGGTCGATCCGGTTGGCTGAGTGGATCCGGTTGACTGAATGGCCTCCTTTGTCGTCGGGTTTCCTGGTGCTCGTGTTGGGAACCTGAAAATCCAGAACAGTCGCGACGATGAGCCACACGCGAAAGAACGACGTGGTCGAAGAACGTCCGGCATCTCTGTTCAATGAAGCGCTCTTCGCCCTGGATACCTGCAAAAGAAAAACTCACGACCGATCCACTTTATCATTAACCAAGATCGCCCAAAGAAAGAAATTAACCAAAGAAGGTTATAAAAATACCCATATAAACTAACACCAATTTCTGATAACAATGAAATACTTAACCAAAGATTATACACCCTAGGATAAATAAACCTAATTGTAGCCACAGCTACTCCAAACCTAATTTAATCGAGACAGGACGTCAGCTACTATATTCTGTTTACCTGACCTATATTTGAAAGTCAGATTAAATTCCTGGATGGCAAGTGCCCATCGAGTCAATTTAGCGCTTTTGGAAACTGACTCGGTAAGGTACGTGAGAGGATTATGATCCGAAAAAATCACGATCTCAGATAACAATATCCAGGATTTGAATTTACTTAGAGCCCACACGACAGCATAAGCCTCTCTCTCTATGGTGGACCACCTCGTCTGAGTAGGGGTTAACTTCAGACTGGCAAAAGCAATAGGGACTTCTGCCCCTTCTCCACTCCCCTGGAACAAACAACACCCAACAGCCACTCCACTAGCATCCGTTGCTAATCCAAACCCTTTACTATAATCAATTGTGCTTAGGGTTGTAGCATTGGTAAGGTCGTCTATGAGTTTTTGTAAGGCGACCTGGTGTTTGCTTTCCCAAAGAATTTTGTTGGGAACACCCTTTTTAGTCAACTCAGTGATAGGATGGGCAGTCTGGGCTAGATTGGGTATGAAGTTGCGGAAATAACTGAACAACCCCATTATCCGCTTGACTTCCTTTTTATTTGTGGGAGGTTTGATCTCTTGTACAATGGCTATTTTATCGGGATCAGGTGCGACAATCCCTGAACCTACGACATGTCCTAAAAATACCACCTTAGGTTGTACAAACCGACATTTTTCCAGGTTTAGGGTTAACCCTACATTTTTAATGATGGTGAAGAATTGCAAAAGATGTAGTTTGTGTTCTTCCCAACTAGACGAAATAACGGCAAAATCATCAATAAACGGCTCCGTAAAGGATCTTATTGGTTGAAGGATCATCGATATCGCCCTCATGAAAGTATTTCCCGCCGATTTTAGACCAAAGGGCATTCTGCGAAACTCAAACAACCCTTCTTCACAAGAAAATGCCGTTAACCTTGCTGATTCCGGATCTATAGGAATTTGCCAGTACCCTATGCGTGCATCAAAACAGCTTATGAATTTTGCTCTGCCGACCTTCTGAAGTACGTTGGGGATATCGGGAATGGGAAAGCAGTCTCCCTTCGTGTAACGATTAACATGACGATAGTCGATGGCTATACGGACCCCCTTTTCTCCCTTAGGTCCCTTCAAAACACAAACCATCGGGCTTACCATGGGACTCTGCGATGGTACAATGACGCCCTGGCGAAGCATATCTTGTATTTGATTAGCCACTTCTACCTTCAACAATTCAGGGGTTCTATAGGCTCTCAGGTGTTTGGGGGTAAAGTCAGGAGAAATCGCGATTTTGTGAGATACTACAGAACAAACTCCTAATGATTCTGAGAATATCTCGGGAAAATCATCAATTATGTCACATAATTGTGTGCGATAATCCTGCGAAAGATGGTCAAAACAGCCCTTTGCTACCCTACAACTCGGAGGTTTATCCTGACAAGGATCAAACTTACTTGGGAAATCAATCAAACCAAATTCGTGGTCCTTCTCGTATACTACAGAACAATTGTTATTAATGGCGGTTTCTATTCGGTCATGGTATTTCCGAATCTTATTTGCATGTAGATGGTGTTTACAGCCCTCAATTTCCACTAAATAAGAGTATGGTGCTTTCACCTTCACTATCACCCCGGGACCCTGCCATTTCTTCATAAATTTAGACCCCCCTTTTACAGGTGCTAAAATTATTACTCTGTCACCTACACAAAAAGACCTATCACTGCTCCTAACGTTATATTTTCGTGCATAATTGCTCTGCTCTTGGTCTCCTGCAATTTCAGCAAATTCCTTAGCTAACTGTAGGTTTTGTCTGAGATCGGCTAAGTATTTGTACGGATTCTTACCTAACTGAAAAGGTAACTCCTTTTCGTTACTCCAAGAGTCTCTGAGGATAGCAAGTGGTCCCCGCGGCAAAGTACCATACACTAATGTATAAGGAGCAATATGAGTTGTAGATGACGGTTTCTCACGTAAACTCCATAATACAAAAGGAAGAACCTTAAACCACTCCTTAGGATGTGCCTCAACCAATTTAAAAATCATGTTCTTAAGACTCTGGTTACACCTCTCCACTAAACCGGATGCTTCAGGATGCCCTGGGGTGTTAAACCTAGGACTGCACCCTAAACATTTAAGAAAAGTCGTCGTTAACTGATTTTTAAAATTCGTACCACAATCGGAACTAATTATTCGCGGTATGGAAAACGTCATAAAGATCTGAATAAGGATCTCACATACAGATTTAGCATCTAATGACCTTAATGGGTAAGCCATCGGCCATCTAGAGAACAAATCGACAACAACCAGGGCATAATTGTACTTGGGTCGGATAGTCACACTATCACCCGCTGGAATTATGGGCCCTATACAATCCATAACTAAATGATTAAATGGTAGTTCGTCTCCCCTTGGTATGGGAGTTATGGGGACTCGATCTCTTTTTCTAACAGGTGCCCTTAACTGGCACACGGGGCACGACTCACAATAGGTTTGAACTTGTTTCTCCATATCGGGAAACCAAAAACTGAGTCGAATACGCTGCCGTGTACTCTTGGCAGCCATGTGCCCCGAATAGGGAGCATCATGCCCCATCTGTAACACTGCAAGTATACGACTCCTGGGCAAACACAACTGTTTTATGGAATGACCCCACTGATTCTCCTTGTGAAACAAAAGTCCCCTGTCGATATAAAAGTTTTTACGCTTATCTATACCTAGCAACCAGAAGGACTTAAGTGAAGGACAATCATGTTGCTCTTTAGCAAACGCCTCGTGATCATTACTATCGTCTACCCCCTGACAATCATCGTTAACGGTTGTAAATCGAGCGTCGGTTCGTGAATCACTTCCGCCTGCATCAGCACCTGGACAAATATCATCACCCGCAACTACAGAAACACCTATGTCCTGACAAGTATCGGTCTGTGAATCAATTTTCCTAGCATCAGCACCTGGACAAATATCATCACCCGAAACTACAGAAGCACCTATGCCCTGACAAGTATCGGTCTGAGAATCAACTTTCCTAGCATCAGCAGCACGAAAAACACCTTCACCTAGAATCAATGCAACATCTGGACTATGCTCATCATTACGAGGTTCATCTAAAACAAAATATTGTGAATTAGTTATTTCAAGACTGGGAACATTCACATCAGAGTCATGTGCATTTTGTTTGTTCTTAATAGGGTATGCAACGGTATCATACAATGATATCGTTTTTAATAGGTTGCTTACGGAGGGAGTGATAATAATTTGCTCATTAAGATTTGGGACGACAGCAAACCACGCACGAACCTTGGGTGCTAGGTTCACAACGTCATCACCCACAAGATCTGGTCGAACAACTAATCTAACACAACCTACAATTTCTGGTTGACCTTTAAGGCCAGATAATTTTATAAATTTATGTGGTACCCTATGAAGAGATTTGATTAAATCTTCTCTAATGCAACATACTTCTGCACCACCATCAATCAAAGCTGGAATAGATGGTAATTGATCGATAAATACATTCTCATAAGACCTAATGTGATAATCATCAACATCTATAATGGGACATGCTTCGGGACAGGGAAAAGATTTTTGACCATCAAACAATATTTTCCTATCAACGAGACCTCTAAAGGAATTTTCTGAATGAGAAGACAAATTTTTACCCTCAACCAATGTTTTCCTATCATCGAGACGATTACGGGAATTTTTTGACTGAGAGGACAAATTTTTATCATCAACAAATGTTTTCCTATCACCGAGACAATTAAAGGAATTTTCTGTTTGACAACAATTAATTCTGGGATTAGGTAAATTTGAGGAAGGGAATTTGTGTAGAGGACATTCCTTGAACGAATGACCCTTCTTATGGCATTTAAAGCATAAACCATACTTTTTATCCTTATCCATATTAGGATCAATGGATATTTTAGTCATTCTATTAGGAATGGGAGACCCTGACCCTTTATCTGTTGGTTTTGGGTTGTTGAATCGGGGCGGTCTAGTCTCATGCTCGTGTGTGGCCATGTAGCTATCCGCAACGCGTGAAAGCTCAAGGTGATTTAACCAATCATCCTTTTCCTGAGTTAAAATAAAATCTGCACAACTGGGAGACATTAGTTGTTTCAACCTATCGGCACACATCAAACTAACTAATTGATGGAAATTCTCATCGATATTCCTACTTTTGATATAATAGGATAACGCTATGTGTAATTCAGAAGCTACCTGTGAATAAGTCTCACCAGGTCTCCTTTTTACAGCATAAAACCTCTCCCTCAAAAGACTGGGAGTGACCCTAAATTCTTGCAATAGAATTTGCTTTAATTCCTCATAGTCACCTAACTGAGCAATGGTCAATCGACTCAAGATTGAGCGAGCTCTATTATTCAAATGGGCCTGTAATATTTTGGGTTTCACATCATCATCAACTTGGTATGATGCAAACTGATTCTCTAGATACTGAAAATACCCCGGTATTGCAGCAGGATCTGAAGGAAACTCCGCCATTATACCCTTCATGGCATTTAGAAAGCGACTAGTGCGAACGGATAAGGAAACCTCAAGACTATTGTGGTCCTGAATCCTTTCACGTTCCAGCTCTAGTTTAGCTTCAGCAAGTCTGCGGGTTGCCCTATCCTCATCTAACCTCGCGTCAGCGAGTCTACGCTCCTGTTCTAATTTAGCTTCAGCGAGTCTGCTCTCCTGTTCTAACTTAGCTTCAGTAAGTCTGTTTTCCTGTTCTAACTTAGCTTCAGCAAGTCTGCGATTCGCCCTATCTTCATCTAACTTAGCCTCAGCAAGTCTACGGTTCGCCCTATCCTCTTCTAACTTAGCTTCTTTAGCCGCCAATTCTGCTTCGCGCAATGCTAACTTACGCTCAGCTAATTCTGATTTGAAATTTTTGCTAACGTTAGTATCTTCACTAACTCTACGTGGACGCCGACTATCATCAACAAATTGATAGTGCTCCTCGCTAAGGATCCCTGTTGGACTATCATGCGCAACTGACTCTTCAACCGTAGGGGTTCTAATCATATTTACGAAACCTTACTACACAGAAGAAAAGAAAGAAAAACCTAACTGGGCAATCCGGCAACGATAAAATCTCTAACCTGAGATGTGGATCGGCCCTCCTTGCGAAATGGATGTCGCCACGTGGTCGAACTGAACGGTCTGAAACTGTCCGGACTCTTTCTCCAGCACTGAATCGTCAATCGTCGATCTTGCGGTGAGGATCCTCCTTGATCTGGTCGATTTGCGTCGAATCCCTGGTCGGTTTTGCAGATCCCGGTCGAATTCCGCTGATCCCGCCAAAACCACTGGATACCGCCAAAGTCGTTAGATCACCAAACTCGGTAGAACTCCACCAACTCGATGAACTCTATCGCCCAGGACGAATCTCACCTAAAACTGATCGGTGTATCGACTGACCGTACCACCGTTGCCACCAAAAATATTCTCTGTCACGACTTCGCCTTTGCGATAGTCGATATGCCGGAGAAAATTTAAGTCGAAATAAAGTTAAAGACGCTCTTTCACGAATATCAATCAAGATTATCAGAATTATCAGCAATAACACGACAGATATAAAAAAAACAGTTTCAACTTCGATCAAGCAATGGCGAACACTGGCGAACAAGAACCAGAAGGGAAGAAGTAGATCGCGACAGCCTTATATATACAAGCCCTCCAGGCTACAGGCTACAGGCTAAAACGTTCAAATATTCGCGCAACAATCCAAACACACAACGTGGTGCAATACTCCTTTTTATCACCTCCGCCGGAAATCCCCAAAATATAGGTCCAGGCACGCACCTGCGTTTACGCGGGCGTGACAATCATTATCACAACCAACATCGTCACAATAAAATATATCATTATCATCACATTCATGATGATCGTAATCATTATATTCATTATTGCTTTAAGCTCTTTTTCATTATTTAAATTTCCACTATTTTCGCGTAATTTATTTTACAGAATATTATTATAATTAATACAACAACTTAATTTATATATTAAACACAACTAAAACGTGTTTTTATTAAGATCATTTATTATATCTTCATTTATATATTATCTATATTTATTTGTTGAAAGTTTTGATTACGTTAGAAATAATTCATACATTAATCTTAAATATTTATAGCCAATCAGAGCTAGCTCGCCCATGGCACAGGGACAACGACAGCAAGGATGGTAACATGAAGGCCATGAAAGCTTACGATTCTGTCCTCACTGTGACTCTGAAGCGACCTTCGGGTGATGAGTACGAGAGATTCTCCAAGGAGGTCAAAAGTAGGGCAACATTACAGAACATGAAACCTGCGTATCAGAAAGATGAAGAAGTTGGTGCTCCTGTTATTTATTGATTTACGCATTTCATTGTTCAAAAGCTGTCATCTCTCTTTTTTGATTGTTATAAAAGTGATTAATACATCACAAATATTTCATTAAAGGATTATATCAGTCGATAAACAATCAGATGAACAAATTATTATTGTTATTACTAGATTAAAAGAATATAAATACATATTTACTATAAAAAATAATTATAAATAAACATTTAATTATAAATACTATTATTTAAAATTATTAAAAGTTAACTGTGGAAAGCACATGTCGAGCTACTTGGTAACATTTTAAAGAATTAAAAGGTCTGCAAGAGTGTCACAAATGTCATACCTGGTCAAGTAGATGAAACAAATGAACTTGATTGTTTGTGACAGATTTCCAATTATTTACTAGTTTTTAATACGTTCGCCAAAACAGAAATCGTGTTAGTTTCATTTATTTATAGCAACACCAAATAAATTAAGTTTCAACTGTAATTGATTATCAATTAGGTATAGAACGATTAAATGTACTCTAATAGAATTAACTTAATAAGTTGTTAACGTTTTACTGATAAAAAAGTATTATTGAGTGGACGAGTTATACGTAATGGTTAGGTGCGATGCGCGGGCGAGTCCGCTATAGTTGAACCCGACACCGAAGCCGGGAGGGATAGGAATCCGAGCACGGAAATCACGATTTCTCAGAAATAGTAACAGCCAGCAACCTGAGATTTTACAGGTACATGGGAGTCAATAAGACTTACTTCCGGTGCCGACCGGAAGTCTGTGCGACTACACCTACTTCTGCTTTTGGGCTATAAACGCATGCGGATTCAACTTCGAATATCTCCGGAACCAAGTGACCTTGAAAAACCAAACTCAAAAATAACATAGGGGTCTATGAGCCCTAATTTATGTTTGAATCGCAGGGTCACGTGACTTTCAGGCCCGGAGTTATGAGCGGTCGAAAATGGGTACCCCGGATTCGGCACTATTTTTTGTCCAACGCTACAGCCACCCCATCAGGCGAAACGGAGCTGAACTATACATAAGAAGACGACCCCTGAATGGGACCATCTGATGGGGGAAGAATTTTTCGAATTTGTATTCCCGGATATGGATTTATGGGCGTTCAAAGAAGACTGTTTTTCTCAATTTTGGACAAGTATAGTGAAATGGTCTGTAAGTTTGCACTTTCATTTATTCGTGAATGGAATCGAGTCCAAATACGCCAATTTCATGACTGTAAGCGATTAAGCGAGTGTATATTTGTGTAGATATGTGTGCATGGTTAACTAAACTTCAATAACCTTTGCATTCAAATATCTTGTCATTGACTAATTCTGCTTTTGAATGTTGCTAATATAAAGCTTTAAAAAACTTTTAACCGATAAAATGGATTTTCAAAAATTAAAATATTTCGCTACATTTAATTTTAAAAATTTCATAAAGATAAATCAAAATTGATATTCATTAAAAAAAAGTTCAAGTAAATATTTTTCAAAAGTGCACCAAACGAAGTAATTTGAATGCCTGACATACTTGTCCTACTTCGTATTATTTTGCATTAAATTTACATTAAAATTGACTTTTAGGTCATGTCGGGTCATGTTGTAAAACAATGTGTAAAATTACCACTCGATGCATTTTTAATATTTCTTAATTATTAAATTTTAAAAAATTAATGCTAAATGATAATTATATAATTATTGCTTCAATTGAATGTGACAATTAATTTCAATTTGGTCGGTTTAATTCAACGGCAATTTCAACTACAAGCTCAAATTTCTTTGACATCATGGTGGTAAAATTATGTTATTCTGAAATCTCAGATGCATATTTATTTATTTTTAGTGCATTTCTATTTTTAGTTTAAATAGTTAAGCCAAAACATCATTTTCATTTTATACTTTAATCTTTAAAATATGTGGTAGTTTGTTTTGCTTGTTATGACCGATTCACAAAAATTGCTTAAATCTTTGGTTCCATGACATTAAATACCAATGACAGTTAATCCTTGCGACATTTAATACTAAGACAGCTAATACCATGATAATTATTATCATAATTTTAGTACGACATTATTGTTGAATAACCTCTTTTAGTTTAAATTTGATCTCACTTAATTCAATATTAATTTTAAGGCTCTTTGTTAATTTTATGTTTATATCATGAGTGAATAAAAAAAAAATTGATAAAAATAGTATTCAACATTTTTTAATTCATAAAGTTCATAGTCTTTGAAATGTTTGAAAAATTTTTTTTTTAGCTTAAGATAACAAAACATTAAATTGTTTATCACAATTATATAAAAATATCTGATTTAATAAGTCAATATCTATCTTCAATGGGCGGATAAACAAAATTATGAGTATTCAGTACAAAGCTTTGACTTCAATTGCGAGACATGTTATTCGCACGCTTAGAGATGCTTCGCCATTTTTTTAAAATCAACCCGTTCTTAATTTATAATATATGATGCCATTCATAGAATAATAAGGAAAACAGAGTTCAATTCTCAATTAAACACGTATCAGTCAAATATTTCTGGAAAATAACGACATAGGTGAAAGTAGAGTACAACTCTGACGAAAGAATTAGTATAGAAATGAAACAATGGAATTTAATAACGATTTTTTCAAGAGAGCAATTCAGCAATTTTTCTTTCACTTAGTAATTCTACTCGTATTTAACTAATCATTGAAACATTAATGGTTATAATTACTCAATTTTGAATAAGGGAATGTAATGTGTAATCAGCATTCGTAATTATAAGTTATAAAAGAAAAATATTGATGGGAAGTGATTGTATAGATGTCTGTGTCAAGAGTCTGTCGGTGATTTATTGTGTTTATAGACGTGCGTGCAATTAAGATTTGCGGCTCTTTCTATTTGTTTAGATGTCGTTAGTAACATAAATATTAATTTAGGTTTATTCATCTGTTAAGCACTTGAAAGCGTAGAATATGAAATTATCTTTTTTATTTCTTACGAATGCGGCTTGCATTCAATTAACACCCGGTTAAAATAGTTCAACTGTCAACAATTCATTCATTGGAAGACTTGAATTTCAACGTACAAACACACATACATACATATATACTCGTTCACATTTACAAATACGAATATAAACACAAACACACAGACATACACACACACTCAAAACCACACAGCGAGTCTCATCCGAAGTGAAAACATCGTTGAAAAGTCAAAGAGCACTTCCATGCTTGCTCCATCACTTGGATGAAAGTAGATAAAAACATCCCAAGCTTTTATCAATCTTTTTCTGTATTCGTGAGAAAACAAATTAAAACCAGGAATAAATCGATGGTTTTATTTTAATACAAAATAGTAAAATTTAAAACCAAATTATTACAAATAAAAGTATCTAAGAAACAAATTTTGAATTTAGAATTTTTCTTATTCATATATTAAAGTAAAATATTATCCCACGTAGTGCTTTCCATGCAAGGAATGTTCTGCTAAACTTCGCGTAGATTATTTTCGCAAAATTGCACCGCATCCACAATGAATTAATTCCGATGCACCTGCTACCAAAATGTAAGTTATTATTAATAATCGTAAGCAGGTGGTCTCTCTAGATTTAAGGAAGCTGTCACTCTGGTCAGTCCATAAAAACCTGGAGGTCTTTCCATTAGATTACACCGTGCTGGATGGGCCTGGAGTAGTTGATGCTTAGAATAAATATGAGAAGAAATTATTATCAATAAAAACTGCACTGTTTTTAAACACTGTTCTGTATTTATTGAATAAAGTGAAAATTATTTTACTTTATTATCACCTTTGCAGGCTGACGCGACCAAAATCAAACACTTTGACCCAATCACTAGGCATTTATCTAGTCTTATCCGAACCAACCACCAAGGCAGGGCAGGGCTGTACATTTCCACAGGCAGGGTTTGAGCCCTCAAACTCGCAAAAGGTTCAGGTCAGTCGCCGAAACTTCACACGTCGAAGACATTGTGTTATGATAGGAAATTGAAAATGGTTAACTTCGAGTAATTAATTGACAAATCAAGTGCTTGCAGGCATTGTTTTGTTACGCATATGTTATCAAGCTCAAATAAGTTAAATTAAACAAAAGAAAATAAACAAAAATACAAGAAGCTTCAAAAAATCTTAAAAATAATATAAAAATGTTTTAAGCTTAGAAACGTTTGCAAATTGTATTTTTCACGCGTTAAAATACGCCAATGAAACGCTTAAAAATGGAACAATTTTAATAGGACCGTTACAACGTCTGGTGCAAGCCATACCCTCTTTAAAAATGTTTTGCCCTTTGGTAGTTGCTAGGATTTTGTTGGTCTTAGAGCTTCATACAACTTGAACCATTGTAAAAATACACACATAGCTAAATTATTAAAAAAATTGATCACTCATTAACAAAATCTTTTAGTATGATTGTATTTGAGTGACGATTGACAGTTATTAGCCGTTTCAATTTTGTCTCCCTTAAGGCAGTAAGTCTTCCCTTCCCCAAGGTACATGGCGTCTAGTTGCTGCCCTGAGCTATAACACGACATTCTGATTAATTATTTTAATTGAGCTCCAAGAAGTGTCTTTTTTGACGCATGTGACACAAATTTGACATGCTTGACTTTTTAATATTTTTTTATAAAGTATAATTGATGGCCGGCGGCAACTAATCTTCCTTCAAACCATCGCCTCGGCTCAAGTATCAACGAGAAAAAATGTTTCAGAATACATTGTATGTTTCAGCTTTATTCCAGCACTAGAAATCCTAATTTGCTTCTAATGATATCAAACGGCCACCATGTATGGCGCCGTTAGAATTTCTTTCAGATGATTATTTAAAAAAAAAATATTGTGAGGGTTATTTCTTTTTCTGAAAACGAACTTAAAACACCTTTAGCAATAACAAGTAAATCAAAGTAATTTTGAAGATATTCTTTATAACAAAACACTTTCATGAATTAATTTATTATTGTCTATTTACAATTATACTGAAAGTTTCATACTTCTATAGCTAGTCTGGAAGTTGGATTAGAATTTAAAACTCAGCAGAGAAAATTCAACCAAAAGCAGACAACAGACAAAATTGTGTAACAAATTACCGTGAATTTATTTTGACAAACCAACATTATGGTACTTTTTCCAACGAGCCGGAACAATAACAATACCATCACTGGCCCGTCAGATATCTTAAGTGTTTTGTCGGGAAGTGTTTATCAAAAAGTTTTGCGTTGAATTAAAAAATAAAACTGTTGTTTTCATTTATTCAGTTGAGATTTGTAGGGACTAAACAAACTTCGCTTCGGCTTTGGCCCGAAGTTTAAACATTCGGAGCTATTCGGACTTCGGCTTAAAACCTTAGCCGATGCCGAATAATAAAATAATCAGCTACTATCCAACAAACTTTTTGGAAAAATCTTAAACTTATTGAATTCACAACTAATTTATTTCATCTATTGTGATAAAAAACCGAACAGTAGTTCATCATCATCATCATCATCATCATCATCATCATCATCATCATCATCATCATCATCATCATCAGCATCATCATCATCATCATCATCATCATCATCATCACCACCACCACCACCACCACCACCACCACCACCACCATCATCATCATCATCATCATCATCATCATCATCATCATCATCATCATCATCATCATCATCATCATCATCATCATCATCATCATCATCATCATCATCATCATCATCATCATCATCATCATTTAAGTCATCCCCATCGCCTGCCTGTGTCATCATCATCATTGAAATCATCTTTATTGCCATCGTCTTCAACCCCGCAAAAATATCCAACCAGGTGAACAGCTACGTTGGAGCCTTCCACGACGCGGTCATCTTGTACGCCCTGGCACTGAACGAAACAATAAGCGAAGGACTCGATCCTTACAACGGCACTACGATTACCAGGAAGCTCTGGAACAGAACATTCCACGGTTGGGTTTACTTGTTTCTTATTCGCACGTCATGCAATAAACACAAAATTTAAAAAAAAAACATGCTTCTTGTTTTAGAATTATAATTACAATTTGTTAGGCTTTATTTTTCTGTGATAAACTTTAATAATATTTTGTTATTATCAATTTATTCAAATAATAATTTGTAAATTAAACAATACGAGTCAACAGTTTAGTGCATATAAAATTTTCAAACTAATTTTGTAGAAGCTCTTTTGAAATTACATTTTATGGTCTTTGTTTTCATAAATTGCAATCAAAAAGGTAATTCAACAACTTTAATTTTGTTTTATTTATATAAATAAAAATTAATACAATTTAACTTGAATTAATGAACAAGTTTAAAAGAATGTTAATTGATTTTGTTTTAGTTATTTATGATAGCTAATGCATAAAAGTCATGCAAACAGTTTTATGTTTTTGAAATGTTTGTTGGCAATCTGGTAATGATCTTTCTCATTTTATGCGAGGTCAAAATGCGTAGCGCCAACAATTTTCATGGGCCTCGCACGAAATGTCCTGCGCCAAGAGATGCAATGCGCTACAAAATGCTATGCGCCACGAATTTTCATGCGCAACTTCATAAAATTTGTTTGTTCTGTTTTACGGCACTTTTTTCATGCATAGATACTCAAAGAAGTGCATTATTATGCAAAAAATACGTACCGAAGTGCATAAACATGTTTTTCATTCCTAGGAATCACATGTTGTTTTTCAAGGAATCCCATGTTATTTTTCCAGGAATAACAGGCCAAGTGAGCATCGATGAAAACGGTGACCGAGAGATGGACTACTCGATACTGGATCTCAATCCGGACCAATCAGAAGATCCGAAGTTTGAGGTCAACCGATTTGATTTAAGTTGAACAATTGAACTGTTTTTAACTATTTGGAATAAATACAAAAACAAACCAGTTGCTAACTTTAACTGTAATTGTAAGTGTTTGTATAAAATTTTGGTTAATTTTGTGTCTTGAAAATCTGCATTTTTTTCATGTTTGTGATAAAATCTAACCGTGGGATTTATTTTTCAGATAGTGGCCAACTACTTCGGTCACAGTCGTCAGTACAAGCAGTTGAAATCAATTCATTGGGCAGGGGGTGTGCAAGACACGCCCAGGGATACCCCCGTGTGTGGGTTTGACGGGTCAGGATGTCCACTTCAAGGTTGAATAATAATCAGCAAATCAATTAATGGAAATCATAATCACCACTAATATAGAAACATAAAAATAACAATAACAATAATAGAAATTTATTTTAATATTAATAAAAAGTGCTACAGTTATTATTTAAAATAAAAGGTTTATAATTAAAAAATAACATTTTTAAAATTTTATTTTTACATGCAATCATAAATAATTGTCACAATGGGGATTTCGACGACGCTAATATGAACGACGCACTCGACCCATGCGTCATTAAAATATTATTGTAAATTTAATCCCCCCCAATAAGTGCACTGAATCCAAAAATTTTTATAACACGTGACTTCCGTCGCATTGTTGTGCAGCTCCGTTTCCGGCTTACGGTTACGTCATAGCAGTGCTGGGTTCGTTACTGTTCACCGTGCTCATCATCTTTCTCGTCGGGTACAAGTGAGTCGGATTCGACTTTTTAATGTATTCAATTAGTTGCTAAAGTAACCATATTCAAAGAATGTTGTTATTCAGTATAAACAACCATCTTATTCTTGTTATTAAAATTATTTAATTATAATGCACAACGGACATTGCAAGAAATGATACACCTACCTACACAACTTTGTAAACGTAACAACAATTAATTCGCTTACACTGCACCATAAACGTTACAACATAATGAACATTACATTACAACAATCTATACATTCGATACGGGAAAATTATGATTTTTTAATGAAACATATACCCGGATTATTCTTTTTAATTGTCCTCGCATGTAAGCAAATGACTATTTAATGCGGTATTAATAAGTCGTTTAAAATCAAATCACGGGGTGATATGGGTAATTGGAGCATACTTAGTGTTTTGTAAGGATAGCCGTAACTCCATCTCAAAGACTGAAGAACGATTTAGCTTAAAATAATTTTTAATTCATATCATACTTCATCAGCAATTTATAACATCGATTTATTCTACTGGCTATGGAAAATCTATTTGGGTGAAAGTTATTTTTACATCCTTTTTAATTACTTCAACTGTGCTTGTTTGTGGATGGAAAAATCACTTCCCGTTATCCAATGAAGCTGAAAGTTAGAACCTAGACTCGTTCTCTGATGATTCTAATAAATTAAGGAGATTGCAAAAATTGTTTTACTGGTTTTGAAGAGGAGCTAGCTGCGTCTCATTTGAGAGCCACACCGCCTCTCACCAGGTAGGTATGTCAAGTAGCCGTTTGTGTAATTGCAGAAAAATAGCAACGATGAAATGCACATTTGCATTTGAATCAGTGGCATGGCGTAGGGGGTTCGGGGTGCGGTCCCCCTCGTAAGACTGAAACCCACGCTACACCACTGATTTCAAAATCACATTTGTATGATACAGGCGTCCGTACCGTCCGTCCCAAAAGATGCATTAATGTCATCCTCAATTTTAATATTTAGCGAAATTGCGATAACTAATGATTTTTTACTAGTAGGTACTGTTTATCTTTTAGAGTGATTTTTAATGTGTAAATATTTCTTAATAATAATAATAAAACTGTTTAAAAACACCTTTCTGAAAAGCTCAATTTTAGTATTTTCAACGCTTTTCTGACATAGTCATTTGGACGAAAACACAAAAGCTAAGACTCTATTAGCTAAGCTAAGTCTATATTAGCCAAATGGGTAGACCTCCATGCACCGTTCAGCTACTCAATAGATTTCCTCAGTAAAACGATTAGACATAAACATAAAAAAAAAAACTGAAACTTAAATATTTGATTTATCTTTATTAACTTGCTCTTTAACTGCGAATGCCACATCCAATGTTTCTTAGGGGCTGGACATGCTCTATTATAGGCAGTAAAATGATCTCATCTCAGTTAATAAAATAAATTAACACATAAATATGGCAACTCGAATATATAACATTTCACTCCGCTATTTTTACCACTATGAAGGAGCTCCTGTGACAATCAAACAAACAAAAGCGCACACATACACACACATACATACACAGGCAGACATACACACAATATATCTTTACACGGCACTTCTTTAAAAACGCGTATTTTGTGCTATATCGTTGTATAAACATGGCGAAATCAAAAAATTCAAAATAAAAAATGTGAAACAGAAAATACGTTTACGACGAAAAGAAATACGACGAGAAATACTGGCGAATATCGGGCGATGACATTGAGGAGGTCATGAACGAGATAACTGTCAGGGATAGGAACTTCTACGCCAAGGATAACAGGGTGTGGTTGGAAATGCGTTTTATACTCGCTTTCTGAGTAGTTCTTGTAATTTGTAATGCCTTTTCTTACAAGAATCTTGAATTCAATTTCTTTTAATAATATATAACAAATGATGTATTTGTTTTCTGAAATTAAACAAACATTATGCAAATAAATGAAAAATGAAAAATTTAATAATATATTAATATTCAATATTTAATTTTTTTATTTTCTCACAAATTTAGAGAGCTTCAATAACGAGCCGGGTTTCGTATGCTTCCATATTCGCTGGAGAACAAAAATTCACACGAACCGCCATTTACAAGGTCTGGGAAAATTCGATTTACTGCAATTCTGTTTCTTTCCTTGCGACAATAATTTCATTAAAAAGCAAATAAAGTTGTCAAGATTTTCTCACTCTTTCTTTCCCTCTCACTTTCACTCTAACTCTCTCTCTCTTCTCTCTCTCTCTCTCTCTCTCTCTCTCTCTCTCTCTCTCTCTCTCTCTCTCTCTCTCTCTCTCTCTCTCTCTCTTCGCCTGAGTGGTATTTCTGTCCGAGCTCGGGCGTACCTGGATGAGTTTTTGATTTAATTATGCACGAATCCTGCAGACTCGAATAGTGGTTCTGAAGAAACTGAAACCACCAATCATCTTCAAGCAGACGGTTTTGAAAGACATTAAAAAGGTCAGTTCAAAGGTCCCGAACGTTTTACAAGAACAAATGATTTTATTTCATAAAATAGTTTTACAAGAACAAATGATTTTATTTCAATGAATAGTTTTACAAGAACAAATTTTATTTTAATAAATTGTTTTAAAAAAAACAAATTATTTTATTTCAATAAATAGTTTTATAAAATCAAATGATTTTATTACAATAAATAGTTTTATAAAATCAAATGATTTTATTTCAATAAATAGTTTTAGAAAAAGAAATGATTTTTTTTTTCAATAAATTGTTTTTTCAATAAATTAATTTTTCAAATATAAAGGCGTGGCTTTCACTACTGATTAAACGACTAAAAACCCAATTTTTTTTAAATTTAAATTTGTTCAACTCTATATTGAAGTTTGTATGTGATAAAGGCTCTTTATTATTTGTAGTTGCAACAGCTAAAACTGTTCATCTATATGTAATTTGTTTAACTATATGTAATTTGTTTAACTATATGTAATTTGTTTAACTATATGTAATTTGTTTAACTATAGGTAATTTGTTTAACTATATGTAATTTGTTTAACTGTATGTTATTTGTTTAACTATATGTGATTTGTTTAACTATAAGTAATTTGTTTAACTAAATGTTATTTGTTTAACTATATGTAATTTGTTTAACAATATGTAATTTGTTTAACTATATGTAATTTGTTTAACTATATGTAATTTGTTTAACTATATGTAATTTGTTTAACTATATGTGATTTGTTTAACTATATGTAATTTGTTTAACTAAATGTTATTTGTTTGTTATTTGTTTAACTATATGTAATTTGTTTAACTAAATGTTATTTGTTTGTTATTTGTTTAACTATATGTAATTTGTTTAACTATATGTAATTTGCTTAACCACATGCAATTTTTTAGCCATATGTAATTTGTTTAACTATATATTGAAATTTGTGTATCCATATTTAGTTGGAGCAGTTGAAATTAGGTAAATGAATAATTTCAGATGAGAGAATTACAAAACGACCACATCGTTCAGTTCATCGGCATCTGTACAGACCCGAACAAAGAGTTCATACTCACTGAGTACTGCCAGAAAGGAAGTTTAGATGTATAAAAAAAAACTTTTTAATTAAACATCATCATCACTATCATCACAACCGTCATTATAATTTTCATCGTTATCACATCATGAGCACTATCTTCATCATTACCATCACTAAACCAATCATCATAATCATCATCACTACCATCATCACTACCGCCATCATCATCAGCATCATCATCATTATCATCATAACCATCACAATAAATTATTTCTGGAAAAATCCCAAGTGCCTTGAAAATATCTCAATTGTTGACCTGATGTGAAATATTAACTTCAGGATGTCCTTGAAGATGAAGAACTGCACATGGATCGCATGTTCAAACTTTCTCTCATTCAAGACTTGGTCAAAGTGAGTAGTTAATAACAAATAAAATAATTATAATTTCTTATAAAAGTTTATAATTGTAAATTAAAAATCAGAAAATAATGATAACTTAATAAGAAGCTAATTATCTTACTCAATAATTAACTTAGTTTTTTTTTAATTGTCTGCAGGGAATTCATTACATCCACAACAGTGAGGTTCATTATCACGGAAATTTGAAGACTTCGAATTGTGTCGTTGACAGTCGATTCGTTCTCAAGTTGACGGATTTCGGCATTGAAAGTTTAAAAAGAGGAGAAGACGTTAACGATACAACCGATCCGAATGTTGCTTATAAGCGTTCGTGCGATTCTTTTACGTATGTATGTGTGTATGTATGTATGTATGTATGTATGTATGTATGTATGTATGTATGTATGTATATATGTATGTATGTATGTATGTATGTATGTATGTATGTATGAATGTATGTATGTATGTATGTATGTATGTATGTATGTATGTATGTATGTATGTATGTATGTATGTATGTATGTATGTATGTATGTATGTATGTATGTATGTATGTATGTATGTATGTATGTATGTATGTATGTATGTATGTATGTATGTATGTATGTATGTATGTATGTATGTATGTATGTATGTATGTATGTATGTATGTATGTATGTATGTATGTATGTATGTATGTATGTATGTATGTATGTATGTATGTATGTATGTATGTATGTATGTATGTATGTATGTATGTATGTATGTATGTATGTATGTATGTATGTATGTATGTATGTATGTATGTATGTATGTATGTATGTATGTATGTATGTATGTATGTATGTATGTATGTATGTATGTATGTATGTATGTATGTATGTATGTATGTATGTATGTATGTATGTATGTATGTATGTATGTATGTATGTATGTATGTATGTATGTATGTATGTATGTATGTATGTATGTATGTATGTATGTATGTATGTATGTATGTATGTATGTATGTATGTATGTATGTATGTATGTATGTATGTATGTATGTATGTATGTATTATACACAGAGACAATGTATAAACAATGCGCCCTGAAATGTTACTTGAAAATTTTATCAAATATAACTGATGACCGGAAGAAGCGGTAGTCGTAACTACTTTTCCAAACATATTCCACTTTATGAAAATAGCTGATAATTGGAGAAAGTAGGTACAACTACTCAAATTTTTGCCTCCTTTTAAAAATGGAACCCGGTAGCAAGTGCCCCTTCTCTCACACTGCAGTCGCAACTAACTGATTTTCATCATATTGTTTAACAAAAATTAACCGTGAACAGTTTAACAATTTCAATTAAACATGTTAATCACTTTTATAATATTTTCAATCCTTTATAGGACTGCTTTGGACTGCACCTGAATTATTGAGGAACCAGGAAAGTGAGGAAATGCAATCTCACTACTCCAGGCAAAAAGGAGATGTTTACAGCTTTGCAATCATATGTCAGGAAATTCTTCTTAGGAACGGTTCATTTTGGGTTGAAAGGGACGACCCTGACATGCTGCCTTTGACCCCTAAAGGTGATTGGCTTTTAAATCAAGTAAACTACTCCCACTTCTAAACAGCTAATTCACAATGTTTTTACACCATATTTTAATCAACGTGTGAACATTAAAAATGAAATGTATAAATAAAAATATAGAAAAAATATATTTTTCGATTTTCTTTTTTTTAGAAATAGTTGAACGAGTCAAAAGTACTGGCAACCCGGTCGTCTTTAGGCCAACACTGCCTGATTCTAACGACTGTCCAATAGCACTGGCTTCGTTATTGAGGAGCAGTTGGGCCGAAGATCCCAAACAGAGACCTGATTTCAGATCTGTTAAAAACTCCATTCGAATCATTAACAGGTTGATATCTAATTTTTTTTTAATTTTTTTAAGCTTTTAATTAAATATAATTTTAAATAACTTTTGATTATTTTTTTTGTATTAAAATATCAAACTTGTTGTCTTCGTAGCAAAATTATTTTTGTAACGTAAATTTATTTTTTTCATTCAATTCTTTTAATTACAGGTTAAATGTTTTTCTAAATTTAAAATTTATTTACAAATTAAGCAATTAAACCTTGAATTTATTAAACATACTACTTTACTTTTCAACCAGACAACTGATTTGACAAATAGACAAATTGATAATATTTTGTACGATCTCTCAAATACTTGAAAATAAAAACAATTTTTTAAAGTTTAACTTTGATATTGTCTACACCCCTGCAGTCTCAACGACAAAACTCTTCTTCTTCTTTTTCTTCTTCTTCTTTTTCTTCTTCGTCGTCTTCTTCTTCTTCTTCTTTTTCTCCTGCATTGAAAGCACATCCGAACATAAATCTAACAGTTTCCATTTTCAAATGTAAGAACATAAATTGTTGATGTTCTTTTCTTCCAGAGATGCCGGCTGTTCTGGCAATCTGGTTGACAACTTACTGATACGCTTGGAGAACTACGCTAGAAACCTGGAGGAGCAAGTGAAAGACAGAACGGCTGATTATCTGGAAGAGAAGAAAAGGGCTGAAGATCTTCTGTACAGGATGCTTCCGCAGTGTGTTTCTGTTATATTTATTCACAGTTTTGCATAAAAATGTTGTTTTATATCAATATAACTAAGGTTAACGTGAACATTATTTCTAAACTTTAAAAAAAACTTTTTTAAAGTAATTTCTTGCCCGGTTTTTTCAAACAGCATGTAGTTTTACGGCCCCTACCCACACGACATTAATCATTATTTCTAGTACTGTGGCTACTAACAACTCTTCACAATAAAGCTTTTTTCAAAACTTTTTTTTCTAAATAGAATATAAAAAAATTATTTAAGGTTGTTTTTAACCTTGATGTTAACGCTGTGTATTAAAAGTTACTTTAAAAAAAAAAAAGCTCAGCAATTTTATAATTGGTTGTAAAGATTATAAATGAAAATATTCTAGAAAATTGTTTTCTAAAACTTTTCTGAATGTAAAAATTTAAATCTCAAAAGCAAAATGACAAAGCAATCAATCTTCATTCATTTCACTAAAGTTTTTTTTCGTAACAAAATTGTTGAATTTGCGTTCGTCCGTCCAAAGGTTGCTTCGACTTTCTATTGTTTCAAAACTAAGAAAAAAAATTAAAAATAAGTTTTTGTTTTGCAATTTTGAAAATTATCTAAACTGACTCATAGATATATTTTTTAGTAAATGTTTACATAAAATGTTTAAAAAATAAAATAACAACTTGGAAATACAAAACAATAATAGTTTTCCTTAAAAACGGATTTTCACGTTCTCAGATCTGTGGCTCAAATCCTCATGAGAGGTGAAAAAGTTGAAGCAGAAAAGTTTGAAAGCGTCACAATCTATTTCAGTGACATCTGTGGATTCACTAAACTCTCATCTGATAGCACTCCCATCCAAGTAAAACATTTTTAAATAACTTTGTATCAATTGACAATTTTATTTCTCTCAACAATTTTGTCTATGTTACTATTGCTATTAAAAGTTACTAGACCTACCTTAGACCAAACAATTTTAAATATTTATGCAACAACAAACAACAGTAAGCTAGGTTAAATCAAGAAAGTATGGAAGAGCTTCTAACAAAAATTTTAGTCTGCTTAACATTATAGAACCATGCTTAGCGTAGGAAATGAAAAAAGATGCCCCAAAACAGGTTTTAGGCTTATATTTCTGTGTGATAGAAAAGTTAAATTCTGGATAAACTTGGTTAACAGCAAGCGAATCATATGCGTGAATATGATCATATGACAAAATGATCCTTACAACAATGCATGTCTTTAACGAATGTAACGCATTAAATTAAACAATGCGCACATTTAATGCTTAAATACGGTCATAGAGATCTTCAAAACATTGTAAAAAAAATTTTCTTGTGTCAAGATATACCCGGAAAACGTGAAATGTATGTGCACGCCAAAAGATGCTTTTTGGTTATCTAAAATACTACTTCAATATACGATGTATCTACTGAATAAAATCACGTAATGGCTATTTAGAACTTGTCCCCGTTATGTTTAAACACCATAAATATAATAATTTTTGCTATAGCGACGCTGAGACAACATACCCCTGAGACAACTAGCCCCGTCCTTTCCTACGTCGCTAAATTGTTTGTCGAAGATTTGTCCACGACTATTTGGCTGGTCGAGAAAACCGACTAGTCTCTAAATTTTCCGAGCTCGAAAAGTCTTTTTTTTTATCATTTTATAAAAATTGGATGTTTCGGTATGCACCAAAAGCTATAAAAATCAGTGCGGATTTGAAAATTATCAATTAATTGGATAAATTTTTACCCAAAATCTTTTTTCTTAGTCAATGGAAAACTATTGTTTCAATTACAAACCAGGTTGTACATCTCCTGAACGACCTTTACACGACCTTCGATGCCATCATCGACACCTGGGATGTCTACAAAGTAAATTATAATCACGACACACAGACAAATATACATCATCATAATCATCACCATCATCGTCATCGTCATCATCATCATCATCATCATCATCATCATCATCATCATCATCATCATCATCATCATCATCATCATCATCATCATCATCATCATCATCATCATCATCATCATCATCATCATCATCATCATTCTCATCATCATCATCACATCGCACAGTAGCTTTTTTCTTATATTATTTAAACGCGAACTGGAATTTCAACTAGCAGAGGAGAGATTGGCATGCCGACGTCTAATAAGCGTCAGCGATTAACCGCGTGTCACAGGACCTGGCCGCTCACGTGACCGCGGTGTCATGGCAACTTAATTAGATTCAATATTGATTTAATTTTAAGTCTCAGTAGAGCACTTGGATACTATTAATCAAGAGTGTTTTATTGTATTTTTTAGTTAGTTTTTAATAATTTATAGCTTCAAAAATTCTTCATAATTTTATTTTTATTGTCAATTTATTTATTATGTTAGGCTTTAAAGGCTCAATATATGAAAATTTAGAAACACTAACTAACCTAAATGCCAAATGTAAATGACAGGTAATTAATTTTATTTTACAACCAACATACATTTAAACCAAATACGAATACGAAAACTGAAAACAAAACGAAACGCAACCAGGTTGAAACGATTGGTGACGCATACATGGTGGTGTCTGGTCTTCCCGTACGAAACGGTACCACGCATGCCAGAGAGATCTCCCGGATGGCGCTTCAACTTCTCAATGCAGTCAGAAGTTTCAAGATCAGACATCGACCGAATGAGAAACTTCTTCTTCGGATTGGAATTCATTCTGGTTTGTGTTTTTCTTACTTCAGATATGGATGTGGACTGGCAGGTGAAAAATCAGTCAGTGAAATCAAATTTCTCATCTGGTTTGTGCTTGGCTTATTCACTGTTTTCCATCGTGGACTTAAAACACATTTGTTTAATCAGTTCATGCCCGAGCGCTATTGAACGCCACGGAAATAGCGCTTTAAAAATTAATTTGATTGATTGATTGATGGATGGATAGTTAATTGACGCACGAATGTGAGTTGGCATGTCAGAAACCAATTAGTGAAACAAGAGATCCCAGCTATATTGGCAAAGTTAGTGGTTCAGGAAAAACTATATATTGGACCGTTTTTAGATGTCAATCCATTAAAGCATAAAATATAGAAACATCAGCCGTAGGTTAAAATTCTAAACAGATAAAGTTAGTTTGTGGGAACCATGAAATATTCTAGAAAAAGCTAGGAACTAAAAACATTTTCTTGAAATCGCTGAAACAAAATTAAAAAAGGTTTGTGTGGATAAAAAATGACTGCAGGTTTGTGTTAGTGAAGAGTTTTAGTTCAAATTTATAACGATTTATTTGTGGAAAACAACTGAAAAAAAGTAATTGAGACTAATCTGAGAAATGGTTCAGTAAAATTAAAACTACTTGATAATTAAGAAAACGATAAATACGAAGCAATTCAGAAGTTTGGAGAATCATAGGATTAAAACCAAAAACAGAACCAAAAACAAAACCTTGAAACATATCATAAAAAAACTTTAAAATCATCAATAACACTTGAAAGAAATCAATTTGAGCAACATGATCAAAACCATAACATGAAATGGACAGATAGACAAAAAAGCTTAATACAATTTATAAATTCAAGAGCCAAAAAGTGAAGTCATGCTATTTGGTTGCAAGCTGATTATCGTACTAAAACACTTTTTTTTTTTAGAACAAAAAAACTGAACATTTATTTGCAAAGGGACGTAATCACAAACGTAAATAAATCCAATTACATCATGTTTCATAACCCATCACATAACGTCAATTGTGATGTTCACATTCGTATGAAGAGCCTCATTATAAACCGTGTTGCATGTAGTAAATTTTTGGGTGTATGGATTGATGAATGCCTCAACTGGTCTGATCATATAACTTATATTAAATGCAAAATAGCGAGAAACATCGGAATTTTATCAGGCGTCAGTAACTTTATTGATTCTAAAACCGCCCTTATGCTCTATTATTCTTTTATATTTCCATATATATCATATTGTAATATAGTGTGGGCATCTACTTATTCTTCAAGATTGAAACCATTATTTCTGCTTCCAAAGCGTTTTATACGTACTCTCCTACACTTGCATCCAATGTCTCATACTGAATTGTTATTTACTGAAAACAATATTTTAAAAGTTTTTCAACTTAATCTCTTTCAGGTCGCCACCTTTATGTATAGGCTTGATAATGGTTTGTTACCACCTACGTTTTTAAATTACATGGTACGATCATCTGACATTCACGATTACTTTCTTCGCAATAAGGACCGATTTCTTTCTTTCTTTTTTCTTTTCTTATAATTTATTGAGCGCCTTTTCCGCTTTGTTCAAAGGCGCTGTTCTTTAACATGCCCCACGGAGAGAACGATTTTACCCGCTAAGTTTTCCGTTGACATGGGCTACTAGGCAGTGAGTGGGAGTCGAACCGTGAAGCTCTCACATTCAAGGCTAACGCTCTACCAACTCAGCTAACCTAGCACCTAGGATTTCGCTCTGAACAAGCTCGAACTACCTTGAAACTGTTGTCTTTGAAATGCCTTGGACCTTGTGTTTATTCTATAATACCATGTCATGTTAAGTCTGCATCGTCCTTATCTAAATTCAAAACTTCGTATAAACTTCACTTATCACAAAATCATAAGTACGTAGCGCCTTATAGTGGGAAATAATTCCCTTGGGTCTAACCTTGGAACTTACTGTTATTTACTGTCACTTGCAATCGCGATGAACTGTATTTGATTTGAATTTTCTTTTTTATTCATTTTTTTATGTTTTGTTTTGTTTGTGATTACGTCCCCTTGGAAATAAATGTTCAGTTTTTTTGTTCCAAAACAAAAAAACGTCGTTTTAGTACGATAATCAGCTTGCAACCAAATTTCTTGGTTGGTAAAATTCGCATATTTTCATAAACTACGAATAACCGTTACGCAAATTTCAGGCAAAAATAAAAATGAAAGAATAACTTTGTTTCTTAAAAATTGAGAATAAAACAAACATGTCAGTTTCTATTCTTCTAGAACTTATAGTTTAATGTTGAATGAACAAAGGATCATAGAAAAAAAACCATAGTATTATTGAAATTATTTAAGATAAACATGTCAACAGGTAAACAATGGGTTGAAAGTTTATTTTTGAACAAGATATAGATAGAATAGATAGATCCCTACAAAACAAGAATCTTTTCAAAATTCGAGTTTCTTAGATGAAAGTTTATAGTTTTATTCATTTATTAGTCATTATTAATTATTTACTTAATGTTGTTTATTCTTAGTTTTATAAAAAAATTAAGATATTTACATTCGACAAACAGGACCAGTATGTGCTGGTGTTGTTGGCAAGAAAATGCCGAGATATTGTCTTTTCGGTGATACGGTGAATACAGCTTCGAGGATGGAATCGAATGGTGAAGGTTGGTTTTTTCTGGAAAAAAAAACAAATTTTTTACCAATTCAACTAGTCTGCACTGAACGAAAAAGTAGAATAAATGTTTTTTTTTTCTTCAAATTATTCGTACAAATTTTATTTTGCAGCGCTCAAAATCCACGTCAGTCCCGACACAAAAGACATCTTGGACACGTTCAGTTCTTTTGTGTTGACCACTAATAAAGTCATCGAACCAAAAGTATAATTTTACATTTTTACCATTTCAAAGAAAGCTTTCGATAAAAACTGTAATTCTTATTTTTGAACATTATTTCATACTAACTGAAAGCTTGCTTAATTGCAGTATTTTAGTTTTTTAAAATCATGTTTGGGGTTTTATTTATATGGTTTTATAGGGTTACATGGTTAAACAGAGTTAATGGATTTTAATACGAAGAATGGCTAAACCCTGAAAAATCAAACCAGCACATTTCTTTATCGAATACCATACATAATTGTACTTTCAGTGTTGTTTGAAATCTTGCAGGGTAAAGCCCCAATGCTGACTTGGTGGCTTTGGGGTGAGACCAATTCAGAATTTCCTGACTTGGCACCACCGGTATCCATGGTAGCTCATGCTAACGGCCCACATCTATACAGCGACAGCTCTGGGTACTGAGCGATCAATCTCAACGTCGTCATCATCAAGAATCTGTTTTACAGTTTAATATAGAATAATTGTAATTAAAATTTATTTATTTATGTTCAGCTTATTTCGTGGTTTGTTCGTCAGATTAGCTCCAGCGACAGTATTATATGTATGAATAAAATCGATATTCACATTAAACTTGAGACATTTAAGTTTTAATTGACTAATAGAGAGACATCTTTATTTGAATGTTTTCTGCAGATTTGATATAATAAATTATTTCAACTTCACAATGTTATAAGTGTCTTTGATAAGCGAAAAACTCCTAAAGCCGGAAACGTCATTTAACCCATTAACGGTAACGGTTGCAAACGTTTCGTATGTTAGTGACCATTAATGGGTTAGGATAAAGATCGCTGTCTTGTTTTGATTGTAATAAAACAACCGATTGGTCATGAGTTCTGAAAATCTTTTTATAATTTTTTTCAGACAATTTTTATTTTTATAAAAGAGTTCACAGCAGTATTCGCTTTTGTAAAAACTCAATAGAAACATAAAAACCAAAAGAAAAACCAACCAGACGTTATGTTCTTTACTGAGACGTGGTTTAATGAAAGGTCGGACACAGTCGTGAATGGATACCCATTGCATAGAGCCGACAGAAATAGCAAAGGTGGTGGAGTCGCTATTTATGTCAAGAACAAAATAGTTTCATTTAACGTTACTTTACCAGAGCTTAATTCGAAAAATATTGAACAATTGTGGATAATAACTTGTTACGGTAAGGAATCGATCTTACTTGGCTGCATCTACCGCCCACATGATTATAACGATGAATATTTAACCCATACCATTGAGGCTATAAAAATTGCTATAAATTCACTAATTGGACTCAATTGTGAAACGATGCTGCTTTATGGTAATTTTAACTTCAGTCATACATGGTACGAAGAGTGGGTGGCAGAGTAGCCACAGATGGTCATTTAATTGACGAGCGCCCAGGGATATCAGATTTCAGTCATGTCTCGAAGAAAACGATCCAACCCAAGTAGTGACGTTTTGCAATTACCGACATTCACGAGATGTTGCACCAAAAAGCACACTTGATCTTATTATCACCAACAAACCAGACCGATTCATGGAGCTTACAAAAGGTGATTCACTAGGTTATACGCCAATGGGTCAATCACATTGTTTGATAATGGGAACAATAAGTGTAGCTGGCTGCCCGACAATCGAAAGTCACAACAAACCCCGATGTATATAGAGTAGAGCTAACTTTACTGCTTTCTCACATTTATCAGCTCACAAGACTGGATAACCCTCTTTTTACACTGCTCAGTTAACGAGTGCTACACCACTTTGGTTAAAATCTACGATGATGCAGTAAAAAGATTTATCCCAACAACAGTGCCCTTTGAGAAAAAGTCAGAGGCATGGGTCACTCCAGAAGTGTTAGCGGCGGTTCAACTGAAGAGACAACTTTGGTCAAAATACCTAGCTGCCGGGCGTTACACACATGATCAGCTTAAGCTAGCTCATAAAAAAGCTTGTAAAACCGTGACAAAAGTAGTTAGACTTGCTATGCTTCACTACGAAAAAAGTCTCGCTCATTCATCAAATTTTAATCCAAATCTACTTCATACTCACATTCGAAATAAACATGAAACTCAAGAGAAGATAAAGGCAATTGAAATGGCTGACGGTGACACATCGGTCGACCAAGAAGTAATATGCAAGACACTAAAAGAATACTTCCAATTTGTCTTTGATACCGAATCAGATAATCAACTGCCTTTTTTGAACAGAGAACAGATTCCGAATGCAATATTGATGAGAGCGTTTTCACATTTGAAAAGGTTTAAAAAAAAATATCAGAACACTTGGCGAACAAGGCTATGGCAGTTGATGGATTTCATCATCGTATATTAAAAAACAGCGCAGCTGCTCTTGCAATTCCTATCACTCTTATCTTTAGAATGTCTATCACCACAGGCATGGTATAAGACCTATGGAAACTAGTTAATGTTGCGCCAATTTGTAAAAAAGTTAGCAAAATAAAGGCAGGAAACTATAGGCCAGTATCATTAACTTCCGTACTTTGCACGAGCAAATCATGTCTTTCTGCACTATGAATAACCTACTAAGTTATTATTAGTAATAACTAAAAGTTTATTGCTTTAGTAATAACTAAAAGTCAACACGGATTTGTAAGAAAAAAAGGATGCGTAAACATCCTAGACTCTGACCTCTCCATGCGGTCTGAGGTCTCCAGTACTGTCCGCTCATGCTTCTCCATCCTCAGGCAAATCAGGAGCGTGAGCAGATTTCTACCCAAGGAAGACCCTTGTGACTGCCTTCATTCTGCCACGGATCGACTACTGCAGTTCAACACTTGTCGGTTTACCAAACTTTTAACTCAACCAGCTCCAGACCATCATCAACATCACCGCTAAGATGATCACCAACAGCAGGAAGTATGACCACGTGACAACTATTCTCCAAAAACTCCACTGGCTTCGCCTTCCGGAAAGAATAGCTTACAAAGTCCCGCTGCTCGTGTTCAAGTGCATTCATGAAAATAGTCCGTGTTATCTCAGTAAAGACCTTCAACCAACCAGGTCTGTCACCGGCCGCAGGAGCCTCAGATCTTCGTCTTCTGGAGAACTCGTCCTGCCCATCTCTCGTCGAGCAGCACTTGGCGACAGATGCTTTGGAGTCATTGTTCCCAGGACCTGGAACGACCTTCCGACATCACTTAGGCTCACAGCATCAGAAACGGAGTTTCGTGAAGGCTGAAAACACTTCTTTTGACCAAATGTTTTAGCTTCAATCCAAGTTACATCTATAAATATAACAGGCAATCTGTGCGTAGTCTGTGTTTGCTTATCACATCCTAACCTCTAAAGCAGTTTTAATAAAAATGTGTGTGGAGGCAGTCAAGCCATTTAAAAAAAATATGTTTGTTACTTTACCTTTTGGCGTAAAAAAAAAAAAAAACCCGGGCAAGGCCTGGTAACTCTGCTAGTTTCATAACAACATAAAATGATCTACTTCTTTGTTTTTTTTTATATTACTGGTGGTTTATGGTTTTTCTAACAGTCATCAGCACATACTGGTGCTTTTCCCAGCTCTTTGATTTCACTTCAGCCGCGAAGTATACATCCTCGTTACTGCATACACAGCCACTGTCTTTGGCTTTCTAGCTTGGATGTACTTTGGAGTAAGTAGCATTGCGGTGATCATTGTTATCCCATTTATTATTTTTAATTCTGACATAAATAAAATGATGATGCTTTTTTCGAAAAGTTTTACAAAAATGCAACAATTGAAAATACTGAGTATATTTAAAAGACAACTGGTTTAAATTCTTGTAATAAAAACTGTGTTAGTTTGTTTACTCAAGCAGTTTTGACTAAAGTTCTATTTGTTTAACCCTCAGAAGCTCTTGGGGTCCATTTGGGCCACAAGGCTCTTTTCAATCCGTATTTTCAAAATGAAAATGCAACGATAGACCCATGAAAATTTATGACTTTATGCACGTCTATGAGTATTCATCCTAAAATTTTTTTTTTTAATTGATCTTTACCCAATATCGATATATTCGTTAATTATACATCGAGGATCCTGGGGTCCATTTGGACCCCAATGTTAATATAATGGTTTTATAGTGATTTGCGGCTATATGTATGTAAAATTAATGCCTGATGGTTATTTGAATATTTTTTATGTAATAGTTTATAGTCCTTTACACCAGGTGTTTTAAGACTGTAATGGCTGTATGTTGGAAACACCTAAGTACTTCCTGCAGCTAATCACAATCTTAAAGAATTTATAAGTTCCAAGTTTTTCACTTGCATATCAAAACATTATGTGAAAGAATTGAATGAAAAAAAATGAAAACTGCAGCAAGAGAAGAAAATTAGATAAACTTGTTAAAATTAAATACACATGACTTGAAAAATGAATACTAATTATTATTTTGTGTATGTTTATTGTGTGTGTATGTGTGTTTAAACATGTTTCTTTTTAAATCTCTTTATATATCAATTTTAGATTACAGTTGTTCTTGGACGTCCGTTTATTTCGCTAGTTACAAAATTGGAAACGTAATCTATCTAAATTTCTAAATCTATAGTATAGCAACTGGAGTTAAGCTGGCAGACTCGATTAGTATGGGATTACGTAGAGTGAATGTATGGGTGAAGCTAGCAGACTCGGAAACAAAATTAACTTTAAAAAAAAAAAAAAAACATCGGTAATAAAAGATACAGGTCTATTAAGTTATAATATGCACTCAAATTCAATACACCCACAGAAATTCCGAAGAAATCGAGTTGGTTCTAAACGTAAACAATAGATAGCCTGAGGCGCACGGCGGATGGCATACACAGAGCATTCTATAGCGCTTACTTAAACAGAAATGATTTATTATATCTGAGCTTTCGAACTAACTTTCAATATTTTTAAAATTTTTTTATTAAACTGCAAACACTCGTAAATGTACATATAGTCTGGTAGATTTAGCTTTTGATACGGAAATTTTAATAGACAAGCCAAAAAGTACATTAAACTATAGTATTTATTATAACTAAGAGCTGGAAAGAGATACCAGACACAGATCGGTCCCTAAAAAAAGTTATTAGCAAAAGAAGTTGCTCAAAACTCGCGAATCTGTTTATTAACACCAACCAATCAGAAGCCAGCTTTTTATTATTCTGCGTAAAAAGTGACGCTTAATTTAAAAATTTTCTCCACGAAATGTACTCTTCGACTCTTCTTATGCTCAAATGCTCATAAAACAGTTCAATTATTCATTTCTATATTTTTTTAACAAAACTTTTATTTTCCGTTTGCTTATGGAGCTTCCCAAAGAATTTTGAACCCCTGTCAAACAATTATGTACGCTCAACTAGTCTATGTCTTCGACATTTGCCAGAACTTAATAAGCAATACAACCTGAAAACCAAAGCTTTTTGACAATAGCTGAAGGGGTGGCGGTTATGGAAATCTCTTCACTTTTTCAAGGAAGACCATGCTCAAGTATCTTAAAGACAAGAAATTTATTGAACACAATTGTTGTTAGAACAGCATACATTTTTATTTCTAAAACAAAAGATAAATTGCAACTTAATAGGTAATTATAATAATAACTGTTATCTAGCTTTAAAAATCAATCCATTAAGCAAAATTCAGTCACACAGAAGACTCAGATCTTCATCCACAGCTTTACTTTTTGTGCCCACCACACATCTCAAGAGTGCTGTAGACGGAAGGTTCGAGGTTGCCAGACTGAGAATGGTTTGCCAGCTGCTGTTACATTGGCTGTGACACTTCAGTGCTTCCGAAGAGACCTTCTAAACACTAAACACTGACTAACACCACTTTAAACATTGTCAAATTTTAATTCAATTCAGAGACAGGTATAACAACACTGACTAACACCACTTTAAACATTGTCCAATTTTAATTCAATTCAGAGTCACTGTTAACAACTTTTGTCGTGCTGGCTGAAGTAAACTGGGAAGTGTAGATTATGAGGATTTTGTAGATAAATAATGCACATCATATCATAGTCAAATTGTTTGCTGTTTATTATAACACACAAGCAAACAGTTTTGACATTGAGACAATGCTTAGCAATATCCTCATGTGCAGAAGAACTTGGTTATATAAAGTTTGTATGGTAGGTCCAGTAGTACAATTTCTTTAAAATAATGAATAAGAATTTCAGTTAGACCACTGTAAATAAATCCTCACGTTAAATTTGCTTCCCGATCAGACACGCTTTGTCGTTGAGGCGCCTTTTAAGTGCTTGATTCAGTCTGTTTTCTGAAATTGCAAAACACTATCATTGTAAACATTAGCAGCATATTGTGAATAAATTTGAGTCATTGGTTTCACCATGTTGCACACTTTTTTGTGTGCAACCTGGTTAATCACAGGGAGTGCCACGTGAAGGCTGACTCGTACTCCCCAACCTAAATACAATCAATATACAAGCAAGATATACGTTTCAAGAAACGTACCAGCATATGTACATATTTACATCTAAATATACACAAGCCTCTAGGTTTGCTGGAATATCTGGAAACACATTAACAAAAGGATAACCACATTAAAATGTTCATATATATATATACAAAATGACATATTTACAACACATTATGAACAAGATGGACAACGGGTGTTGTCAGATCCTCTTCCGTTGCTGTCCCAGTCACAATTCTATAATATGCCTCCAAAACAATCTCTGGGCATGCGTCGCAAAAGGAGTCACATAGGGCTCTCAGGATAACAATGGACCCATCACATATCATTAGTTTAGGACGCTTGTTATTTCGCCATTCATAGCGTTGGCTGTAAGCGCTCCTAAACTCATTTAAATTAAATATTAAACCTAGGGGTGTAATAAAGATTTTTGGATGTTTATTAAAAGACCACTAGATGATTGTGTGGCACTTTAAATGGTTGCTTAATAGTTGATAGTTACTGAGATATAGCGGTTGACGTAAGTCGTATTTTTCGCAATTCTACTATATAACATATCAGTGAAATTCGCGTCTTTTCCTGACGACTTATTAAATATTAAACCTAGGGGTGTAATAAAGATTTTTGGATGTTTATTAAAAGACCACTAGATGATTGTGTGGCACTTTAAATGGTTGCTTAATAGTTGATAGTTACTGAGATATAGCGGTTGACGTGAGTCGTATTTTTCGCAATTCTACTATATAACATATCAGTGAAATTCGCGTCTTTTCCTGACGACTTATTAAATATTAAACCTAGGGGTGTAATAAAGATTTTTGGATGTTTATTAAAAGACCACTAGATGATTGTGTGGCACTTTAAATGGTTGCTTAATAGTTGATAGTTACTGAGATATAGCGCTTTACGTCAGCGTTATAGAATGCTCTGTGTATGCCATTCGCCGTGCGCCTCAGGCTATCTATTGTTTACGTTTAGAACCAACTCGATTTCTTCGGAATTTCTGTGGGTGTATTGAATTTGAGTGCATATTATAACTTAATAGACCTGTATCTTTTATTACCGATGTTTTTTTTTTATTAAAGTGAATTTTGTTTCCGAGTCTGCTAGCTTCACCCATACATTCACTCTACGTAATCCCATACTAATCGAGTCTGCCAGCTTAACTCCAGTGTATAGCAGCGCTATCCCTGAAAACGGTTTCTATAGTAGCAATGAATCGTTTAATTTAAAATTTCTTTCAATATCATTCGCCTAAGAAGTTACACAAGTCGCTTTCTTGACAACCGTCCGGCTCTTTTAGAGTTTGAGAACAATAATTTTCGGAAGTTTGTTTACTCGTGTCTATCGGTTGAGCGCCGAAACCTGAATGCACTTTTAGTTGCTAGAGCCGTACGTAATAGTTAAGTAAAATTATAATAAGTTTTTATTTAAGTTTGCCCCTATCGGCTTAGCAAATCGTTAAATAATTTTAGTAGCTCTCTAACGTGCACATCGATATCGTAGTTCGGCACAGCGCCGATGCTATTTTTAGCCACGCTCGGAATTCCAATACCTATGTTGTACTAAATAGTTTTTCTTTATTATTAATTAAATTTCTTCAAATTTGTTTCGTCTACGAAGTCGCAGTCAATCGTACCTTAACTATCGTTCCTATTCTTTTTTCTTTTAAATTACTTTTTTCGGAGCGATTATTGTTTACCTATACGAATAATGACGTAAGCGTAACAGAATCAGTGAGTGAGTGAGTGACAAGGGCTACTATAATATAGATAAATAATTTCAAACTTACGACGTTACGAATCGCTAGTGAGCAAAATTCGTCAACGTTTACAATTGTTTTAAACCTTTAAATAATTTCTTTTCATTAAAAAATATGTTTGTTAAAATTCATTTAAATAAAAAAGTTAGTTCAAAAAAGTTAAACAAAAAAAATGTTTTAGTTGAAATTTTAACTCTTTTGATAAAAAGTTAGTTGATAGTTTTAAACAAGTAAAGGAAAAAACGAGTTTTTCAACACACAGTTTTATTTCAAATACACTCGATTTAGAAATACGAAAGATGTTCAAATTGAGTTTTTTTTAATTGAATCATGTATTGTTATCTAATATAAAGCAATGCTGAAAGTTTCAGCTTTCTAGCCAGTCAAAAGCTGGTTAAATTTTACTTGCAAAATTTGCTTACAGAGAAAAGACACACACAATAAGAGATTGTAACCTAAATAAAAGTTTGTAAAAGGTTAGTTACAGCAACTGTTTAACTAACGCACTTTTATATTTATCTAAATTATCCAAATCGATTTCTAAATGCAATAATAGTTCTACCACTGTTTAAAGTCAACATTTTGATAAGTTTTTGTCCTAGTCATGATTACCTTAAAGTTCAATTAATTTACGCATGCAGCATCTGGTGAATAATTTTAAATTGTTACAAACTAAATATTGAAATTGTTATATCTTTATTATTCTAATTAAATGATAATAATTATTATCTAACTATTGTGGTTGCTAAACACTCATTAGATCTTTTTGATAATTATTAAAGAAATTATATCTGCTTTGTTTTTATGAAATAACTAAATAGGAAATAGAATAAAAACTTATAGATAAATATATATATATATATATATATATATATATATATATATATATATATATATATATATATATATATATATATATATATATATATATATATATATATATATATATATATATATATATATATATGATTTTCTACTGGGGTCCAGTACTATCCGTTTTGGAGGGTTGCAATAACGTTCAGGTCTTGCCTCCGGTTCTATTCCTGTTGGAATGTGTGTCAACTCCTCCGGATTGGCTTCATTATCCATATGGCTCGGAACATGGTCTCCTTGTCTATTCTCTCCATCCTCATTCTCCGTAACCCGAGGGATTGCGTTTATGTTTGGTTTCAACATCTCTTCCTCTCCTGGGAACACAATTCTTACTGGGGCTTTCTCTCCATCACTTTTATCTTGAAGAGGTACTGGCATGTCGAATGTCTCAAACATTTCTTTAAGTGCCCAATCTAAATTCCTTGGTCTTAATTGATTTGTATGCCTTTTTGTAATCCTTCTGTCAATCTCAACTTCGTAAACCGTTTTTCCAATTCTTTTTAAAATCTTCCCTGGTATCACTCTGGGATGGTTTGGATTTTTATAATCTCTAGCGTACACCGCATCTTGTTCTTTAAAACTCTTGGTCTTGCCCCTTTTCTTTTGTCAAACTGTCTCTTCATGCAAGATTTTTTTCTGAATACTTTTTGTAAGTACTTAGTTGTAAGTCTGATAGTGGTGTTCTAATTTGTCTCCCCAAAAAAATTTCTGCGGGAGATTTTTGATTTGGACTGGATGGGCATGGTGTGGATCTATAACACAACAAAAACCTTTGCACCAATTCTTCGGTAATTCCTTCACCTTTTAGCTTTTGTATGGTTCTTTTGAAAGTATCAACAAATCTTTCTGCTTGACCATTACTTTGTGGATGAAAGGGAGGTATTCGGATATAACTGATAAATTTTGATTGACAAAATCTTTCAAATTCCATAGAAGTAAACTGTGTTCCGTTATCTGATACCAATGTCTTGAGAAATCCATACCGAGCAAACATTCTGTTCAGCTCGCGAATTGTCGTTGTTGAGGTAGCCGCACTCATTTGTATTATTTCTGGCCATTTTGAATATGCGTCCATAACAACCAGAAACATTTAATTCTCCATTGGTCCCGCAAAATCAATGTGAATTCTCTCCCAGGCCTGTGATGGTTCAGGCCATGGTGACAACGTGTTTTGTATAGGCATTTTAGCTGCTTTTTGACATGCATCACAGTTTTTCACCATACTTTCAATATCTCTAACGATTCCATGCCAATACACCGACTGTCTAGCCAGCATTTTCATTCTCGTAATTCCTGGATGACCCTGATGTAGCATCCTCAATATACGCTGTTGCAGTTTTTTTGGAATTACTGCTCTTACACCCATAAATAGAATGCCATTATGTAAAGTCAAATCAGTTGCTTTACTTTGGAATGCATTCCAGTTTGATCCAGGTTTAACTTTTGGCCAAAATCAATCCATTTTTAATGATCTCACTTAACTTTCGGTGTGAAATCACTTCTCCAATTCCGTATTCACATGCATCAGCAGCTATTACGATGTCTCTTTTGGGATCATAATGCGTCAGCAATAAGTTTGATTGTAACAACTTCTTATGACTTGTGAAAGATTCCTGGTGTACTCTTAACCATTCAAACTTCTCATTTTTTTCCAAGTCATCTAGTGGGCCTCTCATTTGTCTCATCTTTAGTACAAAAACAGAATAGTAACTAACCATACCCAAAAACGATTTTAACTGTTTTCTGTCTTTTGGTGGGGGCATTTCTACTGTTGCTGTTATTTTTTCTGGGTCTGGTTTTCGGCCTTCTTTGCTGATAATATGACCTAGAAATTTAATCTCTTTCTTGGCAAAAGAGCACTTGTCCATATTGACTCTAAATCCAAAATCTGAAATCTGTTTGAATAGTTCAAAAACATTCATATTGTGTTCTTCCAATGTTGTATCGGTCACAATTACATCGTCCAGGTAAGCCGCACAACTTTTAACCCTGAAGTGAAATTATCCATTGTTTCCTGGAAAATACCTGGTGCACTTTTTACTCCAAAGGGAAGTCTCTGGTACTGATATAGATCTTTAGGAGTGTTGATTGTAATGAGCTCTTTTGACGATTCGTCATTGCATCAGCGAAATCTACTTGAGTAAACCAGGCTCCTTGGTTAAATTTTGAAAAAATTTCATCCGGTGTTGGAAGTGGGTGTTGGGCATCTCAAGTGCGTCGTTAAGGCCTGTTTTAAAATCAGCACAGATGCGCACCGCTTTTTTTGGAACAACCACAATCGGTGCCGCCCAGTGACTGTATTCAACTTTTTTAAGAACTCCTTCATTGACTAGTCTTTCAAGTTCCCTAATGGTTATTTCTTCGTAAGCAAAAGGTATTTTTCGTGGTCTGCAAAATTTTGGCTGAGACAGTTGCATCCTAATTTCTACATCACCAAATTTCACCGTGGTGTTTCTTCTATTGGCTGCTATAATTGTTCTATACGATAGACTTGGACTCCTCCTTAAGTTTAGACTTCTCTTTCTACTGAAAAGTCTTTTGGGACTTTTATCATCAGTTCTGCAGTTGGCAGCAAAATGTCCCGGTTTCCCACAGCGAAAACAAACATTTTTGTTTACGGGTGAACCCCGGATTTCTTGGCTGGAAGATTTTTTAGGTGATCTTTCTGAATAGTGATTAACCTTACTAACTAAGGTTTCTGAAATCATCATTTGTTCTGTATGTAACAGTTTTATCATTTCACATTCTTCAATAAGCTCTTCCAGTGAGCACTCTTGTTCTACCCTGATCAGTAATTTGTGCTTAATGTTTAAATATTTTGGATCCTTCAATCCCCATATAAAATGTAAGCACATACTGGCTTTTTTTGTGAAATTTTCCCATTGTGCTTTGTTGCACAGCCTGTTCGCCCTTGAGCCGAATGCCCTGAAAGTCTTTGAGTCCCTTATTTGGACGTTTTCAAAATCAAACGATCTTTGATGAATGCTTTTTCTATTACCAAACAGTTTTTCTAGCCAACCTTTTGTCTCCTCATAGCTTATACTCTCGAATGTTCTCGGCAATATACTACCCTTAAGTAGTGTGTATTCGTTTTGTTGAAAGTTCCCGGTCAGAGTTGCTCTTTTTTCTGAATCGCTCATTGATTCGCCTCCAACTGACTGAACAGCTTCTTCAAATCGCCCAATCCAATCAGTGAATGTAAGGCCTTGATCTGGATCGTAAACAAATTGCTCAATTCGTTTGTAGAGGTCTGGTCTGGAACTATTGTCTTGCATCATTGAGATTAACTGAAGAATTTTTTTTTAGTTTCTTCTTTTTCAATTCTCTTTTCTTCTTTTTCTCGAGCCTCTTTTTCAAGTTTTTCTTGTTTTTCTCGAGCTTCCCTCTCAAGTTTCTTTGCCATTAAAAACTTAAGCAATTGTGCTATGTTTGAATCTTGGTCCTATCCCATCCTCGTAGTCAATTGTTATATCTTTATTATTCTAATTAAATGATAATAATTATAATCTAACTATTGTGGTTGCTAAACACTTATTAGATCTTTTTCATAATTATTAAAGAAATTATATCTGCTTTGTTTTTATGAAATAACTAAATAGGAAATAGAATAAAACTTATATAGGGGAAAGTGGGGTAATATGGGGCCTCGGGTAATATGGGGTACCCACCTTTTTATTATAAGAACAGCGTTATAAGAATATTTAATTAGCGATCTATGGTCGTATTGGTTATGTAACTCTGCCGCATAGCCGATAAAGCAATTTTGTTAACGAGTTTACGTAATAGATTAGAAATCATTTTTTACCGTTTTCTGTTAAGTTCCATCAACTGTGTTTCTCTACGCATAAAAGAGAGAAAAAGTAAGATATTTTCTAACAATTATGAATTTCTATTTTTTTGGGATATACTGTAACAGTGTTTTTAATTATCAGCCGCTACAATGTTGATTTGCCAAAATTTTACTGATTTTATTCGTGGTATGCTGTTGGGTAATATGGGGTATCTGGGCTGGGGTAATATGGGGTACACCCCATATTACCATATTCATGATTTGGTATATATATATATATATCATATTCATTTATATGATATATATATATATATCATATTCATTTATATGATATATATATATATATATATATATATATATATATATATATATATATATATATATATATATATATATATATATATATATATATATATATATATATATATATATATATATTAGGGATGTCACGGGTAGTACTTTTTGGAGTTTTCGGGTTCGGGTTCGGGTTCGGGTTTATGAAACTAGAGTTTTCGGGTTCGGGTTCGGGTTCGGGTTTGTGAAACTAGAGTTTTCGGGTTCGGGTTCGGGTTTGTAAAAGTCAAGTTTTCGGGTTCGGGTTCGGGTTTGTGAAACTCAGGTTTTCGGGTTCGGGTTCGGGTTCGGGTTTGTAGTTTTCCAAAAACCGGGTTCGGGTTCGGGTATCTACTGGCTTATGATTTCAAATTCGTGGATTGATTTTAAATTTACCAAGTGTATATACATATACAAACGAGAGCGATCAATTCATCCATTGGAAATTACACGTATTGAATAAACTCTAACAAGTTAATTTTTTAGCTTTCCAAATAATGTGATTTTTTGGCCGAAGAAGGCTTAATTATTTTAGTTCGTTCGCGGCTCGGTCCGGCCAGATAATCAGGTGGATTAGTGGTCTAGCTTACACACTCACCAATAAAATGACCTATTTGTGTTATTTGTTACGCAAAGGGGATAATACAAAACTTGTATGGCTTGCGATTAGTATAATACGTTACCTCTTAAATTATTATAATTTGTTAATTTTTTCGCGGCTCGGTCCGGTTGGGTAATCAGGCGGATTAGTGTTCTAGTTTACACATTTGCCAATAAAATGACTGTGACGCATAGATCATTTATAGACTTTGCCAGTTAAAATTTAGGATTATGCAAGATTATCTTTATAACAAAGGGTCTTTGTTATATCCGAAAAACTTTGAGTATATGAATGAATAAATATAAGGTTATATAACTGAAGTAAATATTTTAGAGTCATGGCTATCCGCGATTTCTTCGACCAAAGGAGGCTTAATTATTTTAGTTCGTTCGCGGCTCGGTCCGGCCTGATAATCAAACGGATTAGTAGTTTAGTTTACACAATCACTAATAAAATGACGTATTTGTGTTATTTGTTACGCAAAGCTGATAATACAAAACTTCTACGCTCGCGATTAGTATAATATGTTACGTCAACAAAACTTGTATGAGTAGGATATGAATGAATAAATATAAGGTTTTCCGGGATTTCTTCGACCGAAGGAGGCTTAATTATTTTAGTTCGTTCGCGGCTTGAAGAAAAAAAAGGTCACTTTAGACGAAGACCCTCTTTTGTGGTGGAAAGATAACAGAACAAACTTTCCAAATTTAGCGGTGATCGCTAAACGCTACTTGGCGGCCCCAGCTACCAGCGTTCCATCGGAACCGTTGTTCAGTGGTGCTGCAATTATTTATGAGCGCTAAGGAACCGATTATCAGGCAAGACAGCAGAAAAACTGTTGTTTATGAAGTACAACTTGCCTGAAATCGGTTCCTAATACTATTTCATTTTTAATAAACTTGAAAAGTTATGAAAACTCTGTTTGTGTTGCTATTTTTAAAACTGGAATAAATATTTATTTACTAAAAAAATTTATTTGTTCACAATTCCGAGTTCGGGTATTAGGCTTATAAATTTTCGGGTTCGAGTTCGGGTTCGGGTATCAAGTTTTCACATTTTCGGGTTCGAGTTCGGGTTCGGGTAACAAGTTTTCTAATTTTCGGGTTCGGGTTCGGGTTCGGGTATCAAGTTTTCACATTTTCGGGTTCGGGTTCGGGTTCGGGTATCAAATTTTCACACTTTCGGGTTCGAGTTCGGGTTCGGGTATCAGAAAAAGACCGGGTAGTACCGAACTCGGGTTCGGGTTCGGGTACCCGTGACATCCCTAATATATATATATATATATATATATATATATATATATATATATATATATATATATATATATATATATATATATAAGAGCTGCGAATTAATCGCGATTAATTCCGTTAATTAACGCTAAAAAATTAGTGCGTATTAAAAAAATTAACGCCATTAAATATTTTAACGACTAATCTAAATTTTGCACCAAAATATGCCTCAACTGCGCTACAGTATAAGTGACTAAGTGCCGGAAATTCATAGCGCCATTTTGTTCTAAAGCTGTGTTAGTTGTTTTTCGTATAAACATGCAGAGGTTTCGTCATTAAAATAAATTCATATAATTTGATTTTGTAAGAAAGTTTTTTTTAAAATCGCTAAATGTTGTTGTGACGATGATCTTCCGTACGTGGTTAGTTTTAAATCGTTATAACTATTACCCAGCCGGTAGCCGGGGCAATAAACGGTAGAAGTGCTGTTGTCCCGTTTGTTTTGTTTGTTTTGTTTTGCCAAAACGATTGATTCTTCGATTAATTAATAAAGATGAACATATTTTCAAAAAGGTTAGGGCTAGGGTTAGGATTTAATTTTAGACTTGTTTTACTTTTTTAGGTAGACATACGGGACTGCCCGCACAGTATGAATTTTACGGATTGCAACCACGACGAACCGCCGGGCTATAGCAGCGACCGTTTTAAATCAGCGTTCACAGAAAATTTCGAAAAGAGAAAAAAACTCTCAACATTCAGTGGCTTCATATTAATTTAGTTATTGTATTGTATTAGATCTACTTTTCAAAAAATTGAAATGTTTGCTGAAAGCTGAACGAGCAAAAATATGGAAGGAACTACAAAAGCTTCATTCACGTGTGAATGATCATTTGATGCCTTACGATTCAACTTCTGGTTAATATTTTATATCATAAAAGTTTTATTATTTATTTTAGACTAGAATCTAGAATTTAACTACAGAAGTTAATCTTGCAAATATTTTTTATCTAGAACCACAAACAAGGAAACTAAAAATGCTAGACATCGATGATTCGGATTCTGACGATGAACAATATAAAAATGAACCGCAGATTGAAATTTCAAATGCACTCTGGAATTTTGGAGAAAGCATGGAGGAGCCAATTTATCAAAAATGTGACAAAGATTCTTGGCTTCTCCGGCCACAACTGTCTCGTGCAAAAGACTATTTTCAATGTCATGGAACATTGTGTAAAAAAAAATGTGACATTCTCTGCGACATCAACAAACTTGTCTCGTTCATTATCTGGTTAAAAAATTATGACAAATATTGACTTTGAATAAATGCACTTATGATTTCAAATTGATTTTTAAATTTACTACATGATTTGAACATTTTTTTGAGAATTGAACATAAGGCATATTTTTGCGATTAATCGTGATTAATTTTCGCGAACAAGGGGAAATAATATAGAGAAAAAAACTTGAAATCCGTCACAAAATGAGCGGAGCGAAGCGGAACTACATATATATATTCGGGGGTGAGTAATAAAATTCAAAATTGGTAATTGCGTAATAAAATTCAAATTTAGGTTACGTAACATCGTTTGAAAGCTTCAAGCAAGATTTAGCCAAATCTATTTTATGTTTTATGGGCTAAATAAAGTTAGGAAAGAATGAAAATGAGCGCGTGTGAGAACGGGAATGAGAGAGCAAGCATGAGCGAGAACGGGAGAGCAAGCGGGAACGGGAAAGGGACCGGGAACGGGAGCGGAAAAGCGACCGGATGTCATAGTATTTGAAATTAAACTCCTCCAAAACGGCTGAACCAATATTTATGAATTTTTTTTGTACATTTGGTAGGTCTGAGGATAGGTCCATGGTTATTTAGAATATTTTTTTTTTAAATTATTTAAAAAGTTATTTTGGAAAAACAAAGGACAAACAGACAGACAGAGAGACAAACAAACAAACAGACACTCACATATATATATATATAAATATATATATATATATATATATATATAAACAAAAGTTGAATTTTATTACGCAATTACCTTCGATGGTCGTACATAGAAACTTTTGGCCTGGACAGTTAAGAAGGGGTGAAAGTTAAGAAAGTTTGGACTCCTTCTCCGTTCCCCCGGCTCAGGGGGCCAAAAGTGCCTATACATGATCATTGCATAAGTTTTCGAAGCACTGTTTACAATTGCGTAACAGGCATTACTTGCTAATGGATTTCTTAATATTAAGAAGTCCATGACTTGTTTCCCAGTCTTGCATAATGTGACCGATTGCGCGTTATTACAAATTATTAGGAGATAGATGGGGCGGGAAAGCGACCGGAATCGGGAAAGTGACCGGGAGCAGGAGAGAAAATGGGGAATTGAACGGGAACTAGAGAAAAACGATAAAAAAAACTCTAAAAATCTCCGAGCAACGCCGGGTAACCCCGCTAGTATATATATATATATATATATATATATATATATATATATATATATATATATATATATATATATATATATATATATATATATATATATATATATATATATATATATATATATATATATATATATATATATATATATATATATATATATATATATATATATATATATATATATATATATATATAGTTCCCGCTCGTTCACCCGCTCCGCTCCGCTCCTTTTGTGACGGATTTCAAATTTTTATCTCTATATTTGATTCCCCTTGACTCTCAAGGTTGTGTGAATGGTGTAGCAATGCATAAAGGACATACATACATACATACATACATACATACATACAAACATACACACAAACATTCATTTTAATATATATAATTTATATATATATATATATATATATATATATATATATATAAATATCTATATATGTATATATATATGTATATATATGTAGATATGTATATATATATATATATATATATATATATATATATATATATATATATATATATATATATATATATATATATATATATATACATATATATATATAAATATGTATATATATATATGTATATATATGTATATATATGTATATATATGTATATATATGTATATATATATAGATATAGATATACATACATATATATATATATATATATATATATATATATATATATATAAATATGTATATATGTATATATATATATATATATATATATATATAGTTCCCGCTCGCTCACCCGCTCCGCTCCGCTCATTTTGTGACGGATTTCAAATTTTTTTTCTCTATATTTGACTCCCTTTGACTCTCAAGGTTGTGTGAAAATTTCATTACGATCGGATGAATGTGTAGCAATGCATAAATAACATACATATATACATACATACATACATACATACATACATACATACATATACATACACACAAACATTCATTAATATTTGATTCCCCTTGACTCTCATAAACGGGGTTTTTAAGTACATTTAAGACAGGGTTAATAAATTTGGCAAACATGATACCTTTATAGTAATAAATTGTTGTAGTCTTGTTTATATTTTGTTGTTTCGTTATAAGTGGTTCTCACACAGGCTATTTAGTCTTCTGAACCACTTTAAACCATGTAATTATTATTATTATTATTATTATTATTATTATTATTATTATTATTATTATTATTATTATTATTATTATTATTATTATTATTATTATTATTATTATTATTATTATTATTATTATTATTATTATTATTATTATTATTATTATTATTATAATTAGTATTATTATTAGGAATGATAATTACTCAATGATAAAGATAAAATGCATATCTAGCTTTACATTTTGTTCGATATAAAATTAACTAATAATGTAATTATTTTTTATTTAAATAGAAAATTAATACTAAAAATACAAATTACCATTGCAGCTGATATAACACAATGTATGACGTTTGAAAAATCGTGCAACATGAACTACGTTTTATACCTGGAATTGTTAAGTGTTCGTTTTGATTCTTAAACGAAGTTCGAGTAAATGTTTACGTACCAGATCAATAATGTCGGCAGTAAATGTTTTATTTTAAATATTCAAGTAATATTAGTTTATCAGTATATCAATGTATTTTATAAATGTTGATAGTTGAAGCTCGTAGGATCAATTCCAATGTTTTGATTCAACGACTGGTTTCCTTCTAGAGAGACACCTGGAATTATGACTTGAAATGTTTACAGAATTGATGAGTCAAATTGCAGATACTATGAGAAACAAAAAATAAAAAAAATTAAATTAAATAATTTTTAAAACTATTTGAATAAATAAATTGTTGGTTTTATCTGTTAAACGCTGGTTAAAATAAATTTTATGGTAGTTCAGTGGCAGTGATTTTTTAGTATTTGTTAAAACAAATAGAAGGGTTATCTCGTGACCACTTACACAAATTAATGCAAATATTGCAGTCGCAAAAGTTAAGTGTAAGTTTTTTTAAATAATTTACAACAATTGAGTTAACCACCGTGTACTATTACCTGGTACGCCAGAGCAAAAAATAAATTGCTGTGTCTTGGTGTCGTAGTAGGCGTAGTTGGGAGCCTATCAAATCCAAAATTTTATATAAACAAACTAAAACAAAAAACAAGTAATCATAAAAACCTTTTAGGCCAAACGTTTACCTATTTATTGATTCGTTTGAATGGAAAACCAACTTACAAAGGATCTATCACTGCAGCATTCACACGCTGCTTTACAGCAAACTACCGAGCTGATGATTGCCAGGATGATTTCTATGAAACTGAACACTGCAATCATAGATGACGAGACCGTAACCAAGGTACAAATATCCTGCAAAATTTAACATTAATGTTCACTCTGTTTTGTTTTGAGATTAACAGTTAGCACTTCAACTTTTAATAAAACTTGCGGAATATTAGAATTAATTTTAAAATAAATTTAATTTATTGCATCAAGGAGATCGAGAAGAAAATCAAAGATAACTTTTTTTTAATTAAATTTGAATTCAAAATTCTACAAATAATTTAAAAACTAATATATTGAGAAGCCATCATGTACATCTCCCACCATTTCATGTTTTTATTATAATGTAAACATGAGTATTGAACAACTATTTGAGTTTATTTTTTTATTACTATTTTATTCGTTTGTGATTTGTTTTAATTTTAGTGACATTGATTTCAATTTTTATCTATATAAAAAAACTTTTCAATAATATTTTTTTTAATTTTTAGCGGTAATTCAAATCAGTTGCGGTCGAAAACAACATTCAATCTAACTATTTTTTTCTTGGGTTTTTTTAATATATATCTTGTTTTGTCCTCTTTTCTTCTTTTTCTATTTGTTTCTATCTTTTTTATTGAGGTATTAGTAACTATAAATAACAAAGAATCAGTCTGATTAATTGATTTTCTGTAAAAAAAAAGCTATTCCATCTGGTCACCAACTCTAAAATGCTTTTAAACTCGCAGCACTTTTTATGATTTTAGTTGATGTAACTGTTTTGACATTCCCGCAATAAACCACATGGTTTTGAGTCAGTCAGTTAAATAAAAACTTGAAGAACACTTTTTTTTCAATACTCAGACAATTTTTGCAAAGTTGTTGAACAAATTAGCAACCACAGTAATAGAATTTATTTGCAATCTATCACTATTGAGAAAAAATTTAAACATTTTTTAGGTTCGAATACCTTTGTCACGTTTGTGTTTTGAAAACACAGCTCACAGACACTCGGACCCATTAGAATTTTTTTATAATAATTTATAGTCCTTTACACCAGGTGTTTCAAGACTGAAATGGCTGTATATAGGACAGAGGTGTCCGTGGGTCCATTTTGAGCGACCCGACCCAACCCAACCCACCAACTGACTTATCTAACCTAACTAAACCCACCACAAAATGGAAATTCCTGACCCAACCCAAAAAAAAAATCCAAAAACATGTATATTAGTGTGTACAATTTTTTATAATATATCAAGAGTGGCTAAGAATGCCCACACGCATAGCCCATCTAACAAGTTCAATTGATTCGTCCTTTTCCGCAGATAAGCTTGACCTTATGTCAGTTATTGTGTGTTCCACAGAAGAAAAGTCACGTTCAGACTGAGCTGAACTCACTGAAATGCAAATTATACGACGTGCTACTTCGGACAAAACTAGAGATTCGTTGTTGATTTTTTACATCGCCTTTGATTAGTTACAGTCGTATGTCAGATAAAACTTTAGTATTTATTTATTAATCCGTTATATTTAAGATTGCAATGTAATCAATAAAAATTCTAAACTGAAACAATGTTCAACAGTTTTCCTGGTCATTTCGTTATACTATGCTAAATGAACAATATGAACATTGGTTCCATGGTTTAGCCATTCATACACCGCCATTAATGGTTGTTAATAGCGTATTATGAAGATACGGGCATGCCCGTTCATTCTAGCTAATACAACATGTAACAACTACGCAGAACTTTATTAAGTTGATTGCATACTTATACAACTTAAATTACTCTATTTTTTCTTTGAACATGTCGTATTTTATTGTGTTTGACATAATTACAAAAACCATCGTGTTTTATGGCGGGGAATTTGGCGCGTTTTTGACAAGTGCATTAAAATGCTTAGCTTTCCATTATTTTATACATTAATAAGTACTTACGATTTAAAAATTGCTTAGTTATTTTTAAACTTTTACCATGAACAATAAAACATTTCAAGGTTTACAATTAAAAAAACCCTAAATTGTTTGTTAAATTTTCTATATTGAAAATTAAATTAAGTATTGTTCGCGTTAAACAGTAGGTAGCTGAGAAGCAATTATTTTGCTCTAGGTGGAAATTGTCTCCAACACTCAATCCAATCAGGAATTTTCTACATGCAAAGAAATTAATCGCAGCAGAGAGCCATTAAACTAATTGCCTCAGGAATAGCTTTTTAGCTCAAAACTAATGCAAAAAGCCCGAACTCTCTACAGTTTTTAGTTCTCGAGTTTATTTTCCACACCAGCCAGCCTCACTTTTTAGAAACAAGTTTCCAAAATGCGCTACAAATTGAGTCGATGGCGTAAAAAACTCAAAAGCTAAAAAAGGTTGATTCAACTATTTGTTCATATTAATATCTTTTTGTTTTACAAAATATAATTTCTACTTACCGGTTGTGATCTACAGCGAAATGACGTTTCAATAGAATCAACAATGCCCAGTACAATCGGCCATATTGTGATGGATGCCGATATTATGCTCATAACCATAAATGCAATGATCTGAAAATATATTTTATTCATTCATATAAACAAAGTTTTAAAACTCAGTACCAATTACAATTATATAATTCATGCAAGATGAAAAAAAGTTCCTGCTAAATAAAAAATATTGCAGTCTGAAAAGGCAACGTCTTGCTTACAAATATAAACATTTACACAAATTATAATATAAATTATACAAATTTATCACATTGTGTAAATGGAAAGCATTCTCTAGGGTCACAAACCATTGTTTGAGCCCAGTACGTACAAGTTACAAACTTGTTTTAAACATTTAGCTTTTTTTCTTTAAAATAGTCACAATCAAATTTTAGATTAAATTTACATACTAAATTCTTGCGTGGAGGAGACCTTCCAGAACAGCAACCAACAATTCCCGTTGCTAAAAACTGAAAGTTATAACAATCATCTATTGTATTCAACTTACATTTTGAGACAATTAAAGTTACACTCACCAGGGTTCCGGTCCATATTCCATATCCAGTTACAGCAGCTGATCTACATCGATAATCCTCACCGCAAATAGACAACGAAATAATTTTAAATAAAATACAAAACAGACCAGCCACTATTTGACCGGTGCCTAAAATTATAGCACGTTTGTGGGAATATTTCAGGTTTGAACCTTTTGGATAAATAACTTGCACTGGGATCCTTCCAGATGGAAAATTTTGTTCCGCAACTTGCTCCATGACAATTAAAAATGATGTAGGAAATGTTTAACTTTTCAAATATCCAACTTGGTAGTTCAAAGCTGGTTAATCAGAAAAATTCAACTGGCAAGTAAATAAGCAATTGGAAGAAAAAAAAGACGATGAAACGGATCCTTCGATACTGCAAGTCAATCTTGGATTGAAAAATAAGCTATAGCTGTTATGTTTGTTGTTTAAGTTTTTGAAGACAAAAACATTTTATGCACTCTCTCTCTCTCTCTTCTTCTGAATCTCATAATATATTTTTCTTTTCTCCCTATTATCTTTTCATATATTTATTCGTCTCCACTGTACGAACACACGCTCTCTCTGTGGCATCAGTTTTCTCTTTTTTAGCCTCAGCGCATTCATTTAACATAATTGATGGTGCAAAGTTCAGCACCCCAGTTCAATTAACTTTATGACAAATAGCTAATTTTGCTCTTTCAAGGATTCAATTTAATAAACAATATTATATCATTGTATATATTTTATCTGTATTTATTTTATCATAAAATATGAGCAGATGTGTCAATAATTTGAATAAATAGAAAAAACGTGTTCACGCAAAATACATAAATTTAAAAATTTCTTACTATCAATATTTTTATATGAAATTTTGCTGGTATAACCACAGATTACGATTCTGACCTTAAAAGCGTCTCGAACCAATAGAGTAGAGCAGGAGTTGGGGACTGGGGATGTTTGATTATTACCTTGGGGGCGATAAAAAAACATTCCTGAAAATAATGAAATCTAATTGTTAACCACTATTCAATCACAGTGGAAAATCCAAATAATAATAGAAGAAACAACATCTCAGTGAACTTGAAAATAAAAAGTTTAAAATAAATTATTAACATGTTTTCTGCGTCGCAGTTTAGCTTATTTGCTTTACTTTTTCCAATTCATCACTGAAAAGTAACTTTCTTGTGAAAACGTCGGTAACTAAAAGTAAACTCTGAAAACTATCAATGGTTTAATAAGGAGAATAACCAAATTGTCTTTTTCAGTTTAATGGTTCAATTGGCTAATCCGCAGTTTCATTGATTGGCATTCAAGGCCTAGCTGAAAAATTACTGAGACAAACGTTCTGTTTAGGGTTTTCCAAAACTGTTTAACAGTAACAGTAAAACAGCTGTTTTTTCAGCCAATTTCAAAAAACAGTAAACAGCTGTTTTTTGTAGACTGCTTTTACTGTTTTTTAAAACTTTAACTGAATTCACTGCGTTGGATAGAATAGAAGCACTGGACTTTTCTGTTTTAAAAATACTTCTCAAGGCCATGGAACCCGCTAAATTAGCTGTTGAGAATTTAAGTCATGAGAACGCAACTTTAGTGTGTGCTGAAAAAATATTACAAATCATGCTCAATAAGATTTCTGATTTGAACAGCGACATTAGTAATAAGCTCTTAGAAAATTTTAAAATTCGTGTAGATGAGCGAATGAATGAGGACGTTCTTAAGTTATTACGAAGCCTCATAATCATTCCATCGAAGGCCACTATTACGTTTGCAGGCAATTTAGCATCTGTCTTTTTGGAGTCAGTGATGATGTAGATGAAGCAGCTCGAAAGTCGCCAAATATTAATGAAAACGAAAATCTAACGCTACAGGATGAATTGAATATCTTACTCCAGAAAGAAGATTTGTTGTCTGCGCTATTTGGACGATCAGATACAGACTTCAAGTGGCTCAAATCAGAATTCATGCTTTTCAAGAACACCGGCAAAAGAACAGAAAATCTGCAAAACCTATATGACGCACTTCCTTGCATAAAACCAGCACCAACTTATGTCAAACGTATATTTTCGATATACACAAATTTTTGTACTTAGATAAAATCACGTCTCTCTGATAAGTCCCTTCAAGCTCTCGTGTTCTTTTATTTGTTATTAAAAGTAAAATGTTGTGATTAAAAAATATTTAATCATGGAAGTGGTATCAATATTAAAATGGTTGTTTTTTTACATGTAAAATCTCGGCCCGTCCCACCTTGATTTAAGGTTTGGGCAGGGCCGTATGAAGACCCTAAAATAACGGGCTGGCCCGTCCGTCCGGTGATAAACTGAACTCATCTACTTCCGGCACAAAACCTCAAAATACTAATTTTCATATCTGTAGCACTTACAGTTTTTGAGTAGCAGTTATTTTAAAATCAAATAACCCTTTTTCCACTTCACATTTGAGGTCCTGGAAACCAAATTTTCAAAAAATGGTGAAACACGTATATCATTATTTTTAGAGTAGAAACTAAATACTAATTTTATTTTTGTAGCATTTACAGTTTTCGAGTAGCAGTTACATTAAAAACCAAATAACCTTATTTTCCACCCCACATTTGAGGTCCTGGAAACCAAATTTAAAAAAAATGATAAAACACGTATATCTTTATTTTTAGAATAGAAACTAAATACCAATTTTCACATCTGTGGTATTTACAGTTTTTGAGTAGCAGTTACTTTAAAAAACAAATAACCCTATTTTCCACCCCACATTTGAAATCCTGGAAACCAAATGCTAAAACACGTATTTCATTATTTTTGGAGTAGAAACTAAATACTATTTTTTACTCCTGTAGCATTCACAGTTTTTGAGTAGCAGCTACTTTAAAAACCAAATAACCCAATTTTCCAACCCAAATTTGAGGTCCGGGAAACCGTATTCTCAAAAATGGTGAAACACTATTTTTTTTATTTTTCAAGAAGAATCCATATACCAAATTTCAAAATCTCCTCATTTTTGGTTTTCGAAAAAAGTTTGTTTTCCAGTTTTTTCCCCTCAGGAGCAAAATTTTCAAAAATGTTTTCTTAGTGGATGCTTACGCAATAAAAGTAATATAAGTTCCAAATTTCACGTTCCTAGGATGAGGCGTTTGAGCTCGGCGTTGATTATCAGTCAGTCAGTCAGGACATATTCTTTTATATATATATATATATATATATATATATATATATATATATATATATATATATATATATATATATATATATATATATATTTATATATATATATATATATATATATATATATATATATATATATATATATATATATATATATATATATATATATATTTATATTTATAAACGGCCCGTAAGTCTGAAATAAAGAAAGTTTTAAATGTTAATACTTTTCTTAATACGAGTTGCAATAAACAAAAAACGTTGTTTCGAAATATCGGGAAAGTATCTATAAAACTCATAGCTGTTAAATGAAGACTCATTTTCAATCAAGCTTGTCTTAAAGAAAATCTTATGCCCTCCTACATTATTAATATATACAGTAATACCCGATCTACGACTCCCTCCAAAACCCGACCAACGACCTTAAAAAACACAAAAAAAATTTCACTAAAACGTAAAAATTACGACTTTTGAGGCTGTGGTTCTTGGGCACAATGAATTTACGGCATCTAATGGATGGCTGTATAAGTGGATGAAACGTCACAACATTCATTTGTCTTTTCTTTCCGGAGACAGAGCAAAGGTATCTGAGGAAATGGTAGAGGATTGGACAAAGAGATTGCCAGTCATTTGTAAAGGCTATGCTCCTGAAAACATTTTTAATGCTGACGAAACCGGACTTTTTTTCGAGCGTTACCAGCCAAATCTATGATTGTTAAAGGGTATGATGCAGCTGGCATTAAAACATCAAAAGATAGATTCACTGTATTGCTTGGTGCTAGTGCTACAGGAGAAAAATTAAAGCCATGTGTTATAGGAAAAAGTGCCAAACCCAGGTACTTTCAGGGCATTAACATGTTAAATCTTGGAATAGACTATTTTTTTAATAAAAAGGCATGGATGACATCAGCGATTTTTACGCAATGGGCAAATAAACTTAACAACAAAATGCTAATTCTGAAACACCACTTCTTGGTTTTCATTGACAATTGTGCTGCCCACCCAGTTATCCAGCTATGCAATGTGAATTTTATAATGCTTCCTCCAAATACCACATCCAGATTGCAGCCAGGCGATGCTGGAATTATTCAAGCAGTAAAACTCAACTACAGAAAGAGTCATGTTTTGTTTGAAATGGAGGACAACACTTCCACTGGGCCAGAGCTGATAAAATCAGTAAACTTGTTGAACGCAGTGATATGGTTGAAAAAAGCTTGGGATATGTTGTAACCAGTGACCATTTCCAAGTGTTTTTTAAAGTGTGGATTCAAGATCTCAACAACTGATGTAATTGAAGGTAATCATTTTCTGGTTTTTGATGTTTGTTTTTATTCTTTTTTTTAGGTTTTATTTTTAAATTTAATTGGGAAACGTTTATTTTTCTTTAAATCACATTTCAACTTCCTAAGCAAAAATATTGAGTATGTAAACAATAATTTTCAGATGATGTAGCACAAATTGAAATGGAAAAAGAGAACCCTGCAAATGGTGAAGTCAAGCTCCTCAATGGCATGACATTCGAAGAGTTTGCTGCAGTAGATGACAAAGTCCCAACCTGTGCTGAAACAGAAGAAGATAACTTGGATATTTAGTCACAGCCTAAAGAAGATCCAGAAAAAGATGGGACTAATGAAATAATTGAACCAGTGATCTCTTTTACTGCTGCTGCTAAAAGCACTCAACAGTTGATTTATTTTGCACTGACTTATGGATTTCAAGGCATTCCAGAACTTTTGGAAAATTTTCACGGTCAAATTCAAACAGAATATCTTAAAAAGAAGTCAAGAGTTGCTCAAACTCAACTTACTTCCTTTTTTCCCAAAATAACTGAAAATTAAATTTTTGAGTTTAACAATAGCATGGTTTTGTCCAATTGTATATGTATTGTTTGAATATAATAAAATGCAGTGTATGTACATTTTGTGTACCTTTTTTATTTGGTTATAGATATGCTTTCTCCCCATTTAAAACCCCTCCCTTTTAAGACCTGATTTCTATGACATTTTCAAAGTCATTAATAGGGAGTACCACTATATATATATATATATATATATATATATATATATATATATATATATATATATATATATATATATATATATATATATACATATACATATACATATACATATATATATATATATACATATATATATATATATATATATATTCTTGTCTGGGAGATCTCAATGTGTACAATTTAACAATGAATTGTCCAGTTTCAAATCTATTACTTGTGGTGTTCCCCAAGGATCTATACTCGGGCCGCTTCTGTTCATAATCTACGTTAATGATCTCTCCAATACCTCTCTGTTTTTTAAATATTTTCTATTTGCTGATGACACAACTGCTTTCATTTCAGATAAATCTTTACCAGATTTGATACAAAAAACAAACACTGAACTGAATAAATTATCCTTTTGGTTTAAATGCAATAAATTATCTCTCAATGCTGATAAAACTAACTACATTGTATTTCATAATCCTCGTAAAAGGTTTTCCCCAGACAACATAGAACTAACAGTTGATGGCTCTAAAATAGATAATGTTTCAGTAACAAAATTTTTAGGAGTCTACGTTGATCAACACTTAACATGGGCTCATCATGTAAACTATGTTTTCAAAAAAGTTTCCCTGCATTCAGGTATAATTCATCGTCTTTCGTGGTTTCTTCCTAGCAAGGTTTTGCTGACACTGTACTTTTCATTAATATATCCTTTCATTAACTATTGTAATTTTATATGGTGTATCAACTACAGAAGTCGAATAACAAAAATAATGATTCTCCAAAAACGTATTATTAGAGCAATTTTTCACCTGCCCAGGAGTCATTCAACCAAAACCACTCGGATAAACAACCATTTGTTGACAATTGATCAAGTCTGTCTATATCAATCAGCAATTTACATGTATAAGTATGCACATGATCTTTCACCCCAATATTCAACGAGTCACCTTTATAAAGCAGAAGAAGTTCACAACCATTTTGTGCGTTCTAAACACTGTTTCCGTTCAGGATTGATCCGGTCGACACTTGGAATGCACTCGATAAAATTTGTTGGTCCTAAGATCTGGAATTCTCTGCCGCATGACATCAACAAAAGTTCTCTCAGCTCATTCAAGGCTTCTCTGAAAAATTACCTGCTGCACAAGACTTTGAAAGACTTCATACCAATTCAGTGAAGATATTTGCTCTTTTGTAAATTTTTACTTTTTTACAATTTTATGTACAGGGTTACAGTCTCGCAGGAACATTTGTTCTTTTTCTGTTGCCCCTTATTTGTTTTTTTGTCGAAATTGTGATTTTTTTTTTTATAAATAATTTTGTAAAAAAAAAAAAAAAAAAAAAAAAAAAAACAAAATATATATATATATATATATATATATAAAGGACATCTGAAATAAAATGAAATGAAATGAAGTTATTTATATAGCGCCAGATAAAGTCAGAGGCGCTTGCGAAAGTTCCTTTGGAATCGGAAACTTCGAAGAACACGCTATTTACATAGACATGAGTTATCCCTAGATAACGCTGAGTTGACGTGGGGACATGTGATTTAATTTCTTGCTCAAGGAAATTACGTGCCTGGACCGGGAATCGAACGCGGGTCCTACGACTCTCAAAGCCGGTATCTATACCACTAGAACAAGACGTCCCACGTCTATATATATAAAACTCAAATACCACTTACTGACTGACTGACTGACTCATCACGAAATCGCAAAAAATCACTGAACGGATTGTAATGAAATTTGGGACATATCTTTCTCTTGAGGTGCTCACTAAGAAAGGGTTTTGAAAAATTCGGCCTGGATCGCTTTATTTGGAAGAATATACAATGCGTAATCAGTTAGTATTGAAACGCGTGGGTAAAATGCAGACCGCGGACTTATTAATTAAATAAATGTTAAGAAAAAAATAGAAATTTTTTGTTATTCTATTTATTAATAATAGTTACAACGAAAATTCAACCGAATACGTTATTTACTAAATCTTGGTTATTTATTAAAGCCGAATAGTTTCGGTTGCTGAGGTGACGAGTTTTTTCCATTATATGAATTAAATGTTAACAAAAAATTTAAAAATTTTTTTTATTTTATTTATTAACAATTTTATATAGATACATGTTTAAAACTAAAATTCAACCAAATACGTTATTTACTGAATCTAGGTTATTTATTATTAATAGTTGCGGTAATTGGTAATTGCGTAAGAAAATTCATATTTAGTTTACGTAACAACGTTTAAAGGCTTTAAGGAAGGTTTAGCCAGTTTTAGCAAGTCTATTTAACGTTTAGAAGAGCAAAAAGAAGATAGGAAAGAATGAAAATGAGCGAGAACGGGAACGGAGAGCAAGCGTGAGCGGGAACGGGAGAGCAAGCGTGAGCGGGAACGGGAGAGCAAGCGTGAGCGGAAACGGGAGGGCAAGTGTGAACGGGAACGGAAGAGCAAACGTGAGCGTGAACGGGAGAGCAAGCGTGAGCGGGAACGGGAACGTGAAAGCGTACGGGAACGGGAATGCGACCGGGAACGGAAAAGCGGCCAGGAACGGGAAGGCAAACGGGAACGGAAATGCGGCCGGGAACGGAAAAGCAACCGGAAACCTGAAAGCGAGCGGAAGCGGGGAAGGAAACCTGAGCGAAAGAGACAGACATTAGAAAAACTTCTAAAAACTTCGGGCAACGCCGGGCACCCCCGCTAGTTTATATATAAACATACACAATCTCATTTTCATATATATAGACTAGCGGGGTTTCCGGCGTTGCACGAGGTTTTTAGAGGTTTTTCTATAGTTTTTCTCTCTCGCTCCCGTTTCCTTCCCCGTTTGCTCTCCCGTCCCCGGTCGCTTTCCCATCCCGCTTGTTCTCCCGTTCTGGTTGCTTTCCCGTTTATGTTTTTTTTTCCAGTCGTTTTCCCGCTCCCACTCGCTCTTCTGCTCCTTATTGCTCTCCCGCTTCCTCCCTCTTTCTTTTCGGCTCTTCCGCTTGCTCTCCTGTTCCCGTTTCAGCCCATTTCCGTTTCCGCCAGCTTTCCCATCCACTTTGTGACCGATCTCGATTTTTTTATCTCAGAAAAATTGACTTTCAAGGTTGTGTAAACATCTCATTACGATCGGATGATTGGTGTAGCAATGCATAAAGGACAAACAAACAAACAGACAGACATTAATTTTTATATCTATAACTAGCTGGGGCTTTCCCGTTCCCGATCGATTTCCGGCTCCCGGTCGTTTTCCCGTGTAGCAAGTTTTTTTTTCAACATAATAAGTTTCAAATTTCGGGTAGTCATATATTATCATTTATTTTTAATTACTTTTTATTTATAGATTCTGAATACTGCATTCATAACTAGAACAGGACGGTGAGTCAACAATAATGAAACTTTTGAAAATGTTTTTTTTTAATTAGAAATAGTCATTATTTAGCATCAAGAAATATTTTCAAATTGAAATTCTACGTCGGTTCGTTTTCTAGAGCTGATAGGCGACCCTGAGTTCTGCGTCTCTTTATCACCGGTAATTGGTTGATCCAGATTCAGCATGGCGGACTGCAATGAAATGTCAAATATAAAAAAGCACGTGTAAAAGTGTGAGAAATGAACATAATTGAAGAAAAACACTGTAAGTTATGGTTAGCACTTAATAAAGTATAGCTTGTGAAGTGGTTGACAGTTAACGGAATATTTTTCAAAATTGAAAGAAAACATCTTTAAATATTATTATTGTGTTATACATTTTACAAAATATTTACATACGATAAATTTATACTCACTTCGTAAACCATACTGTTATTGATCAGTTTGATTTTCTTGTTGGCCGACTGAAACAAAACTTGGTTTGTTAAATTCCTAACATTTATTTCAAGACTAGCAGGGTACCCGGCATTCCCGGGGTTTTTAGAGGTTTTTCTATCGTTTTCTCTCTCGCTCCCGTTTCCTTCACCGCTTACTCTCCCGCTCCCGGTCGCTTTCCTTTTTCCGCTTGCTTTCCCGTTACCGGTTGCTTTCCCACTTCTAGTCGTTTTCCCGCCCCCGGTCACTTTCCCGCTTCCGCTTGCTTTTCTTTTTCTGGTCGCTTTCCACCATTTCCGCTAGCTCTTGATCGCTTTTCCGTTCCCGCTTGCTTTTCCGTTTCCGCTCGCTCTCCTGTTCCGCTCATTTTGTGACCGATTTCATTTTTTTTCACAAAAACTTTCTCCCATTGACTTTCAAGCTTGTGTGAGAATTTCATTACAATCGGATGAATGGTGTAGCAATACATAAAGGACATACATGCACACAGACAGTAATTTATATATATATATATATATATTTTCTTTAAGACAAGCTCGATTAAAAATAAGTCTCCATTTAGCCGCTATGAGTTTTATAGATACTTTCTCAATATTTCGGAACAACGTTTTTTGTTTACTGCAACACGTATTAAGAAAAGTATTAACATTTAAAACTTTCTTTATTTCAGACTTACGGGCCGTTTCGGCTTTCGCCATCTTCAGAGTCTGTAAATACGATCGCGTAAAAGGAGGCAAAAGATAAGAAAACATGTAATAACTAAATATACAAATAAACTAATATCCTCAAGAAATTATCTCAATAGAAGGATATTATTAAAAATAATCAAATTTAGACAATGTAATTAAATTAACGTACATAAAATAAACTGGAGTTATGAGGATAAAATAAGTATAATTAAAAACGTTTAATTAAAGGATAAAATAATAGTAGCAGTAATAATAATAATAAAAGCAAGTATTATGATAATAAATGATTAAATTAAGTCGAAATTACATAAGATATTTAAATAAATAAAATCAAGAATATCTCCGCTTTCGTCGAACAGTGATGTTCTCGTTTGAAAGTAAATGGAGGAAGGAACTGGATGAGTACAAACAATTGTCATCAATCGGACATTCTTCTTCGACACAGGTGCGCGCGGTATCATCAGGACTAACAGGTTGATCCAAGTCATCAACAACGGTCGTGTAAGAATATATATATATATATATATATATATATATATATATATATATATATATATATATATATATATATAAATGCCAATTTTTGTAGAAACACAAATATAACCATCACACACTTTTAAAAACTTCCCAAGGGTCTGACCACAATCTTTAAGGAGCTAAACAGAGCCTAGTAATATCAGGTATCAGGATTTGTTTCAGTAACGTGTTGCTAATCGGGTCCATTTTCTGCTTTGATCTACCACAAAACTGCTCTCATCTCATTGAATCCAGTCTCTAACTCGTCCGCCTGACCTATGCCGTATGTCCAGCTATCATTAAACTCACGTCTTGGAACACAGCAGGTGGACTTTGTTTCAAGCAAAGCTTTGTCATAGCAAACCATAACTTTTTTTATACCAACGACAAGATGATCCAGAAGCGTTTTCACGTTTGACTCACATCTGTGTCCAAACTCTCAACAGCTGATATGCCATCCAGCTTACCATCGCTAAAAAGCAGCTCGATGTCATTTGTTTTTTCGCAATTACCCCAGCAACTCCATACAATTTGTTCTCTTTCATCTTTCTTAGAAAAAAATCCAACTAGTCTATATTCAAATTTTGAAGTGCTTTGACTTTTGTAGATCAGTTTTGATTTTTGCTTTGTGGTTTTTATATTTTTTATAAGTTTGCTAAAGCTTCGTCAGCATCATTTTGGATGTCAAAAACGTGCTAAGCAGGATCCAACTCGTCATTTTCTATGACCGTTCGGTGGCTATCAGTAAAATTAGGTGTCGTTTTAGTTTTTGTTTCAACTGTGCTCTCAGGAATAGTTGCTCCAATTTGAAAACTATTGAAAACAGAAGATAACAAACCTATTAAACAAATAAAACTTTGGTCAAAACTGCTTGAGTAAACAAACTACCACAGTTTTTATAACAGGAATTTAAGCCAGTTGTCTTCTAAATATACTCAGTATTTTCAATCGTTGCATTTTTGTAGAACTTCTCGAAAAAAATATCATCACATTTTACTTATGTCAGAATTAACAAGTAAAGGAAAAACGAGTTTTTTAACACAAACTTTGATTTCAAATACACTCGATTTAAAAATAGGAAACTGTTCAAATTAAGTTTTTTTTTCAATTTAATCATGTATTGTCATCCAATATAAAGCTATGCTGAAAGTTTCAGCTTCCTTACTAGTCAACAAACTGGTTAAATTTTACATAGAAGATTTGTGTATAGAGAAAGACACACGAACATACATACACACATACACAAACACACACACAAACAGAGATTGTAACCTAAATAAAAGTTTGTAAAAATAATAAGTGGGATAACAATGATCACCGCAATACTACTTACTCCAAAGTACATCCAAGCTGGAAAGCCAAAGACAGCGGCTGTGTATGCAGCAACGAGGATGTACTTCGCGGCAGGAATGAAATCAAAGTGCTGGAGAAAGCACCAGTATGTGCTGATGACTGTTAGAAAAACCATAAACCACCAGTAGATTTCCTGTAATAATATAAAAAAAAACAAAGAAGTAGATCATTTTATGTTTTTATGAAACTAGCAGAGTTACCAGGCCTTGCCCGGGTTTGTTTTGAATTTTTTTGTTTTTTTACGCCAAAACGTAAAGTAACAACATGACTGCCGGTCCGTTAAAACCAGGGTTCTCCAAACTGCGGCCCGCGGGCCAAATGCGGCCTGCGAGGCCCTCTCATGCGGCCCGCGGAGACTTTTATATTAAAAAAAAATTGATTTTTATTAGTTTTTTTACATACAATTTAATATTTACTTTTATTTCATATTCTATTTCACTTTTAGTTTGTTGTCAACTTGCCATTCGAGTTTATCGCTGTCTGACGGTATTTTCCAAAAAAGAGATTCTTTTTTCGATCAAAAAATTAGTAACTTTTTTTATATTGGTATAAAATTTGTAAAAAAAGGTTTGAAAAATACAAGAAAATAATTTATTACGCAGTAAGCCAAATAAAACATCTGAAACAAGTCTGACGTCTTTCAATTACCGCAAAATCGACGGCACCATAAAAAAATTGATAAACGCAAAGTGGGCCATAGTTTTTAACGGAGTGTGCTTAAAAGAATATATATATATATATATATATATATATATATATTCATATATATATATATATATATATATATATATATATATATATATATTCATATATATATATATATATATATATATATATATATATATATATATATATATATATATATATATATATATATATATATATAATTTTGAACGTATTTCGGCGTAATGTTTTCTTTTAGGCATGCTCTGTTAAAAATGATAGACCACTTTGCGTTGATACGTTTTTTCGCCAAGCTTTCAAAATCTCTTGAATTCATGATAACTCCGCTTTTTAAATAGATTTATTAAAAACGAGGGCTGACCGATCGGTTTCGCAGAAAAGCATCTTCGGAGCCCTTTAAATTACGAAGTTAAAATGTATTTACTATAATGCGAAAATAGAATGAAACTATAAAACGACGAGAATAAACATTAATGAAAACTGAAATAGAAAAACAACGTATGGAAAGTAGAAAGCAAGATATAAAAGGTAGGTAACTAACGTACAAGATTAGTAAAAACCGAAGCGGAAAATAATTGTAAACAAAACGAAAACATGGCGATAGTGGCCGCAGCGCAGGTATTTACGCAACTATGCGCTAGGTAATTGTTGTCAGGTGCGCGCAATCAGGCTAGGTACGTCTACCGCGTCGTATTGTTATATTAACGTTGTTGACGAGTCGAGCAAATAGCTGGAAAGAAGACACGGACTCCACCGGAAGACGGTCATTCGACGAGTCACCAACGCCGCGGCCACGCACACTTTCCAAACTGGAGTTATCACGTGATGGGGATCCATGGACGGGACACAGGCCCTGGCCATCATTGCCGACGACGTCGGCGATCGGAAGGTGAGCAGGAGTAAGAGGGCCGACTCCTTGGTTGCCACGAGAAATAAAGTTGTCCTCACCGCTCGCCGATGAAACCAGATGAACATTGTTAAGAACATCGGTTGTCGGAGTCAGAGGACAAATGGCGATTAGAGTGTCTTCTTCTGGGTCGCCAAAAGAAACGGAATTGTTTTCGCCGGTGGCGGAGTTATCATGAATTCAAGAGATTTTGAAAGCTTGGCGAAAAAACGTATCAACGCAAAGTGGTCTATCATTTTTAACAGAGCATGCCTAAAAGAAAATATATATATATATATATATATATATATATATATATATATACATATCTGTGTTCATCTTTTCCTATTCGTTGATCTCCAAGTTTGTTTTTACAAACCTTAGTGTAACTTATTTATTTGTGTATAAAATATGAAAATTTCTTTTAAACGTTTGCGTGTCTATAAAACGAATAAATAAGTTTTTTTAAACTCAGCCGTGTGTCACTCATGCCAGTTACAAACCTGGTCAAAGGGGCGAAAGAAAAACCTCTAGAAACCCCGGGTGCGGCAATACAAGCGGAAACGGGAAAACAAGTGGAAACGAAAGAGTAAACGGGAACGGGAGAGCAAGGGGAAACGAGAGAGCAAACGGGAACGTGAGAGCAAGCGGGGAAAGAAACGGGGGCAAGAGAAATGAACGATAGAAAAACTTTCAAAAACCCCAGGCATTGTACACTCGATTGGTCTTTGATTTTATTAAATTGTCATAATTTTGTACATTAAACTTTTAATTAAAAAAACCCAAATAATTTACAACGCCAAACAACGTTTGCTTGGTCAGCTAGTATATATATATATATATATATATATATATATATATATATATATATATATATATATATATATATATATATATATATATATATATATATATATATATATGTAAGATGAAGATGATTCATCTTACGTATTTTCATAGTATTTGTTTATTTTATTTTATTATGTGTGCATTTTATTATGATTGGATATGTCGAAACAATAAGTCATATATATATGTATGTATGTATATATATATATATATATATATATATATATATATATGAATGTGTGTTTATTATTTTTTTATCTAGAAATTTATATATATATATATATATATATATATATATATATATATATATATATATATATATATATATATATATATATATATATATATATATATATATATATATATATCTTTTTCCGGATTTTTAATGGTAAGATTGTAAATATTATTTTGTGCATGAATTTTGAGAATTAAGACAGTGTGTTTAAAGTTGAGTGTTCGAGAAGAAAATAAAAGTTTAAAGAGACGTGCTGCAGAGAGAAACTGGAATTAACAAAAGATTTGTTAGAACCGTGCGAAATTCTACAAAGTGAGAGAATTCAGTTTTATTTGAGTCCAGTTAAAAGATTATATTCAAGGAAGAATAATTAAGTTAAAATAAATTCGAGAAATATTGTGATATAAATAACTTCGACTTTAACGTTACGAATCGCTAGAAAGCATATTCCTCTACGTTTACATTGGTGACCTCGACGTATTTACTCATTTTCATACGTAAATATATTTTTCTGAAGTTGTTTGATCACAAGTGACCGAATTTTTTTTTCTTTTGTGAAAGATGTCTGACGAGAAATTCATTGCGATGGGACAGGCCCTAGGCTATTCCGGAGAAGATTTAAGGAATTATGTCAAAGAGTTAAAGGATGAAGAAAGAGTTAGGAGATTAGAAGAACGTGAAGAAAAAAAACAAGAACGGGAAGAGCGGGAACGTGAACGCGAGGATAAAAAGGCTCAGCAAGAACGAGAACTCCAACTTCAACAAGCTAAAGAAGAACGAGAACTTCTACGTGAGCGCGAACAACGTCAACATGAATTAGAATTGAAAAAGCTGGAATTGGAAGCCCTAACAAAAAAAGAGCCAAAGCCGACGGTAGAGGTAACAAAGATTCCATATCCAAAGTTCTCGGAAGGTGACGACGTGGACGCTTTTCTGCTCCGTTTTGAGGCATTGGCCACGGCAAATGATCATCCAAAAAAGGGTTGGGGAATGCTTCTGGGTTCCTTGCTCAGTGCTAAGACATTGGAAGTGTTTGGCCAACTCAGCGAGAGTCAGATGCAGGATTACGAGTCGGTAAAAGAGGCACTCCGCCGTTTTGGGAAGTCGGCAGAAGACTACCGAATAAAGTTTCGAGAGTCAAAGCTTGAACCAGAAGAGACTTGGGAACAGTATCTGGTGCGACTAGATAGTTACCTCAGGGGCTGGGTGGATCTCGCGGGAACAAAAAACTATTTGTTTTTGTTCCTAAAAGAGCAGTTCTTTGGAAAGTGTCCGTCGGGAATGGCTGAGTATTTGTTGGAGAAAGAAAGCGTTGACGTCAACGAGTTGAGTCGCTGGGTCAACAAGTACAATCAAGCTCACCCAGTCAAAAGCTTGGCAAAGGTCGAGAACGCAAGCAGGATTAGCGGAAATCGTGGTCAACCAGACTCTGATTCGGGAATGGTTGGACCACGCTGTTACAATTGCAATAAGCTGGGCCATATGGCAAAGGATTGTCATCACGCTGGACAGATCGCGAGGGACTACAGTCAAGGCACTAAAGCAACTCCAGTCATGTGCCAAGCGCGTAGAGAGGCCAACTTGACACCACCATGCAAAGATTCTGGAGTAGTGAATGCATGCGCGGTCATGGTGTTGGATGGTAAATTGAATGAGGTCCAATTAAAATGTGGATGCTTTTCACCGGTAGTAGCGGATGGTTGTTTTCACTCAGGAGAAAAGTTTAAATTAACCAGAGGGTTTGTGAACAGAAAACCGGTAAAAGTTTTGAGGGACACTGGCTGTACTGCCATAATGGTAAAAGAATCATTAGTGCACCCGCGTCAGATGACCGGAAGAACAAGACCCTGTGTTTTGATCGACGGCACAGTTCGGGTGGCTCCAACAGCAGTGGTAAAAATCAAAACAGACTGGTTCAGAGGAACCAGAGAGGTGGTGTGCATGAAAAACCTACTTTGCGATCTCGTGCTGGGAAATGTTGAAGGGGTAAGGGGTTTTGATGCAATGGCGGCAGGAAATCGCTTTGGTCGGAAACCACAGAAATCCGCTTCCAACTACGACAGCACTCAGAGGAATGATCGGGTAAATTTTAGAAAATCGTCGGCTAACTCGGAGCTGTATCAAAGCAAGGAAAGAAACACGTCTGCCATTTCAAAGGTAGGAAATAAAGTTGAGGCAAAAGTTCAAGCTTTGAATCCGCCAAAAAAAAGACCAAGGCTCAATCTTCTGCCTAGAGGCCATAATGGAGGGGTGGGGAAAGATGGAAAGTTGAATTCGGCAATCTTCGGAGATGCCCGCCCTGTTGACACAACACGCAGAGAGATAGAGATTGAGAATAAGTTGAAAGGAATCTATTTCAGAGGCAAGGAGAACATCGGTGCTGACTTTCTTAGTCGTAAAGAGAGTGACGATGCAATCAAGAAACACTGACGCGTTTTTTTTTTCGAAGAGGGGGGATATGTAAGATGAAGATGATTCATCTTACGTATTTTCATAGTATTTGCTTATTTTATTTTATTATGTGTGCATTTTATTATGATTGGATATGTCGAAACAATAAGTCATATATATATGTATGTATGTATATATATATATATATATATATATATATATATATATATATATATATATATATATATATATATATATATATATATATATATATATATATATATATATATATATATATATATATATATATATATATATATATGTTTTTATATATATGTATGTGTGTTTATTATTTTTTTATCTAGAAATTTATATATATATATATATATATATATATATATATATATATATATATATATATACATACATATATATATACATATATATATATATATATCTTTTTCCGGATTTTTAATGGTAAGATTGTAAATATTATTTTGTGCATGAATTTTGAGAATTAAGACAGTGTGTTTAAAGTTGAGTGTTCGAGAAGAAAATAAAAGTTTAAAGAGACGTGCTGCAGAGAGAAATTGGAATTAACAAAAGATTTGTTAGAAACGTGCGAAATTCTACAAAGTGAGAGAATTCAGTTTTATTTGAGTCCAGTTAAAAGATTATATTCAAGGAAGAATAATTAAGTTAAAATAAATTCGAGAAATATTGTGATATAAATAACTTCGACTTTAACGTTACGAATCGCTAGAAAGCATATTCCTCTACGTTTACAATATATATATATATATATATATATATATATATATATATATATATATATATATATATAATGTAAGATGGCATAAGACTTTCTTTAAGACAAGCTCGATTAAAAATAAGTCTCCATTTAGCCGCTATGAGTTTTATAGATACTTTCTCAATATTTCGGAACAACGTTTTTTGTTTACTGCAACACGTATTAAGAGAAGTATTAACATTTAAAACTCCTGGTCAAGATGGCGAAAGCCGAAACGGCTCGTAAGTCTGAAATAAAAAAATTATATATATATATATATATATATATATATGTATATATATATTTATATAAAATCATACTAGAACTACTCTGTCTCGTAGATTGACTATGCATTGTCAAAGTGGTGCCATATACCAACATATGTCAACACAACATTCAATCAAACCATCACATAAATTTTTAATTGATAACACCAGTATACTAATGAAAGAAAATCAACCCATTAAGTTAAAATTAAAAGAAGCTTTAGCTATTAATAAATGTAAGCCTTTAATTAATAAACAATGGTATTCTTTTGATTTAACTCTTAAACTTTTTGGCTCTCTAAATAGTATTAAAACTAATAATAATAATAATAAATGTTTTAACTCATCTACAACTTCTGTTAAAAATATGCATGTTAATAGTGCCAATGTTTCTTCAGGTATTTCTTCGTTGAATGAATGTTTTGTACCAGACGTTTGTGTTTCAAAGGTTATAGATAATGTATGTGATTCTTCTTCCAGTCACGTCCTTGAAGTTGACTGTAATTCTGTTGTTAAAGGCTTTACTAACTGATCTTAATTATTTAGTTATTACTGTTATTATTATAATTATTTTAATTTAAATATTTTTTATGTTGTTACATTTGTATATAATGAATTTAAATTTTATTTAAATTGTATTTTAATTCCTTTTAATTAGTTGTATCTTTTACCATTTAGTCACTGCATTTTATTTTTAAAAAGTTAAACGGCTCTGATGATGGCAAAAAATTGCCGAAATAGATCTATTAGCCTATAAGATTATGGAGTTTGTGTTTGAGAATAAATTATTTTTAAACCGATTTAGAGTATTGGAAAAAATTAGAAATAAAATCGATTCAGCCAAGTGCGCCACTATTTTCAATCGAGTTTGCCTAAAAGAACATATAGCGCCGAAGTATTCAAAAAAAAAAATATATATATATATATATATATATATATATATAAACAACCCTTATGATGGCCGGTAAGGCTGAAACCTGCAAAGTGGTTGAGAATAAAACGTTCGATTTTGACCTTGAGCAGGAAAGCTACCGGGAGCGGGTGATCAACCGGGAGCGGGAGATGAGCCGGGAGCGGAAAAGCGACCGAGAGCGGGAAAGCGACCGGGAAAGGGAAAGCGACCGGGAGCGGGAAATCGACCGGGAGCGGGAAAGCGACCGGGAGCGGGAAAGCGACCGGGAGCGGGAAAGCGACCGTAACTGGAAAGCGACAGGTAACGGGAAAGCGACCGGTAACCGGAGAGCAAGCGGGGAAGGAAACGGGAGCGAAAGAGACAACCATTATATATATCAAATTAACTGTCTTTGTATGTGTGTCTATGTTTATCCTTTATGCATGCTACACCATTCATCCAATCGGAATGAAAATTGCACACAACCTTGAAAGTCAATGAAGAAAGGTTTTTCTGATAAAAAAAAATTGAAATCGGTCAGTAAATGAGCGGAGCAGGAGTGGGAGATCGAGCGGAAACGCGAACTAGAGATTGAGCAGGAACTGGACCGGAAAGCAAGCGGGAACGGAAAAGCTACCGGCTGCGGGAAAGCGACCGGAAACGGGAAATCGACCGAAAGCGGGAAAACGACTGGGAATGGGAGAGCAAGCGGGAACGGGAAAGCGACCGGGAACATGAGAGCAAGCGGGGTAGAAAACGGGAGCGAGAGAAAAAACAATAAAAAAACTTCTAGAAACCCGCAACCTCGAGCAACTCCGGGTACCCCGCTAGTATTTAATATTTGCTAAGCCCTTACGTGTCTTGTTTTTTTTTAAGTTAGATTTGGATAGAAATAGATTTAAATGATAGTTTATTTATTTTTATTTATTTTTAGCTACCCTTTCAAGCTTATTGAATGTAACTCACAAGAAGAGAAAATTCGCCAGTGGACCATCTAAACTGTCTTCTTAGAATTGAATGTCCAGTGAGCACCATCAACAGTCCGAATATCCTGTCAGCGAGGAACATATTCTCGGCAAACAGCACCACAATTGCCATCGTAGCAAACGTCAGCTGTGTTAAAATTCAGTCTCTCAGTTGTTAAATTAGCACAAAACTAATCATCTAAAATTATAATAATATAAATTATAAAAAATATTTTTTCTTTTAAACTACGCTCGTATACTAATGTACTAAAAATTTTAAAATAATAACAAGGTTTACTTATTAACATTTTTTGAGCTTCACATTTCGTTTGGAAGATTAAAGCGTTGGGCGATAGTAGGAGCGTTGTTTAAAAAAAAATATTTTTTATTTTTCAATGTTTATCTATATATATAAAAATGAATGTTTGTATATATGTATATATGTATTTATGTATGTTAATGTCCTTTATGCATTGCTACACCATTCATCCGATCGTAATGAAATTTTCACACAACCTTGAGAGTCAATGAAAATCAAAAATAAAAAAAAAATTTTGAAATCCGTCACAAAATGAGCGGAGCGGAGCGGGTGAGCGAGCGGGAACTATATATATATGTATGTGCGTATGTATGTGTGTATGTATGTATGTGTATGTGCATGTATGTGTGTCTGTGTGTGTTTTTATGTATGTACTAGCGGAGATACCCGGCGTTGCCCAGGTTTTTTGAGGTTTTTCTAATGTTTGTCTCTTTCTCTCCCGTTTCCTTTCCCACCTGCTTTCCCACTCCTGTTAGCTTTTCCGTTTTCGGTCGTTTTCCCACTGCCGGTCGCTTTCCCGCTCCCGGTCGCTTTCCCGCTCCCGGTCGTTTTCCCGTCCCGGTCGCTGCCCCGTTCCCGCTCACGTTTGCTCTCCCATTCCCGCTCACGCTTGCTTTTCTGTTCCCGCTCGCTGTCCGTTCCGGGTGCTTTCCCGTTTCTATAATAGACAAACTAACCCACAAACATTCATATATATATATATATATAGTCTTAGCAAATCTATTTTGCGTTTTATAGGCTAACAGAAGTTATGAAAGAATGTAAAAGAAAAAATGAGCGGGAACGGAAACGGGAACGGGAGAGCTACCGTGACCGGGAATGGGAGAGCAAGCATGACCGGGAACGGGAGAGCAAGCGTGAGCGGTAACGGGAAAGCGACCGGGAACGGGAAAGCGACCGGGAACGGGAAAGCGACCGAGAACGGGAAAGCGACCGGGAACGGGAAAGCGACCGGGAACGGGAAAGCGACCGGGAACGGGAAAGCGACCGGGAACGCGGAAAGCGACCGGGAACGCGGAAAGCGAATGGAATCGGGAGAGCAAGCTTGGAAGGAAACGCGAGCAAGAGAGAAAATCGATAACAGAACTTCTGAGCGGGAAAGCGACCGGGAGCTGGAAAACGACCGAGAGCGGAAAAGCGACCGGGAACGCTACGAAAACGGGAAAGTGGAGAAGGGAACGGGAGCGAGAGAGACAAACATTAGAAAAACCTCTAAAAACCCCGGGCAACGCCGGGTAACCCCGCTAGTTTATATATATATATAGATAATATTCATGTTTTATTAATTTTTTTATTTTTTACTGTTTAAATTTGTTTTTAAATCTAAAAACGTATTATTGTATTTATTGTCACCCATCGAAGTACTAACCGAGCTCGACTTCGCTTAACTTTGTTGATTGGACGGACGCGGTGTTTTCAAAAACAACGTTTGCGCTGAAATAACAAACCATAGATTCCTAGTATATTTAGAAGTCTATGTAACAAACAAACAACGTTGCAAGTTAAAATAAGTGTTGTAATAACAAACGCATGAATCTGTCATTTTTAAACACTTTTACTTAACTTGACTTTTCTGTCTGTCTGTCTGTCGGTCTGTCGGTCTGTCGGTCTGTCGGTCTGTCTGTCTGCCAGTCTGTCGGTCTGTCTGTCGGTCTGTCTGTCGGTCGGTCTGTCTGTCGTCAAATTTTGCAATCGATTTTAAACTAACTTCCCGATGAGCTAGAGACTTCAAAATTTAAACATATCTCCAAACTGATTAACAATGCATTCTATCAAATTTTCGGATCGATTGGACAAAATAATTAATTAAATAATTGTCTGTGATATTTTCGTCGAACTACTTATTGTCTATGCTAATATGATCGTTGTTTATGTAACATATATAACTTTTTGAATCAATTGGACAGCATAAACGTCCAGAGGATTTTAAATGATCACTTGAATAGTGTAAAAATATAAAAGTATGTTTTTAAAAAACTTTGTTTCCTGCTTCACTTGTTTCTATCATTAAAGAAGCTTCTCTCTTGTTTAAATTCTTTTTTGAATAATTTTTTCAGAGATTTTGGACTTATTTTTACCAAAATCCATTTTGCAATAAAAAAAAAAATAATTAGGTAATTCTGTTGCTACAATACACGTGAATCACTAATTGACTATACTATTAACTAGTATTAACTAACTACTAGGTATAGTAACTATATGTAAAGGTGGAGAATAGCGTTATAAATTATTTCCGGTGTTTTTAGTTACATTTTCATTGACTGGCCTTATTCAGGTAGCTGCTATTGCCCGGCGGTTCGCCGTGGTTGCAATCAGTAAAATTGCTACTGTACCGGCAGTCCCGTATTAAAATTAAACCCTAACCCTAACCTTACCCCTAACCCTTTAGAAAATATATACATCTTTATTAATTGAACTTAGTTGTGCTGGTATTGTTAATAGGCTACACACTAGAGGTGTGCACGGTAAGGCCGCGTTGTTTTTTACCGGATTCATATGACACCGCTTTGCTCCTATTGGTCCAGGCTCACGGTTTCTTACCGCTGTACTCTTACGCTTGACTCCTACTTAGAGCAGGAGCTACTGAGGATAACACCCGGATTCAATACAGGCCCGTAGCTAGCGGGGGGCTGGTGGGGCTGCAGCCTCCCCACTAAAAATGTAAGCCCCCCCACTAAAATTGTAAATAAAATTAAATAAAAAAAAATAAATAAAGGTAAATTTAAATATTAAATTAATAATAATAATTTGCATGCCTGGAGAATGAATAATTGGTAAAACCCATACCAAAAAAGAGCAAAAGTACAGACTAGCACGCTACGTGATTCTGTAATGAGCAATAGAGTGTTCACCAGAGTGGAATCAGCTTTGTGCTGTTTATTTTAGCATGTTGGATGGTATATTAGGAGAGTTGATGGAGAGCTTTGTTGATAGTTATTTAGGTTATTCTAAAGGTTTGACTTGTGCAGTGCCTGCCCTTTTACCAACATCAGACAAGTTTTTAGATGTCAACGACCTTAAACCGTTGACGCAACTGCTAAAACAAGACAGGCATGACGATGTTGTAAAATATATTGCAGACGAGGCTCTCATTACAAGTAGGTTTCTAAAAAACAAATTTCAACCGGGCTACAGTCTCCAGGAAATGATGGATTTTATGCTGGACTATAAAGATGCATTTCCTACTCTAAATTGGCACTATTCAGCTGCAATGACTCTCGGCATTTTGATTGCCACTTGTAAAAATTCATTTTATTGTCTAACACGAGAACTACAACCACAGAGAAGATCAATGTCCCATGAGAAAAAAAGCAAACTTGTACTTCTGGCATTTGAAAAATCGCTCTGTAAAGCAATTGATATGGATACCTATCAAATACCAAGAATGCAATAAAATAAAATCGGATTCAAATAATTGTCTTGACAATGATCAAACCATATTATAATGAAATGGACTTTTTAGTTTAGTTTCTCATTTCAAGCTACTACACATCCATTCATGTTTTACACATGAAAATTGTCATGAGTTTCATAATCAGTGTTTGGACGTAGTCTTACAATATTATAATAACTTTAATCTTACAGTTTCAGAACAGAGAAAGAAGCTAATTCAGCTTAGCCGACAAACTTTGGCTTTTGATTTTTGAATGACTCAATAATTCAAACTATTTTCATAATTTAGTATTTTTTAGTGCTAGTCTGACACTGCAATACTATTAACCCCAATATTCTGAACTGATCAATTCAAAGAAACAATTTAAAGCTTACTATTAAACCACACAATCTTTTCAACAATATAAGTTTAATAATAGACTTGATATATAATCTAATCTTCTATTTAGATTGTTTAGAAACTGATGACAAGTTTTATGGGTAACACATGAATGGATGTTTAGTAAGTATTAGTAACTTAAAATGAGAAAGTAAACTAAATAGTACATTTTATTATAATGTGGTTTGATCTTTGTCAAAACAAATATTTAAATCCAATTTTATTTTATTGATTTCTTGGCATTTGATACAGATGTACAAGTTTTTATCAAAAATAAAATAAGTAAATTATTGTATTGTAGACTATAACGGTTGTCTTAATCAATAATTAAATTTGGACAATTTGATTCAGTGCTGTCATCCCAGTGGTGTGCCATGCACGCATCAAAAATCAAGATTGTGGATAACAGCAAGCATACTGTTATTTGACAAAATTGCCTGTGGAAATTGTTAATTTTTGTTATTACGAGCAACATATTGCAACTCTTAGAAAATATAAAATTAAATAATAGGATATCCAAAATTGGATGCTATTTTTTGTCAAATGCTACAAAATGCTTTGGCGAATCTCCTTATCGCGAGGGGCTTCGCACCTGCGGCGCTCGCGGTCAGGCTTCTTCGGTGCCTTCGTTTGTCAGTAGCCCCCTACTAATTTTCATAGCCCCCCCACTCACTAAATCCTGCCTACGGGCCTGATTCAATATCGCGATAAACTTAACAATGCGCTCTTATTGGGACAGCGGGAATCCCGCGGAAATGGGGACGAGTCTTTCGGGAATACCGGGTAACGGGGATGACGTTGCGGAATTACCGCGGAGATGGAAACAAATATGCAATTTGGATAAAATGACATACTGAAAAATAATGACCACTACAGGACCAGGACTGTTTGAAAATAAGGATAATAGTGAGGGGATGAGACTGCGGAGATGGTTGGGGATGGGGAACACACTGGCGGGGATGGATGGGAATGATACTAGCGGGGATGTATGGGAATGATACTTGCGGGTATAACGACAAAAAGTAGTTCCCGTGCACACCTCTATTCCGGTACCCCACAAATCATGGTACGCAACCATTTTTACATTGATATTCCAGATAGGACCACTTCAAACAGCCATTATTCGATTTCTTGTTGACCGCTCAGGCCGCTTCAACGCTTTTTGACTTTTTATTTTTATTTTTTTTAACTATTATTTATTGCTCTCTAAAAAAGTAATTTTCTCGAAGTTGGTACATATCAATGAACTCAACGATGATTTGCGGAGCGCGAATAAGCGTATGTTTAGTTATGTGCACTCCGGAGGGCGAATAGACACTTTCATTTTCATTATAATAATTATATATTTTTAATCACAATAATAATTTCAATTCCATGATTCAAGCAGTTTGAAAAAAAAAATCTTTCGTAAAATTAACAAAATGCGCGAGAGAACCACAACAAAAACTATTATTAGCACAGTCAAACTGAAACTGTTTATAGCGTAGTCAAAAATAAAGTTAGTTGCAAAAGAAACGTAACAGTCACCAGATTAAATATTAATAACGCTGTCAAAATTATATTATTTAAAGTAAGAATTGACAGTTTATTTAAGTCGGAGCAGTTTTTCAGAGAAAGTTAAAACTGGATAGTTTTCAATTACAGATACAGAGTTTCACAAAAGATGTTGCCACCTGGATTTAGACTACGCAACTGAAATTTACTTAAATAAGTAGTTACATTTCTGTTATGTCTTTATTATTCTATATTAATGATAATAATTATAATCTGAATGTAAGATGAAGATGATTCATCTTACGTATTTTTGTGATATTTGTGTATTTTTATTTTATTATGCGCGCATTTTATAATGATTGGATATGTTGAAACAATAAGTCATATATATATATATTATATATATATATATATATATATATATATATAAATATATATATGTGTTTATATATATGTAATACATACATATTATGTATGTATATTTGTGCGTGTGCGTGTGTGTGTGCGCGCGCGCGTGTGCGTGTGTGTACGTGTGTGTGTTTATTATTATTTTTATCTAGGAATTTATATATATATATATGTATATATATATATATATATATATATATATATATATATATATATATATATATATATATATATATATATGTTTTTCCGGTTAGTTAATGTTACAATTAGAAATATTATTTTGTGTATGAATTTTTAGAATTTAGACAGTGTGTTTGAAGTTGAGTGTTCGAGAGATAATAAAAGTTTGTAAAAGACGTGCTGCAAAGAGAAATTGGAATTAACAAAAGATTTGTTAGAACCGTGCGAAATTCTACAAAGTGAGATAATTCAGTTTAGAGTCAAGTAAAAGATTATATTCAAGGAAGAATAATAAAGTTAAAATAAATTCGAGAAATACTGTGTTATAAATAACTTCGACTTTAACGTTACGAATCGCTAGAAAGCATATTCCTCTACGTTTACATTGGTGACCTCGACGTATTTACGTATTTTCATCCGTAAATATATTTTCTGAAGTTGTTTGATTACAAGTGACCGAATTTTATTTTTATTTTGTGAAAGATGTCTGACGAGAAATTCATTGCGATGGGACAGGCTCTAGGCTATTCCGGAGTGGATTTAAGGACTTACGTCAAAGAGTTAAAGAATGAAGAAAGGGTTTAGAGAATAGAGGAGCGGGAAGAAAAAAAGGCTCAGCAGGAGCGGGAAGAAAAAAAGGCTCAGCAAGAGCGGGAAGATAAAATAGCACAACAAAAACGGGAAGAGCGGGAACGGGAACGTGAACGTGAACGTGAAGAAAAAAAGGCTCAGCAAGAAAGGGAAGAGCGGGAGAGACAGAGGCAACACGAGTTAGAACTTAAAAAGTTGGAAATTGAATCTCAAAAACCAAAAGAGAGCAAGGGGTCAATGGATGGCACAAAGATTCCATATCCAAAGTTCTCGAAAGGTGACGACGTGGACGCTTTTCTTCTCCGTTTTGAGGCATTGGCCACGGCAAATGTTCACCCAAAAAAGGGTTGGGGAATGCTTTTGGGTTCTCTGCTCAGTGCGAAGACATTGGAAGTGTTTGGCCAACTCAGCGATAGTCAGATGCAGGATTACGGGTCGGTAAAAGAGGCACTCCTTCGCCGTTTTGGGAAGTCGGCAGAAGACTACCGCATAAAGTTTCGAGAGTCAAAGCTTGAACCAGAAGAGACTTGGGACTCGGGAATGGTTGGACCACGCTGTTACAATTGCAATAAGCTGGGCCATATGGCAAAGGATTGTCATCAAGCTGGACATTTAGCTAGGGACTACAGGCAAGGCACTCAAGCAACTCCAGTCATGTGTCAAACGCGTAGAGAGGCCACCATGACACCACCATGCAAAGACTCTGGAGTAGTGATGGTGATGGAAGGTAAAATGAATGAGGTCCAATTAAAATGTGGCTGCTTTTCACCGGTAATAGCGGATAGTTGTTTTCACTCAGGAGAAAAGTTTAAATTAACCAGAGGGTTTGTGAACAGAAAACCGGTAAAAGTCTTGAGGAACACTGGCTGTACTGCCATAATGGTAAAGGAATCATTAGTGCACCCGCGTCAGATGACCGGAAGAACAAGACCCTGTGTTTTGATCGACGGCACAGTTCGGGTAGCTCCAACAGCAGTGGTAAAAATCAAAACAGACTGGTTCAGAGGAACCAGAGAGGTGGTGTGCATGAAAAACCTACTTTGCGATCTCGTGCTGGGAAATGTTGAAGGGGTAAGAGGTTTTGATGCAATGGCTGCAGGAAAACGCTTTGCTCGGAAACCACAGAAATCCGCTTTAACTACGACAGCACTAAGAGGAATGTTCGGGTAAATTATAGAAAATTGTCGGCTAACTCGGAGCTGTATCAAAGCAAGGAAAGAAACACGTCTGCCATTTCAAAGGTAGGAAATAAGGTTGAGGCAAAAGTTCAAGCTTTGAATCCGCCAAAAGAAAGACCAAGGCTCAATCTTCTGCCTAGAGGTCAAAATGGAGGGGTGGGGAAAGATGGAAAGTTGAATTCGGCAATCTTCGGAGATGCCCGCCCTGTTGACACAGCACGCAGAGAGATAGAGATTGAGAATAAGTTGAAAGTAAACTACTTCAAAGGCAAGGAAAACATCGGTGCTGACCTTCTTAGTCGTAAAGAGAGTGACGATGTAATCAAGAAACGCTGACGCGTTTCTTTTTTTCGAAGAGGAGGGATATGTAAGATGAAGATGATTCATCTTACGTATTTTTGTGATATTTGTGTATTTTTATTTTATTATGTGTGCATTTTATAATGATTGGATATGTTGAAACAATAAGTCATATATATATATATATATATTTATATATATATATATATATATAGATATATATATAAATATGTATATATATATATATATATATATATATATATATATATATATATATATATATATATATATATACATATATATATATATATATATATATATATATATATATATATTTCCGGTTAGTTAATGTTACAATTAGAAATATTATTTTGTGTATGAATTTTTAGAATTTAGACAGTGTGTTTGAAGTTGAGTGTTCGAAAGAAAATAAAAGTTTGTAAAAGACGTGCTGCAAAGAGAAATTGGAATTAACAAAAGATTTGTTAGAACCGTGCGAAATTCTACAAAGTGAGATAATTCAGTTTAGAGTCAAGTAAAAGATTATATTCAAGGAAGAATAATAAAGTTAAAATAAATTCGAGAAATACTGTGTTATAAATAACTTCGACTTTAACGTTACGAATCGCTAGAAAGCATATTCCTCTACGTTTACAC
>OZ022239.1:24297942-24322942 GCA_963978895.1 Erpobdella octoculata
GACAACAAAACTAAAGAAGATGAAAAGAATGTTGAAAACGAAATGCAAAACGATGAGGATGAAAGTGACGATGATGATTATAATAATGGCAATAACAGCGATGGTTTTTACCCATACAGCGACGGTTCTGAAACGGAAGCCTCCATAACAGACGACGGCACCGAATATTCAGGGTCAGATTTTAGTGACGAATATGACTCGGATGAAGCAACCGAGGATTTAAAAACGGACGAAACTCCAATGGGAAAATACGTCAAAGCTAACTTGACAGAAAAAAGACACTGATTTGAGAAGCGATGACGATGATTTGAAGAAAGATCCGATGAACGATACGAAAGTTGACACCGATGAAAGAACCGAGTTGGAATGTGATAAGAAAACGTTCGATTGTAGCTTGGAAGAAAACAAAGATGACGGCGATGAACTTCTGCAAGAAAACAATAGCAATGAAGCCAGCAAAAACTCTGAAAAAGATGAGCCAAGAACAGAGAACGGTACCAAGGATTCTAAATCAGATGAATCCACAGAGGATTCTAGATCAGATAGACTAAGAGTCATTTTAAAATCAAATAACAGTTTGATGAAGAGATTTATTGGACTTATGGAACGTGTTTTCGAAAATCCTTCTAAGAATTTCCTGGGAAAGATTTAAAAGATGTGAAGGAAAAAGAAAAAGCAGACAGTTCCGATAAACCGTGCAAAGATGTTCAAGACGAGGCATGCAAAAAGGCTGTGATAAACCGTGCAGAAATGGCGACGATGAGCCAAAGAAAAACTCTTTGGATGAGCCAAAGAAAGACTGGAAAAAACTGCGTCAAACGGTCAAGAGACTTGACCATGTTGTTTGCGAATTGCGGTCAAAGCCACGAGTAAAGATCAAGGTATTTTGTGTTTGTGGCCGAGTCGTATTTCCCAAAAGCGACTATGCTGTTCGAGACGAACAGGATTGAGAAGGGGGTAGTGTTATATCTATGGTACTGATTCCACTTTTCCTATATATTGATATCCCGAGAACTATTATTATTTAACAGGGAATATATGAAAAGGTATAAGTAGCATTAACCAAGCTTTATTTATTATAATCCAATAAACTAGAAAACCATTCTTCTGGACCTGTAATACGATTTGACAATTTTACAACACTAGTGTCTTGAAGTGAGTTTGTGTTATATCTTTTATTATTCTAAATTAATTGTAATAAATACAATCTAAACTATTGTGGTTGCTAACACTTATTTAGATAATTATGGCTTTATATAAGTTTGTTTGTTTATGACATGACTAAGTAGGAAATAGAATAAAACTTATATATATATATATATACATACATATATATCTATATATATATATATATATATATATATATATATATATATATATATATATATATATATATATATATATATACATATATATATATATACATATATACATATATATATACTCATACAAATATATATATATGTATAACACCTCCCTCTCTTTATAGAAAATCATATGATTTTCTACTGGGGTCCAGTACTATCCGTTTTGGAGGGTTGCAATAACGTTTAGGTCTTGCCTCCGGTGCTATCTCATATAATAGAAAAAGTTTGCAACAAAACTTGGTCAATAAAATTTAACCGAGCCTGTATCGACGAAAAATTAACACCTAATTATTTGAATAATAAATACCGAGGCTCTAGGATTTCTAATTCATTTGATACTGTTCGTGACGCCCTAGAAAGAGAAATTACTGAAGCACAGCTCGGGGTGAATAAATTAACTGCTTCGCTACGTGCTTCAGTCAAGGCCTATCAGACTTTGCTCCCTAATAAAGCTTTCACTGATGCTTTTCAGCAGTTCATTGATTCTAGCACTGACAGAGTTAATCGTCGGAAAAAGAACATCATTATCAACAAACTGTCCTCATTGTATGGCGCAAAGTTTTTACTCAGGGATGAACCAAACTATTTTATGAACTTCTCCTCATACTCTCCCACAGAACCTGAGATCAGATTTTTGCAGCTTGGTTAAAACTACCACGTCCCCGGCAAATATTGTTCAATAAAGAAACAAATTGAACTAGAAATGTTGATGATGCAGTTTGAGCCACATCTTCTAAATCGTTCTCTTTCTGTTGATAATCGATTTCAAACACTACTCAAAGCAGAAGGATTGAAACATCGTCATGCTTCACATGGAATCGATCCAGAACTACACACAGCTGCCCACTCATTGAAAAATAATTCCACCATTACTATACGAAAAGCAGACAAATCGCATGCCTACGTCATTCTGAATACATCAGATTATCTAAATAAATTGAATGATATAGTATCTGATACAACTAAATTTTTGGAGATTACCAAAGATCCAACTTTGGAAATCAAATGAAAAACTAACAAAGTAATAGGCAACATTCTTCGGAAAAATCCCATAGCCGGCATGCATCAGATTATTGGAGATTTCTCACCGGGATATATTTACGGCAACGTAAAAACTCACAAATCTGATTTCCCAATTAGGCCAATAATTTCGCAAAGCCCCACTCCTACATTTGATATTGCGAAGTATCTTGTTAAAGTGATTTCTCCATACTGCCCTTGTCAATATACAGTGAAATCATCTTTCGAATTTATTAATTTAGTCAAAGGCAACCGTCATACCACCGGTGTTATGAGTTCATTGGATGTCGTTGACTTGTTCACAAATGTGCCTACTGATGAAACCATCAAAATTATCCTGCAATACTTATACCATAACTCTAAGTTATCACCTCCCATCATACCCGAAGAATCCATGTCTGAACTGCTTTCGTTATGCACCAAGGAATTACCGTTTCGGCACCCAGATGGACGACTGTTTCGACAAATTAACGGCATTGCTATGGGATCTCTCTTAGGTCCCATCTTTGCCAACTTTTATTTGGGCCATATTGAAAGTATCGTTTTTGACACCTTTGCCAAACCGCCAATGTATGTACGTTACGTCGACGATATTTTTGTAATTTGTCAAGACGCTACCCAACTTGAAGACCTCCGGGTTACATTACAACAACATTCAGTTTTAAAGTTTACAGTAGAAAATAGTGATCCACAACACGGGTTGGCATTTTTGGATGTATTGCTTACCCAATGTGATACCGGTATAGCGTACTCATCGTATGTAAAGCCATCATCCGAAGGTCTTTGTATGAACGGGGCTGGTTACTGTCCAGTTAAATACAAGGAAAGTGTTATCTTTAACTTATTAGCTCGTGCTTACGAGTTATCTGAAGACTGGTCTCATTTCCATACAGAGGTTCAGCGTCTCAAAAAACTACTTGTGAACAATAATTATACTAATATCATGATTGACGCCGTCATCGAGAAGTTTGTTCGACGAAAAACTAACAATATCTCAACTCCCGTTAATAATATAAAGACTATCGATGTTCGGTATTGCGCTCAAATGCATGACAATTATCATCTTGATGAAAAAATTTTACGTCAAATTATCGGAAATTGCGTGACAGTTAATGACCGAAACCGACATCGACTTCAATTTTCTATATATTATAAAAACAAGAAATCACACTCTATGATTACAAGAAACGGACCACATCAACCTGATCGCTTGCAATCTACTAACGTCGTGTATAAATTCACCTGCCCTCTAAAACATACTTCAATAGAAACATACATTGGACACACCCGCACCACTCTATCTCGGCGCCTCACTATGCACTTGCAAGGCGGTAGCATAGCAGCACATTTCCAGACTGCCCACGGTGTTAAACTCACTAGACAAACACTTGTGGATAATACCATTATTTTGCATCACGTGCCAGAACCAGCTCGTTTGAAAATTGCCGAGGCACTTTATATAGTCCGTGACCGACCTTCCATAAATATACAAGAAGATCACTCCGGACATATCCTAAAGCTTTTTACTACAGCTACTAATCACTCAGTTCATAACATAAACCTACTTCATAATGCTCATACCATTACTTCTAAAGATGTAATGATTAACGCATTGCCTTCCTCTTCACTTGCCGTCGTTTCTTTGCCCTCCGTCGGTCACAAATTTGAACGTCCCATACGATCTAGTGTATCTGTACTCTGTACTAAGAGTTCGTCACCGGAGACTGTGAAGATTCCCCGCCAAAGATCTCGCTCTCACGAACATAATCTTGGTTCTTCTCCTTCATCATCCATTTCACACCCTAGAATTGTTGCTAATAACTACCATAGCGAACGTTCTTCTCCACGACGCCCCATCCCAACTAATGAAAACTCAGTACAGTCCGGGTTCTCTCTTTCATCTACCTACCTGTGTTTCTTCATCCTCCATCGACCACGAAGCAGCGTGTCCCAGAAAATCTATTGCACCTGACCTCTACACTACGAGAACATCTAAAATAGACAATGTAGCAGCTGTGGGAATTTATATCCCGGAAAAAGATATGAAAATAGCTAAGAGAGTCACGAATGACGTTAGTATTTATACGGCTGAGTAAACGGCTATAAAATGCGGCTTGGAGTGGATGGCACAACCAGACGGTCCACATAAAATAGCCCTATTTACGGATTCATATAGCTCTATGCTTTCATTGAAAAATTCCGCAAATGCTCAAAAATCTGCTCTTGTGGAATCAGTCCTAACACTAGCATCCAACCTCCCAAAATAAGGGAAGACAATTACCCTGATTTGGGTACCTAGCCACGTGGGCATACGTGGAAATGAAATGGCAGATTGTCTTGCCAAAGAAGCAACCAAACGTCCCGAAATAGAGATTGAGATTATGCCAGAGATATTTGACATAAAAAGAACAATACGCAGAGAGCTTTTGAACGAATGGCAGACCAGATGGGACTCTGCTCAAGAAAGTCGACACTACTGGTCTCTCGAAAAAAAGTCTCAAATAAAATTAAATTCAAGACAACAAACAGAAAAAAGGAAGTCATCATTTCCCGACTCCGCCTTGGAAAGTGTCGGCTGAAACAAAATTTGAAGAGAATGAATCTTCATGAGACAGGTTTGTGCGAAACCTGAAGAACAGAGGAAACAGTCGAGCACTGGTTGCTGCACTGCAAAGAAACGACACAACTAGGAATGGAACTTGGGAACTTTTGTAAAAGGATCCAAAAACCAACTACACTCCAAACCATACTGAACTCGGAAATATGCCACGACATCATCTATAAATGGATACAAAATAATCCTAAAGAACTGTAAATATAGAGAAAAAATTATTTAGTGGAATTAAGTATTTTTTTCATTTTGATTTTGTTTTCGCGTCTTAAAACACATGGTGTAAAAGACTATAAACTGTACTAAAAAAATAAAAAAAACTATAAGGTCCATACTCCTAACAACTTCTTTACAAATATTTTATAAAAACTTGCAAAAATAATTTCTTTTACATTTTATTTACTTCACTTAACCTTTAGTTAGTTTTTTGTTTCTGAGATTATTTTTTTGCAATAAAAGACGGTTTGTTGTATTTAACTTCTTTTTTAATTATCATTTAAGAAAAATAATTGGATCAGTCTTATGTAATTTATTTTTATTTTTAATAATATTAATTTTATAATAAAATTATAGTTAAAAACACCGGAAATAATTTATAACGTTATTTTCCACTTTTAGCTACACTATACTTACTAACTTACTAGTATACACAAAAAATAAGTCCATATAATAAGACAAATCAAAACTTAACTAAAAATAAATGGTAAAGTTTTAGTATAGCGTCAATGGCCGATTTCGATGAGAAATAACCGGTTTTTTTAACCTAAATGATATTTAAACCATAAATAAATAATAAATACAACATAAATAAATAAAAAAAACAAAAATTATCGCACTTTAGAACCTATAAAAATTGCTCCCCAGGCGAAGGTAGTTCCCGGTGAAGATCAATTTGTAAATAGCGATAGAAGTGAACAGTTGGAATAAAGAAAATAAAAATTAAACACATTTAAAGTAAAAATAGACAATTTATGAAAAGAAATTAAAAATTAAAATAATGGAAATTAAAATTTGAAAAATAATAATTTGTTTTAGAAGTACGAGTTGCGTAACCCGCTCCATATCTAAAACAGTTTCTTTAAATGCGACGTTTTGTCAATATGCCTTAAGACAAAAGAAAACATTAAGAACAATAAATTAGCAGCCGAACACCAAGAAAAAATAAAATATTATCAAAGTAAAAGTACTTGGTTGTCTTTATTACGGTTTCGACCATATTTCTTGGAGCAGAAATTCTGAGTTTTAGAGGTCATGATTGGTACCAGAATCTTGTGGAGAGCGAGAGAGCGAGAGAGCGAACAAGAAAGCGACCAGGAAGAAGAGAGCGTGAGCGAGAAAGCGATCGAGAGCGAAAAAGTGACCAGGAGCGGGAAAGCGACCGGAAGCGAGAAAGCGACCGGTAGCGTAAAAGTAAGCGGGAAACGAAACGGGAGCGAGAAAAAAAACGATAAAAAACCCCGGGCAAGGCCGGGTACCCCGCTAGTCACGGATAAATTTCCGCTCACCATTTAAAAATTTATTTATTTTATTGTTTAACTTTTATTTTTATATTAACTCTTTCTTACTTTTCATTCCTTAAATTGTATTATTCTGCGTATCAACATTGCCTTTGGATATTTTTGCTTAAAGTCGGTTTTTAGTAAGTTTTTCTGTAAAAAAACCTTCTCGTATTATGTTGTGATAATGTTTTGAGTTTATTCTATTAAACAGTTTTTTAAACCGTGTTTTACAAACTTTTACTAAACTTGACTTCTCTGTCTGTCTGTCTGTCTGTCTGTCGTCAAATTTTGCAATCGATTTTAAACTAATTTCGCGATGAGAATTAAAAATTTAACCATACCTCCGAACTAATTAACAATGCATTCTTTCAAATGTTCGGATCAATTGGAGAAAATTTAATTAAATAGTTATTTGTGATATTTGTCAAACTATTTATTGTCTATGTTAATATACTCGTTGTTTATGTAACATATAGAATTTTCGGATCGATTCATAGACTTATAATATAATTTCTAGACACGCAGCGCAGGCCAATTTAGCGAGTGCAATTGAAAGGCTCTGGACTACGGTCAAAAGGTATACCTAATAGCCTCATGATCTTTTGGTAGAAATAAAAAAATCAATTGACTAATCTATTTATTAGCTTCAATTTTCTATATGAAAGACTTCATTAAATAGCCTGATCAATTTTTGATATTATAAAAATAAAACATAAATTTAAAGCTTGTCTTAATGAATATTAATTAGGTCCGTGCTGGTAGGTCATTGGCTAAATTTTGTTGTATCGGCCGTATCGGCATCGGCAACCTGTTTAAAAGTGAGTTTTGTTGTTTACAAGCACTAATAATCACGTGACTACGGTCACGAAATGTTGCCTTGATATTGGCTTAGGTCGAACAAAGGGATTAGCCGGGTGCTGCGTGTCTAGATATTATATTATAAGTCTATGGATCGATTGGACAACATCAACGGCCAGAGGATGTCAAATGATCAATTGAATAGTGTAAAAATATAAAAGTGTGTTTTTAAAAAAACTTTGGTTTTTGCTTCACTTGTTATAGAAATCGGCCGATGACGCTATACTAAAACTTTACCAAATAAATTAGATTTGATTGAATTGAATTTTTAAAACACTGATGAAATCAATTCATTGAATAATACCACGGGAACGTAACCACCAGATATTGTCCCCGAGGTTTTTTTAATGACAGCTATTTAATAACAATAAAACTTAAGCAAAAATTATTCTATTAAACAACTCAATTTATTAAGTTTTCGAAACTTCAGCATCAAACCAAATCTGCTTTGTTTAACAACCGAAAACACTCTACTACAGTATGGCAAAACGACTTTCCGAACCGCGAAAAATTATCTTAGAATAATGTAATAAATAAATAAACAATATCACGCAATTACATTTTAAAAGGATTTTTAGCTTTTAATAAAAAATTGTAACTGCAAAATAAGATGGCAACTGACCGGATAGACTAGCAACTTGGAAGCTTGCGTACCAACAACTCTGGACGCGTAAAAGGTTATCTTGAGAACAGAGAAGTTTTTTCTGTTTGTATTTAAACAAACTTTCTTTAAGCGAAAGTCAAAAAGCAAAAATTCTCAAATAATTATTCCTTAGCTCGTTTTTATAGGATAACACAATTCCCACTCGTGTATCCGAAATATAGACGTACCAAATCGTAGTCCTTCCCAGTCACAAAAGTGATACTCATTTATCGACCAGTGAAAGATGAAAGGCTGAGCTGGCGTGAGCAGTGTGAATAAATTCTTTGTTCCACGGAATTATGCCTTGCCGCAAATGAGTCTTAAAACCACGACAGCAGCAAGAAGGCATAACGAGTAACCACCTTCACCATAATTCTCCAGCGCTCACATCCAGGGCCGTCGAGAGACCATTGCGGGCCCCTGTGCTGAGGTATACGGGCCCCCTGAGAGCCAGACGGTAGTCCTTAAAAAATGTAAATGTTCTTGCTCATTCACTGATTGGCCCCTGGCGGTGAATTCTTCATATCATTTTTTTAAATTGTATAAAAACTGTTCATTGATAATACATTTTTTTAAATAATAAATGTATAACTTTGTAGAATTTTTTAATTTCAATTTTATGATTTTCAAATTCAGGATTTGAAAGATTAAAATATGTTTGCCATTTATAAAAAACAGGTTTATTAAAGAAATTATGTAAAAAAAATTAACAGTATAATTTTTTGCACAATGACCAATTTTTCCAAATTTTCAAAGTGTTATATTTCTTGATTACTTTAATGCGAAATTGTCAATGATTTCATCAAATTTAAAAGACCTAGGTAGATCATTTTCAATTGCTAATAACGCTAAATCACAAAGTCTTTCCTGTCCCATTACTGATTGTTGTACACTATTTATTTGTTTCAATTTGCTGAATAACCGTTTAGCTTCTGCAACAGTCACAGGTATCGTACAAAAAATTCTTATCGCAACAGATACATTTCGGAAAAGGCATTCTACTTTCAATTTTCGAAATTTGTTTAGTAAATCCAGTGGTTTTAAGACAGATGAGTCAGAATTAACTAAACCATCTCCAAAACTTCATTCGTGAATTGCTTTTAGGTGCTTCATTTCATCAATTATTTCCAAGGGAACGTCATTATCGTATTCTGTACGATTTTTGCACATTTGTTCAATTTGTGAATCTGAAAGTTCCAAAAATAACCACTGAATGTATTGCTGATAGATTAGGCTATAGAAAATGTGTTAATCCACCAATAACGCAATCAACAAGTCTGTTAAAAACATCAAATTTAAATTTGATCGTTTCATTCTTATCAATTTGTTGCCCGTTGTTTGTTTAAGAAATTTTGTCGAAAAATACTTTTCTTTTTTTAACTCTTTGTTCTGGAATTTTTTGTCTGTTGGCAAATCTGATGCCATGGCTTCTGCAACAAGTTTTGATTCTGACAACAGATTATCCCAAAGATGCCTAAACTGCTTAGCTTCATTAAGCAAGTATGCAATATTTTTTACTTATATATAAAAACATACATATAAGTATATAGATGGTCAATGGCCCAGGCCCTTTGCACTGCTCCGGGCCCCTGTGTAATTTCCCCCTTTGACCCCCTCTCGACGGCCCTGCTCACATCACATGTTAGGCTAACGCAGGGGTGGCCAGCCCGCGGCTCGCAGGTTATCAATTGGCGGCCCGCTCTGCTTTGTTTAAATATTTAAAATTTATAGTAAAATCTTTTAAGAACTACCTTAAATACGAAAATAGTACAAAAATTATATATGCCAGCAGAGTTTCAAATAAAGTTGGTTGAGCTGCAGTTTAATAGCTTTATGAAACAAACATTTCTGGAAGGGAACTTGAGTTTTACACCCTTTTAACTTCTGTCAAGTATCCAGCATTGCGAAAGAATGCATTGAAGATGATGAGTTTATTTGGCAGTACATATATATGTGGATATTTGAGCAGACATTTTCCAGAATGAAGTGCAATAAGTCGGTCCGCAGGGCCAGACTTACTGATAATCATTTGCACAACATTTTGCGCCTATCAGTAGCTGCATTTAATGCTAATGTAGAAGAGCTAAGGTTTCGCACTGAATGGCAATTGTTCCTGAATAGTTGAAAGACAATGTTTTTTGTGTCAACAATACTATTTTGCAACATAGAGTTTTTTTTAGAACAGTTTCTTTACTTTTTTAATAGTTAACTTTAATAAGTTTACTACCAAAATTAAGTAGAAGCCAGCCAAAATTGAATAAATTTTCATGTTTATTTGAGATGCTTTGTGTGTTCAACCAGCTGTTATTGCATGTTAATTTTTTTCAAATTTTCATCATTTTGCTGGGGCATCAAGTATAAACTAGTGAAAGTTTAGTTTATAAGGTAACTAAAAAATGCCAGTTTACATAAAATGTACTCAAATGCTTTGTCGTTGGTTGGGGTTCGTCTCAGAGCCACTGTGGGAAATTACACCGCATCTCCAGACTCTTAGTTGGAAGTGCCTCAGAGAGAGAGTTTTTGCCTTTCGAACCAGCGGCCCGCCGTATGTTTCAAAAATATGGTGATTGCCCTCTTTTCTGGGCTAATGTAACGATAACAAAATTGTAGGATTCTACAAAAATGGTTAATATGTAGAAAATAGAGCACAAATTACGTCACTTTGTGTAATTAAATAATTTTTATATCATAAAAAATACTTTTTAAAAAAAAAAACGTTTTTCTTGCGCCCTAAAAAGTATAAAATAATATTTCTAGGAGCTCGGCAGAATTTCTGAATAACTTGGTTAGATTATGGTAACATACTTAATAACAGTTTCTAATACATATACAACAAAAAATGTTGCAGGCGCATTATTTTTTATAACTATTTGTTTTACTAAAGTTTTGATGTTGTAGCCTATATGCGCCCAACGTTTTTCATTGTATATAAATTAAAAACTGTTATACAGTATGTTACCATAATGTGACCAAGTTATTTAGAAATTCTGCCAGGCTCATAGGAATATTATTTTAAACTTTTTAGGGCGTAAGAAAAACGTTGTTTTTTTTTAGAAGTATTTTTATGATGTAAAAATTATTTTCTACTTTTTTGATTTTGATGGATAAAATTTTGTAGGCATTGAGTTTTTTAGTTTTTTTCGCAAAGTGCTCGTTGAATTTAAAATATAACTTTTTTACTTTTTTTTGTTAGGTGGCAATGTATTGTCTATCGGGTACAATGTTTAAAAATACACCATCGTATGCAATTCGCGGACAGACAAAATCTCAAACAAACAGACAACCAAGTGATCTAATAAAAACGTTGTAAAATTGACTTTAAGCGTCAAATATGTGAGTCGCTGACATAGTATTTTAAACACTACATTCTTACAACTCTTTTTTTTAGTCAATTAACACACCTAAGATGATAAAAAAGCTAGTTATAGCAGTGTAAGATGAAGATGACTCATCTTACGTATTTTTGTGAAATCCGTTTATATTGAGTTTGAGTTTGAGTTTGTTTATTCGGTTATCAATACATACATTCAAAATCACAAATAAAACAGAACAAAAAAAAACAATAATAATTAAATAGTCATTATAATAGCATGTATGATTGATGAAGAGGTGCTGCATCAGGCCCCTCTGTGCTGACGAGTCATACTGCAATCAAAGTAGAGCGAGTTGATCTTTGAAGGCATTCACCGAACATGCGTCCACTGCTTCCTGCGTCAAGGAGTTCCAGCTGAAAGCTACTCGATTTGTGAAAAAGTGTTTTCGCTCTTCACATCCTTTAATTCTTTGTGGTAAAAGAAGGCAGTTGTGACCTCTCAAACAATAGGATCTGTTAGTTTGCCATGTGGGATGTTTTTGCAATACAAAAAAATCCACTTCATCAATATGAGCCAGTATTTTGTATTGTTGGATCAAATCGCCTCTAACCCTACGTTCTTCAAGCGTGGTAATTCCAAGCTTCTGTAGTCTTTATAAGTATGGTAAATGTTTGATTGTTGTAATTATTTTTGTAACTTTGTGCTGGACCTTTTCGAGAGTATCAATGTCCCGGCTTAGATGAAGAGACCAAACTTGAACTGCATATTCGAGGTGTGGTCGAATGTAGGCCTGGTATAATGTTTTCCAAAGATGGAGACTACGACTTCGGAATAATTGTTTAAGTCTACCAAGAGTTCTATTAGCCAAGGCAGCCGCTGCATTTACTTGCGACCTTGCTTTGAGATCATCCGATACTAGAACACCAAGATCTCGTTCGACTGTCGTTACTTCTAAATTTTTTCTATTTCCATCTGGGTCTAACATAGAATAAATAAATTTTGATTTCTGATTGGTTCGTCCAACGTGCATAACTTTGCATTTGTCAATGTTGAATGGCATCGGCCATTTGTGTGACCACTGGACTGCCTCATCTATATCGTTTTGGAGTCTGATACAGTCTTCCACGGATTTGATAATCCCAATGATTTTACTATCATCTGCAAAAAGCTTGATGTGTTGAGATAATTTGTCAGGGAGGTTATTTATATAGAGCAAAAACAATAGAGGCCCAAGTACTGAGCCTTGCGGTACCCCACTCGTAACCTTTTTCCATCCTGAAGTACAACTGTCGATCTGAACTTTCTGCTGACGATTGGTTAACCAAGATTCAATCCATTTGTAAAGAGAGCCCTGTATACCGTACGCTCTCAGTTTGTGCAACAAACACCGATGTGGGACTTTGTCAAAAGCTTTCGCAAAATCTGCGTAGACAACATCTACAGAAACACCAAGATGAACACTTTCTGTCAGAATGTCGCGGGCTTCCAGTAAGTTGCTTACGCATCCTTTTTTTTCTAACAAATCCGTGTTGACTTTTAGTTATTAGGTTATTCATAGTGCAAAAAAACATGATTTGCTCGTGAATAAACTTTTCGCATACTTTGCAAAGTACGGAAGTTAATGATACTGGCCTATAGTTTCCTGCCTTTATTTTGCTACCTTTTTTAAAATGGGCGTAACATTAGCTAGTTTCCATAGATCTGGTACCATGCCTGTGGTGATAGACATTCTAAAGATGAGAGTTATAGAAATTGCAAGAGCAGCTGCGCTGTTTTTTAATATACGAGGATGAAATCCATCAACTCCCATAGCCTTGTTCGCCAAGAGTTCTGTTAGTCTTTTTTCAACCTTTTCAAATGTGAAAACGCTCTCGTCAATATTGCATTCGAAATCTGTTCTCTGTTCAAAAAAGGAAGTTGATTGCCTGATTCGGTAACAAAGACAGATTGGAAGTATTCGTTTTGCGTCTTGCAAATTACTTCTTGGTTTACCGATGTGTCACCGTCAGCCGTTTCAATTGCCTTTATTTTCTCTTGAGTTTCATGTTTATTCGAATGTGAGTATGAAGTAGATTTGGTGAATAAGCGAGACTTTCTTCGTAGTGAAGCATAGAAAGTCTAACTACTTTTGCCACGTTTTTACAAGCTTTTTTATGAGCTAGCTTAAGCTGGTCATGTGTGTGACGCCCGGCTGCTAGGTATTTTGACCAAAGTTGTCTCTTCAGTTGAACCGCCGCTAACACGTCTGGAGTGACCCATGCCTCTGAATTTTTCTTAAAGGGCGCTGTTGTTGTTGGGATAAATCTTTTTACTGCATAATCGTAAATTTTAACCAAGGTGGTGTAGCACTCGTTAACTGAGCGATGTAAGAAGAGGGTTATCCAGTCTTGTGAGCTGATAAAGTGTGAGAAAGCAGTAAAGTTGGCTCTACTCCATATACATCGGGATTTGTTGTGCCTTTCGATTGTCGGGCAGTCAGCTACACTTATTGTTCCCATTATTAAACAATGTGATTGACCCATTGGCGTATAGCCTAGTGAATCGCCTTTTGTAAGCTCCATGAATTGATCTGGTTTGTTGGTGATAATAAGATCAAGTGTGCTTTTTGGTGCAACATCTCGTGAATGTCGGTAAGTACAAAATGTCACTACTTGTGTTAGATCGTTTTCTTCGAGACATGACTGAAGTCTGATATCCCCTGGGCGCTCGTCCATCACATGACCAGCTGTGGCTACTCTGCCAACCACATCAACTTCTTCGTACCATGTATGACTGAAGTTAAAATCACCATAAAGCAACATCGTTGCACAATTGAGTCCAATTAGTGATTTTTTTGCAATTTTTATAGCTTTTTTTTTTTTTTTTATAATAGTTTATAGTCCTTTACACCAAGTGTTTTAAGACTGAAACGGCTGTGTCAGAAGCACCTAAGTACTTCCAGTCGTGGATCATAATTTGATCCTTTTAACTTTTCCCTCCTCCTTTCTCCAGGCTTGGGACTGGCTTGCAAAAGCAAGGCGGAGTTGATTTTTATAGCTTCAATGGTATTGGTTAAATATTATTCGTCATAATCATGTGGGCGGTAGATGCAGCCAAGTAAGATCGATTCCTTACCATAACGAATTGTTATCCACAATTGTTCAATATTTTTCGAATTAAGCTCTGGTAAAGAAACGTTAAATGAAACTATTTCGTTCTTGACATAGATAGCGACTCCACCACCTTTGCTATTTCTGTCCGTTCTATGCAATTGGTATCCATTCACGATTGTGTCCGACCTTTCATTAAACCATGTCTCAGTGAAGAACATAACGTCTGGTTGGTTTTTCTTTGATAGTGCTGTTAGTCTGGCCGTGAGTTCGTCTTTCTTCTGACTATTCAGTGAACAAGGGTTATTTGCCCAGAAACAAAGAGTTGTTGTGGATTTTAATAAGTCAATTTTGTCTTGGGAAAGACTACCGATGTTTTGTTGGCGCTGTGTGGGATGTTTTGGCGGGGAACTGTGTTTTTATCGACAATTGACAGTTAGTCGACTTAAATTGAAAAGTCGATTATCCTGCGAAGGAGTCGATAATCCTGCGAAGGAGTCGATTATCCTGCGAAGGAGTCGATTATCCTGCGAAGGAGTCGATTATCCTGCGAAGGAGTCGATTATCCTGCGAAGGAGTCGATTATCCTGCGAAGGAGTCGATTATCCTGCGAAGGAGTCGATTATCCTGCGAAGGAGTCGATTATCCTGCGAAGGAGTCGATTATCCTGCGAAGGAGTCGATTATCCTGCGAAGGAGTCGATTATCCTGCGAAGGAGTCGATTATCCTGCGAAGGAGTCGATTATCCTGCAAGTCGATTAACCTGCGCACGCTTTGCTGTGCATGACAACAAAACGCATCCGCACGGGTCGATATAGGTATAATAACCTAAGCGACCATTTGATCTTACTCAACTCTTTGGTCGATTTAAGGATGGCTGCTTATTCACTTGGTGGTGTTTTTACATAGACTGTATGCTAAGTACTACTATATCAGCATAATTGCAGTATTATTATCTTAAATTAATTTAAACAATTTCTGAATTTTTAATTCAAAGTTGGTAATTTTTATTGACTAATAATTCTGTCGCTAGAGTTACATGCTAGATGACCGTAGGCAAATTTCTGCAGATGCCCACAAGGCACACAAAGGAAATGACCGGAGTCGCTCTATAATTATTCATATTGATTAAGAACTGAATATTCATAGTGCATAGGCTACTATTAACTGTAGTACTTTTCTTTGTTTTCTTCATGCTGTAACTTTTACTAGCTGATAACTCAAAACCAACAATGACGTAGAGGGTTGGCATAGCTCTCTCAACAACAGCTTGAAGGTAGGTTCAACCTTCTACGAAGTTGTTGGTATCCTCTTCGGGAAAGCCCAAGCTATTCCAGTAGAAGAAGATTCCCTTGCCACAGGACAGCTTCTCAGGCAGACCAAAAAATTAAGTTTGGAAAAAGACGAGAAAGTGTGGGAGCTCTGGATAGCTTTTGAACAAAAAGAAATAGATATTCAGACGCTTCACAATAGAATTGTAGATATATTGACCACTTATTGATTTTGTATAGCTTGTCTTTCATTTAAAGCATGTAATAAAATTATTTGTTGTTTAAAGCGTGTTCATTTTTTCTCGAAATATGGTATGGCAACTCCCTATCATCAGTCTCATAAGCTGTATATTTAAACAAATAATATGAATAATACTATATTAACTAATACATGTCACTTCAATGATATTAATTTAAAAACGCTTACACTCAACATATTAAAAAAAGGGTCAAACAAATTTCAATCAATATTCCTTCTAACACATTTTTGAGCGAGATTCATTCCTAATCAATATTTTGTCCAGAGCACATTTTGTCGTAAAATTCTATAACGAAACTTTAAGTCAAGCTGGTCGGAACCTTGGTTTTCGGGTTTTTTTAATAATTATTTTATACTTTCCAATTTTGGTCAAGACTATTTTTGTAATTTGGCTATATATGCATAACAAGTGAATCAAAGAACTAAGTTTTTTAAAAACACACTTTTATATAATCGATTGTGATATGGTTATTTTCTGTATGTGCCTTGTGGGCGTATACAGGAACTTGCCTATAGCGCGTAACTCTAGCGACTGAATTATAAAAAAAAATAAAAATTTCAAACTAAATTCAAAATTTAGAAAATTTTCAAATATATTTTTAATTAATTCAGAAATATTTCTAATATATTTTAAATATTGATACTGCAGTACAGTGCTTATATAGTAGTGTTTAGCATAAAGTCTATGTAAAAACACCACCAAGTGAATAAGCAGCCATCCTTAAATCGACCAAAGAGTTGAGTAAGATCAAACTCCGCCTCGCTAATTGCGAGCCAGTCCCAAGCCTGGATGAAGGAGGAGGGACAGTTAAAAGAATCAAACTTTGATCCACCACAGGAAGTACTTATGTGCTTCTTACATACAGCCAATTCAGTCTTAAAACACCTGGTGTAAAGGACTATAAACTATCATAAAAAAAAAAAAAAAAAAAAAAAAGAGTAAGATCAAATGGTCACTTAGGTTATTATACCTATATCGACCCGTGTGGATGCGTTTTGTTGTCATGCACAGCAAAGCGTGCGCAGGTTAATCGACTTGCAGGATAATCGACTCCTTCGCAGGATAATCGACTCCTTCGCAGGATAATCGACTCCTTCGCAGGATAATCGACTCCTTCGCAGGATAATCGACTCCTTCGCAGGATAATCGACTCCTTCGCAGGATAATCGACTCCTTCGCAGGATAATCGACTCCTTCGCAGGATAATCGACTCCTTCGCAGGATTATCGACTCCTTCGCAGGATAATCGACTTTTCAATTAAGGTCGATTAACTGTCAACTGTCGATAAACCTTACAATAACCGTTTTGGCTTGGCAGGACGGGATCTTTTACTTGGAAGACCCAGTTCTACTTTTGTTGGCGCTGGTTGTTGTAGTGTATTCGAGAGAGGTGGCAATATATAAAAAGGTTTTTTTATGTCATAATTTAAAATGTTTGTTTTCTGTAAGCAGATTATATCGGCATCAACCCAATTAAAAATGTCTTTGTTATTTGAATTTGTTAGTTGATTTGAGACGTTATATTTTCTACTTCTTTCCATTTTTTTAGATGTGGGTTGTCCATGGGGCCATAGACAACCCATTTCCCGTTTCCCTGAGATGTTTTTAAGCCGGCTTCAACCCACATTTGTTTGTAAAATTGTCTTTGCTCACTCGTTAAGTCTGGTTCTACCCTATACTTTGTTCCATTCATAATATTAAACTCTCTTTGCTTGGTGTTACCTTTTGCTTCTAGCAGTTTTTCCCTTAGTGATTGTTCTTTGAATTTGACCAGAATTGGTCTGTGATCAAATTCGGGATTACTTTTCCCAAATCTTGTAGAGTATTCAATCATTGGCTTGATTTCGTCAATGTTTATTCCGGTGTCCCTAATTTCTAAGATTTTTAAAATGGCAGCCATATCTTCTTCTTTTTTTTCTTTTTGGTCACGTTTTTTGGATTCCTTTACACCTTTGATAATTATGTTGTTCTTTTTATTCTCTAACTTTGACATTTCAAGTACCACCCTTCCAGTAACCGATAAACCTTTAGCAGCAACTGCTGCGTAAGATGGTGTCTCATTTTTGGTTTTGTGAGAAATATTAGGACCATCCAGCTTTTCATGTACGACAGCAATTTGGTTTTCTTGTAGGGCTAGTTTTGTTTGTAAAACACGAATTTTTTCGTCTTGGTTTGATATAATTTCAACTGCTATATTAACTAATTTTAATAATGACAATTATAGACCTTTTTGAACCCATTTTCTCTACAACGTCTACCTCTTTCAAGAGATCGTCAAGTGTTGCTACTGAACTTTGTTCACTCTCCTGAGGTATATCATTAATAGATGCAGTTTTCGTATTCGCTTCATCATCCGCTAAGGTTAAAATCTTTTTTATTCTTTTAGTATTAGCTTCTACGACTGTCATATTAAAATGTTCAGTGGGCACTTGAAATATCTTGGTTAAAATGAGACTAAATATTGCTTACTCGCCTTATCAACTAAGAATTGTAATAGGATTAGCAAAAGAAAAAGCACTTGCTCTATCGCAACAACAACAACAACTTTATAAGACAAATTATTATTAATTTAAATGGAATGATTAATTTATTTTTAAATGCTATATTTATTATTACAATGAATGAAATCAAAAACAAAAACAGACATTTTGAGATATTTAAATTGCAGAGCGAACGCTTAATCAAAATGGCAACCAAGATGGCGAGTTCAGCAAGACGAAGGTCTTATTACACGTCGAGTTCTCTGATTGGTTGACTTGTTTGAAGGGAGGAAATTGATTAGACGAGACAGTTGTTTCGGGCTTTGTGATTGGTCGAATTTATTTTAAGCGTCAGGAACTATTCTTTTATTTTCCTAATATTCTTTCTAATATTTTCTTTTAAATAAAGATTGTTGTAATATTAATTTTCTTATTTTATTTTGTTTTATTAACTTTTCTTTTTTTTTTTAGACAGGATCGAAGTATATTATTAGAGATTAAATTTTATTATTTGTGCATTTGAGTATTTTGATAGATAATTTCGTAGTTGAAGTAGGGTTGAAATTGTGTGTAAATATTTTTTATGTGAATTTATATATATATATATATATATATATATATATATATATATATATATATATATATATATATATATATATATATATATATATATATATATATATATATATATATATATATATATATATATATATATATATATATACAGTGTTGGAAAAAGTACTGTGTTTCAGTACTTAAGTACAAGTACAAGTAACGCCTCAAAAAGTTACTTAAGTAAAAGTAAAAGTATTTGCTGAAAAATGTACTTAAGTAAAAGTAAAAAGTAACAGCACTTTAAAGTTACTTTTAAAGTAAAAAGTAAAAGTACTGAAGCCGCTTTTTGTAATTGTCATTCGTCAATCATCTAACTCTATTTTATCATAATTCCATCGACTTTCAAACGCTACTGCGTTGATAAAACTGATAAACTAATTGGTAACACGCAAACTAATGAAAAAATGCTATTTGTACGTGCCTTTTTGTCAATTTTTCGTATTTCGATACATGCGCTGGATGCACGCGTATCACGTGTTTTTTTCAAGTTTGACGGAGAATTGTGGAATGCTAAACACATATTTACTTTATTTTAGGTTTGCCCAGCAAGCATGTGAATCTGAACGTTTTAGCTTCCATCGATTGAAATCTGAACATTTTAACTAAATATGGTCATGGGCGTTCTTTATTAAGTTCATTGTTGTTACGCGCCTATCATCGCCACCACTGCTCACGTTCGCTCCTTTGGAAGATTCCATAGTAGGTAATCTCGAACAATCTATTGTAGACCAAAACAAGTATGATTGCGAAAATCTTAGCTCCACTAACTACTAACATAAAAGTAAAATGGGGTTCGAAAATGGATACGTTAATAATCATAGATAATTAATACAACATCGATTTAGACTTTATGTCGTTTTATTAATTTTTTACAGTACTTTGTAACGGATTGTCCTGGAAAAGTAACGAAGTAAAAGTAAGTCCGAAAATATTACTTCGTTACAAGTAAAAAGTAATGAAAATAATCTGTACTCCGTTACAGGCAAAAAGTACGTCTGATGTACTTAAGTAAAGTAACGCGTTACTTTTACTTCGTTACCGAATGTTGTATATATATATATAAATATATTGCACCTTATTGTTTTTCCAGACTAACTTTTAAAATAATTTAAAGAAATATTCTAAATAGCCTACAACTTATTCTCAGACCTACCAAATGTATATATATATATATATATATAAATATATAAATATATATATATATATATATATATATATATATATATATATATATATATATATATATATATATATATATATATATATATATATATATATATTATATATATATATATATATAAATTCACATAAAAAATATTTACACACAATTTCAACCAAGTTTATATTCGAAAGATATATTAAAGCCAAAGATGATTCGAAAAATATTGTCCTTTAAATAACTTCAAACTAACTTTACAAAGAGCTAGAAAACATAATTCGTTTACAATCACATTGGTGACCTCAACGCATTTACGCATTTTTCGTTCGTTAATATATTTTTTCTTTGGGTTACTTGATCACAAGTGACCGACTTTTCTTTTTGTGAAATATGTCGGACTGAGAAATTCATTGCGATGGGACAGGCTCTGGGCTATTCCGGAGAGAATTTAAGGAATTGCGTCAAGGAGATAGAGGATGAAAAAAGAGATAGGAGAATAGAGGAAAGGGAAGAAAAAAGGCTTAGCAGGAACGGGAAGAGCGGGAACGAAAACGAGAACGGGAAGAAAAAAAGGTTCAGCAGGAAAGGGAAGAGCGGGAAAATGTGTGTAAATATTTTCTATGTGAATTTATATATATATATATATATATATATATATATATATATATATATATATATATATATATATATATATATATATATATATATATATATATATATATATATATATATATATATATATATATATATATATATATATATATATATATATATATATATAAAGGACATAATTGCACCTTATTGTTTTTCCAGACTAACTTTTAAAATGATTTAAAGAAATATTCTAAATAGCCTACAACCTATTCTCAGACCTACCAAATGTACACAATATATATATATATATATATATATATATATATATATATATATATATATATATATATATATATATATATATATATATATATATATATATATATAAATTTACATAAAAAAAATTTGCACACAATTTGAACCAAGTTTATATTCGAAAGGTATATTAAAGCCAAAGATATTGTCTTTTAAATAACTTCAGGCAAACGTTACAAAAAGCTAGAAAACATAATTCGTTTACGTTCACATTGGTGACCTCGACGCATTTACGCATTTTTCGTTCGTAAATATACTTTTTTCTTTGGGTTACTTGATCACAAGTGACCGACTTTTCTTTTTGTGAATGATGTCTGACTGAGAAATTCATTGCGATGGGACAGGCTCTGGGCTATTCCGGAGAGAATTTAAGGAATTGCGTCAAGGAGATAAAGGATGAAGAAAGAGTTAGGAGAATGGAGCAACGGGAAGAAAAAAGGCTTAGCAGGAACGGGAAGAGCGGGAACGAAGACGAGAACGGGAAGAAAAAAAGGCTCAGCAGGAAAGGGAAGAGCGGGAACGAGAACGAGAACGTAAAGAAAAAAACTGCTAACGTGAACATCAATTTCTGCATGAGCGCGAACAATGAGAGCATGAATTGAAGAAGCTGTAATTGGAGTCACAAGTAAAAAAAAAAAGCCAAAGCTGTCGGCGGAGGGTACCAAGATTACTTATTCGAAGTTTTCTGAAGGTGACGACATCGATGCATTTTTGCTGAGATTTGAGTCATTGGCAAGAGCCAATGGTCACCCTCAAAAAGATTGGGGAATGCTTCTGGGGTCACTTCTAAGTGCGAAGACATTGTAAGGGTTTTTCCAACTCATGATAGTCAGATGCACGACTACAGAACGGCAAATGAGTCACTCCTCCGTCGTTTTGGGAGGTCGGCGGAAGACTATCGGATTATGTTTCGAGAGTCAACGCCTAAAGCAGAAGAGACCTGGGAACATTATCTAGTGCGGCTGGATAGCTACCTCATGCGCTGGGTGGATCTCGCGGTACACAAAATATAATGTTTTTGTTTCTAAAGGAGCAGTTCTTTGGAAGATGCCCGGCAGAAATGGTCGAGTATTTGTTAGAGAAAGACAGTACAATGTTAATGAGCTGAGAAAAGAGGCTAGCCAAAATTGCAAATACTAACAAGATTGGTTGGAATCGGAGTCAACCGGCAGTGACTCTAAAATGGTTGGATCACGCTTCTACAACTGCCATCAAGCAGGGCATTTGGCAAGAGATTGTCGGCAGAGTATTTCTAAAAATCCAGCATTCTCTCAAGCACGAATAGAGACTTCTACATCAACACCATGCAAATATTCCGGCGTAGTGAATGCATGCGCTGCCGTGGTAATTGAAGAAGAAATGAATGAGGTGGAATTGAAGTGCGGATGCGTGTTGCCTGTTATTGCGGATGCCTGTCATCACACAGATGGGAATTTCCGGTTTACAAGCGACTTCGTGAATGGAAGTCCAGTGAAAGTCTTGAGGGACACGGGGTGTACCTCTATTATTGTGAAAGCACTGGTCGCCCCGCAACAAATGACAGGTAGATTAAGACGTTGTGTTCTGATTGATGGTACAATTAGGATGTCACCCACGGCAATGATAACAGTTGAAACAGAATTTTTTAATGGAGACATTAAAGCCGTCTGTATGAAAAATATTATATGCGACCTGATCATGGGTAACATTAGAAACCTAAGTAGTACAGAAGAGATTGCTGCAGCTGTGATTACGCGCCAACAAGCAAAAGAAAGCAAAAAAGATGGTCAATAGATTTAAAGGACAATCAGGGGAACTGCTTTGTAGTTAAAAACAACTTTATATATTTATATAAACGATTTAAAATAGATTCAAATAGGATTTTGAACCAGCTGGTTTTTTCTGAAGCTATTATCGAACAAGCCCTGCAACTCGCCAACGATAGTTCAATGGGGGGCCATTTTGGTATTGAACAAACATAAGATAGACTATTACAGATTTTCTGGTTTCCTAACTTGGGAGCACGAGTAACTCATAACTGCAATTCCTGTGAAGTTTGTCAAAAAACAATTATCCTTCAAAAAGACCGGTGCCCTTGGGAAGGATGACAATTATCCAGAGTCCATTCCAACGGGTGGCAGTTGACCTTATCGGAGAAATCATTCCGCCTCTATAAGAAGGGATAAATGGATATTAACCTGCATTGACTATGCCACAAAATACGCTGAAGCCGTAGTTTTAAAAAATATAAGAGCTGAAACGGTCGCAGAAGCGCTGGTGACAATCTTTTCGAGAGTGGAGATTCCGAATGAGATCCTTAGTGATCAAGGAACTCAATTTATGTCAAATATATTACGAGAGACTAGTCGGTTGTTGTCAATCAGCCAGTTTACTACAACGCCATATCACCCTATGTGCAACGGACTGATCGAAAAATTCAACGACAACCTTAAACAAATGTTAAAAAAGAGCGTGTGCGGAACAGCTTCAAGAATGGGACAAATTTATCAATCTTTTGCTTTTTGCGTACAGATCTACAAAACAAGATAGTCTTCAATTTACCCCTTTTGAACTGCTATATGGGAGAAATATCCGTGGTCCGCTAAATATTATGCGGAAACTTTTAACAAATTCAGAAGATACGACGGTACGTTCTTTTCTTGGTTTAATTGGCTATTATAGAAAATTTATCCCGCAATTTGCCGACGTTGCTTTTCCTTTAACGGAATTGGTTGAAAAAGGTTTGCCAAATAAAGTGATTTGAGAAAATGCGCTGCAGGCTGCTTTCGACAGACTGAAACATATGTCTTAAGCAAACCAATACTTAGAATACCAGAATTGTCAAACGAATTCATCTTACAAACTGATGCTTCAAACTCAAGCATAGGAGCAGTATTATTTTGAAAGTGGAGCGATGGCAAATATCCGACGATGTTCCTCAGTCGGCAGTTGCTACCCAGAGAAAGACGCTATGCAACGATTGAATAAGAATGCTTAGCTATTGTGTGGGCAATTCATAAATGTCGCAAATATCTGTATGGTAGACCCTTTACTTTAGAAACCTATCATGAGCCTCTCAAATATCTTAACTCATCGACGTACAGAAATGATCGCATTATGCCATATAGAATCAAAGTTAATTATATTAAAGGACAAGAAAATATTGGAGCTGATGTCCATGAGCAGACAAGAATTTACCAAGGGTAACACAAAAAACACTTAGTGTAAGATGAAGATGGCTCATCTTACGTATTTTTGTGGAATCTGTTTATTTGATTTTATTAATTGTGCATTTGAGTATTTTGATAGATAGTTTTGTAGTTGAAGTAAGGTTGAAATTGTGTGTAAATATTTTTTATGTGAATTTATATATATATAGCCAAAGATAATTCAAGAAATATTTTGCTTTAAATAACTTCAAACAAACGTTACGAAAAGCTAGGGAGCATAATTCGTTTACGTTTACAAGCAGTATAATGCTATAGTTTGCTAATCTGTTGCTTGTCATTGAACTTTGGTGAAGTCACAAAGACGCTTCCATTAGGGTTGCCCTGTCGTGGTTTGATTGGGTGCTTATGGCAGTTAAAAGAATATTAAAAAAAACACATTTACTATCATTTGTAGAAAAATGTATAAAATCGAAAAGAGTGTGTCTTTTTGTAGCCTAGTAAAATGTGAACAAATAAACACACACGACTCTGAAGGTTATCAAATTAGTCTGAAATAAAATAAAACCGTGTTGAAAAATTTCTGTTTTTTTTTTAACACGGACACATACATACCTTTGATAATTGTAATCTTGATCGCTCGTTGTGGCGCTGTCGATGACGCCGAACGTCTTGAAGTCCGTGGAAAGACACGGATAGTCACGACTGACGTAGTGAAGCATGTGGGAGCTGTTTTTGATCAGTACTTTGCGGCTTTCG